>ML782355.1:543067-560247 GCA_009831015.1 Picea engelmannii | reverse complement strand
CATTTTCATTTTATATTCATATCTTACTATGTGAATATAATTGTAGATACCATTAGCAATATATTATCTATACTATTTTTAAAACATTTTAATTTCTTACTATGAATTACTCTCTTGCATTGTTTTCATGTATTCAAACTTCGTCAGGTATTTGCTACCATGTAGCCTTGTTTCCATTATAGTTTCGTTGAAAGAGTAATTTTTACCACATCAAAGAGTAAACTTCAAGTATACTACCACATTTGTAACATATGTTTTTTAGTTTATACTTACTTTTGGGGCATCCTTGGGGATGATGGGATGATGATTGTAAAGATGGGTTTATATGAACTCTCTAAGTAGCTTTGAGAGTAGGTTATCTTTTTTTCCTTATCCATGTTAATTATGTTTATCTTGATGTAATAATTGTCATGAGAACAATTATATTTAAATAAATATAATGAGAAATTTTATGTAAAAAAAAAGTATACTACCACATTTGTAAATCATCACGTAAGTAAAAAAATGTTAACAAAGGCTAACACCATTAAATACAATTTTTAATTTTTAATTTTAACATAATTTAGAATATAGAAATTGTGTTTTGAAACCCACATTAAGAAAAATCAAAGAATGAAGTATCTAATTAAAAAATCAATTGCATTGGAACTCAAAGATCAAGTCATTATTAGTCATTGTCGTAGGCATAGAGTGACTATAGCGATCGATAATTCGTTTACCTCATATTAGTTTGTCCTTTGACCACAAATATTTTCATAATATCTATTGTTGGAGCTATGGAACTAAAAACATTGAATTTTATATAATAAAAAGTACTATATATGTAATGATCTGATTGGATAACAAATTGGAGGTCTTATTGTCGGCTTCGCTATTCCCAATGTTTTATATGTTAGCATATCCAAACTTTTTGATCGTCTGCAGTCTTTTTTAATCATATATTTTTCTTATGCATTGCTTGAAGGTGGATTAATGCTAGCATTAGTTCGAATGTTTGTCTTAGCATTTTGTGCTAGCATTGTCTTAGCTTTATAGTGATCGATAATTCCAAAGTTTATAACGTCCTTGCCGCATGTATTTGTATTGAAATGTATTGACACTTTTTTTGAGGTGCTTGAATAGGCCTGACAGCTTAAATGTTTACATGACGCGAGGTCCTCCAACAGGCCTAACAGCTTAAATGTTTGCATACCGCGAGGTCCTTAGACAGCCTAACAACCTTAAATGTTTATCTAAATACGCTTCTCGGAGTACATTTTTCCTCGAAATTTTCCATACAATGTTGTAGTGATTTTGGACAATATTGTTGTCCACCGCCAGTTGAATAGGCATTGTATATTTCATCCTTCTTCTAGCCTTGCAATGCAATTTCGTCATCGTTGAAGCTACATACATTGTTTGTTGGTTCGGTGAGTGCTTCTTCTTTGTTGGTTCGTTGGTTGCTGCTTGTTGTTGTTGTTTAGTTCACAATTCGACCTACGCTTCTACCTTTTGTCGTTTCAGAGTAAGTTTTCATGCCATAGTTTCATTTTCTATTCCTTCTTTATTGTTCAATGTTTGCAGTTTGTAAGTAAGAATGTTTGCTTATTTATGTTGGCATACTCGTCATATGTTTTCGGTTCCTTCTGTGCTTCGACTGCAGTTTCATAATCATTGGAGATACATATGTTGTTTACTGGTTCGGTGGTTGTTGCTTGTTCGTTGGTTCGTCGGTTGTTGGTTGTGTTTGTTTGGCTTAAGTTGACACTTTGGGGCCTTGGGGCTGCAGTTGGGCTTGTTCGTGATTTCTCGTTGGTTTGGTGCTTGTTGTTTTCTTTTGTTTGATTCGGATTTGCAGGGTTGGAGTCCTGCGTCGGTAGTTAAATCTTTTTTTCTTTTTTTTTGTATTATTGTTATTTTTTGGGCGCTTTACGGTGTTCAACCCCTACACCCACGAGTGGACATGAAGTTGTGTTATTTTCCCTGTCTGGCAAGGTCGATATCTGTTCTGTTGTGAGATTTTGTTGGTGCTTCAATGTTGACATGATAGAAAATAGTTGCATGAAAAATAGTTCGAGAAGTACATGTGAAATTGCAATATCCGTTGTTTTTTTGTTAAAATAAAACATATGAAGGTTGCAGTTATAAACCATGTATGGTGAAATGTGCCCATATGAAAATACATGTTCTTTATCCTCTACACAGACTAGTGTGCCCACGATACAATCTGTCTTGTACTTGAGATATGATATGTACAACAAAGATTCTGCAAAATTATATTTCCATGTCTGGAAGCATATCTGGGTAGTTTGCCACGAAAAACCAAAATCTTGTATCGTGGGCACAGCAGTCTGTGTAGAGGATAAAGAACATGTATTTCCATGGGTGGAAGCATATCAGGATACTTTGCCATGGAAAACCAAAAAATCGTTTAGCTACGACCATGCAATTTCGTAATATTTTGTGGCTTGTAATATATTTTGGGCAGGGAAAAAAATTTACATATTTACAACTATGGATGGAGAAGCGCAAAGGTTCATGTTTCTGTCTATCTTTTAGACTATTCATTCAATCTCTTTTACTGTATGTACATATTACTTGTTCTTCGGTGCATACCAGCTTCCATTCATGTTGATTGTATTTTGTGTGTTCCCACATTCAAACAAATAGAATAGCTGAACAAAACGACAGAGTCTTGGCTACATCGGTTGAAGAGGAGATAGAAAGGTACATGGTTGTACTGTTATTTCATATTCCGTTGTTTTGTATTTCATTTATTGTATATATATATGTGTTCACCTAGTTTATTGTTTGTAGATGTTGCGTACCTTCCTACATAATAACTTATCTTCATTACATGTCTTCATGCATACTAACCTAATTCATGTCCGTTGTATTTTTCCTGCATTGCTACATTTAAACAAACATAATGGCTGGAGAGGACGATGGACTCTTTGGCGGGAATGTACACGAGGAATTACAGAGGTGGATACCTGTACTCTTGTTTCATATTCTAGTGTTCATTTTTTCATTTACTATCTGTATATTTGTTGTGCTTGTTATGCTGCTTTGCACCTTCTTCTTTTTTTGTGTGTTCTTTTCTTCCTTCAAATATAATATATTTCTGTGTATTCTCATGTGAATCGTATTTTGTTTGTTGTTACATTGGAATAAATACAATTGTTTCTCTTTCTTTTACATGTATGTCTTCATACTAACTTGCCTTCATGTCCATTTCATATTCGTCGTTGTTACCTTGGAAGAAACATGTTGGTTGGACAGGAAGATGAATTGTTCTGTGCAGCAGTAGAGGGTTCTGTGGTACAATCTTCGAAAAGGTATACCAACTGTGTTGGTAAATTAAGTATACAAACTAGGTGGGAGCATATAATATTAGACTAGAAAACGATGATTTGGAAGCAATGGGCCTTTCTGCCCACCCTATTTCTACTTTTTCCATTTTCTATTATCCCTTTTGTTTTCTAATTGATCTGCTTAGTGGTCTTTCCGAAAATTCTTTGGTGCGTCGGTTGGCGTACTAACAGTTTCACATGTATGGTCAAGATTCTACCTTATTCCATACTTACCCACTTTGTCTATTGCGGGTGTCGGGCTGGCGGGTTCAATATTGCTCCCCTAGCTTCCAGGGGTCCGCGATATACAGATTAGTCGTGGTGCCCTGCCCTCACGCCCTGTTTACTGTTACACATTTTTCCAGTAAAAAAATCAGAGGCATACAATTTTACGCTCGGGTCCTCATGTTTCCTAAGTATATTCCTTGACACCCTATTTCGTATTCCACCTCCTTCCACCTTGCATGTGACATTAAGAACTATTATGGATAGTGTACAATGCATATGCTTGTTTAGTCCTTCTGATGTTCATCTACACATGCTTGCATCAGAAAAAGTTGGACTAGTGACATGGCCATGAGCAGTCAGTCATCCCAGACATCAGTAGACCGACAAGGCCAAAGGTAAAGATGCATACACTCTGCTCCTAGTATGTTTACCAAACAAATATCCTTGGTTATTTATTCATTTATGGCATGGTGAATATGTTGATGTCATCTGCAATACATGGTTTGCAGTTCACAGGAAGTATCAACAAGTATAAGCGAGATGTCAAACATAGCGCAAGTTCCGCAGACTGAGAGGTGTGGTTGCAAAACTCTGGCTCCATAGTTTATCGAAGCTATGCATGTACTTGTAGATTTGTGCCAGTGAAAGAATAATACAAAAAACAAATTGCACACTACCATTCACTTTAGTTTTCCTGTTCAAAAATTGTCACCAGGTCTAGAGTTGTAACACCCAAAGTACTATCAATAGAGGGCTTGAACAGCCGTCGAACTGGACAAGTGTTCGTCGAGGACATAATGGTCATCTATAGCACCTACCTGGACAAGGAAAACAAAACTAGATCCATTATGCATGCTGACATGACAAATAAGGAGGCCATGATGACAGTCACACTGACTATTCCTATACAACTTGTCCAGAAACATGCAAAAAAGATATTGTCGGGTAATGGGATATCCATTACAAATTTTAATATATTGCCCAAAATAGTATATCATTGTGGTGATTGTGATCGGATTATTTCGCTCAACGAAACAAGTATTGTGGAAAAAATTCTCGTTGTTTGTTCAGAATATCGTTTTGTCCTGGACGCGACTATCAACCAGCTTGCACAGAGTAGTGATATTTACCCAATCAGAACCATTGGCACAATTGTCACACTGGCGAGAAAACTTGGCTCGCAACACATTCTCCATATAAAGGATGGAGAGTCGGACAGCGACAAGGCAATGATATCACTTTCCATATCTAGTTTTGTCCTTTACTTTCGCATGTGTGTGTATCTCGGGTAAGTTACACAAATATTGCATTGTTCCATGTTGCAGCTACAATTGTTCGATACCTATTCAAATTTGTTTTCGTCAATGGAACAACAATTGCATAAAGGGCAGTTTCCACTTATTCTCTTCAAAAATATAACAAAGAAAAAGGATGATAGAGAAAGGATCTTTCGCACAACCCAAGCAACGTTTGTAACAGAGTTGCGAGCAGACATAGTACACGATCTGAAGAAACTAACTAGCTCTACAATTGTTGTGCGTATACATCCACAAAATCATCCTCACTTTGCTTATACAAATAGCCTTCACCAAATTTATGCGACTTGTTTTATTTTATTTTTATTTTTTTAAGGGGGGGAGGGGGTGCAGTTGTGTATTATATTGTTCAATGTATTAATTCTTATGCTCGCATTTTCCAGGTTGAAGGTGTTTTGGTTGCAGAGAATGCGTACTCGACCCCCTTTGAGCCAGTATGTGCGAAATGAAACTCTCCTACTTTTGCTTGAGCTTTGATAAGTGATGATATGATTGATTGTCTGCGATGCGGTGAAAAATGTCCATATATATATGGACATTGCGTCAATGTTTCCATCTGAACCGTGGGCAACACAACCGTGCATTGTACAATTAGGCAGCCTATGTTACAAGATGTGCTTCCTAGGTTGGTAGAATTGTCGTATGAAACATATCTACAGAAAAAGGCAAGCAGTGTCTACATGTTGCGCGACTTTCGGATACACAACAAATTTACCTTAAATGAGGACAATGCATTTTTGCATATCACCTAAAGAAGGAAAAAAACAAAAAACATATCAAACTTTGACAGGAAATCGTTGAACTGCGCATAAGATTGTTTGGTCCAAAAATGGGAAGCATGGCAGCAAACCCCATATATCCCATGGCCCCGGTTATTTTATCCTGGGAGCATATACCAAATGTAAGAGAAAACGAATGTCGCGACGTCTTTTCTTTGTATATCAAATTGTTTGATGCAAAGGTCGATGTGTGCTGCTCTATGGAACCTTGTGGGAACTTGCTTGTGTCCTGTTTGGAGTTTAGTTGGTTCTTGGTTGTATGCTTCGTCTGTCAATTTGTACATCGCGGAACTCAGAGTGTTGTTTGGAGGACATAGAACAATAGAATTGCAATTTTTTAGCCAGCTAGTCCGCAAATCCGCCTGTCAATTTGTATGGCGTTGCGACACAAATGTATTATGTGGCTTGTTTTAGCATTTTTCCTTGATCGGTGAACTTGGTAAAATTAATCTCCTGCAATAATTTGAAATCAACGAATATATACTGTGAGAAGTCCAATTGTGTTATCATATCAACAAGAGGCCCTTAAAATTCAAATTGGTCGTTGTTATGCTTGCGGTGATAGAATTTAAAAAAACTTTGTTTTGTTTCCTTAAATTTTTTTAAAATAAGCGATTTAACATCCTTTGACAATTTTATGTAATTAAATTGTACAATATCAATATTTAATATTAATAATTTAGTATTTGAAAATAATGTTTTTAGATGATGTTAGATAGGATGACCATCCATAAACAATCACAATCTTGAGCTCGTCAGTCCTGGAGTCCGTCTGTCAATTTGTATATCGCGAAATTCTGAGTGTTGTTTGGAGGACACGGGACAATAGAAATGCAATGTTGAGCCATCCATCCCGCAAGTCCACCTATAAATTTGTATATCGCAGAACTCTGGGTGCTATTTGTAGGACACAAAACAATAGAGGCCCAATTTTGAGCCCGCCAGCCCAAGAACCCGCGATCCAAAAAGTGGCTAAGTATGGAATGAGGGATCCATATGTACATATTTAGTATGTATTACTCGTTTCTCGGAAAAATTCTAGGTGCGGAAGTTGGCGGATACACGTGTTCAGATTTCCACTTACTTTTATATCACCAACCCAACCAACCGCTTCCCCATTTCAAATTATACAAACTTTTTGGATCGCAAGTTTCTGAAGACGCGGGTTTTTATTTTAAATAAGATATTTAACATCCTTTAATAATTTTATGTAATTAAATTGTACAATATCAGTACTTAATATTAATAATTTAGTATTGAAAATAATGTTTTTAAATAATGTTAGATAGTTGATGGGGATCACCATCCGTAAACAATGGCAATCTTGAGCCCGCCAACTCTGGATTATGTCTGTCAATTTGTATATCGAGGAACTTCGAGTGTTGTTTGGAGGACACTGAACAATAGAAGTGCAATGTTGAGCCATCCAGCCCGCAAGTCTGCCTGTCAATTTGTATATCGCGGAACTCTGGGTGCTATTTGTAGGATACAGAGCAATAGAGGCCCAATTTTGAGCCCACCAGCCCGAGAACCCGCGATCCAAAAAGTGGCTAAGTATGGAATGCGGGATCCGTACATGCTCTATAAAATCTCATGTTCATACTTTATAAGCATACATATTTAGTATGAATTACTTGTTTTTCAGAAAATTTCTAGGTGCGGAAGTTGGCGGATTCACTTCTTCAGATTTCACTTACTTTTATATCACCAGCCCGACTGACCGCTTCCCCGTTTCATATTGTAATAAACGAATATAAATTGTGCGAAGTCCAATTGTGTTATCATATCAGCACGAGGCCCTTAAAATTCAAATTGGTCATTGTTATTCTTGTGGTGATAGAATTAATATCATTTTTTTAAATAAGAGATTTAACATCTTTTAATAATTTTATGTAATTAAATTGTACAATATTAATATTTAATATTAATAATTTAGTATTTGAAAATAATGTTTTTAGATAATGTTAGATAGTTGATAGGGATGACCATCCATAAACAATCATAATCTTGAGACCACCAGTCCTGGAGTCTGTCTGTCAATTTGTATATCGCGGAACTCCGACTGTTGTTTGGAGGACACGAAACAATAGAAGTGCAATGTTGAGCCAGCCATCCCGTAGGTCCGCTTGTCAATTTGTATATCGCGGAACTCTGGGTGCTATTTGTAGGGCACGGAACAATAAAGGCTCAATTTTGAACCCGCCAGCCCGAGAACCCGCGATCCAAAAAGTGGCTAAGTATGGAATGAGGGATCCGTACATGCTCTATAAAATCTCATGTCCATACTTTATACAAGTACATATTTAGTATGTATTACTCGTTTCTTGGAAAATTTCTAGATGCAGAAGTTGGAAGATACATGTGTTCAAATTTCCACTTACTTTTATATCACCAGCCCGATCGACCGCTTCCATGTTTCATATTGTACAAAAATTTTGGAACGCGAGTTTCCAAATACGCGAGTTTTTCTTTTAAATAAGATATTTAACATCCTTTAATATTTTTATGTAATTAAATTGTACAATATCAATATTTAATATTAATACTTTAGTATTGAAAATAATATTTTTAGATAGTGTTAGATAGTTGATAGGGATCACCATCCGTAAACAATCGCAATCTTGAGACCGCCAGCCCTCGAGTCCATCTGTCAATTTGTATATCGCGGAACTTTGAGTGTTGTTTGGAGGACACAGAACAATAGAAGTGCAATGTTGAGCCAGCCAACCCACAAGTCTTCTTGTCAATTTGTATAACACGGAACTGTTGGGTGCTATTTGTAGGACACGGAACAATAGAGGCCCAATTTTGAGCCCACGAGCCGGAGAACCCGCGATCCAAAAAGTGGCTAAGTATGGAATTCGGGATCTGTACATGCTCTATAAAATCTCATGTCCATACTTTATAAAAGTATGGTTTAGTATGTATTACTCGTTTTTCGGAAAATTTCTTGGTGCGGAAGTAGGCGGATTCATGTCTTCATATTTCAGTTACTTTATATCACCAACCCGACCGATCGCTTCCCCGTTTCATATTGTACAAACTTTTTTGTCTAATTAAATTGAACAATATCAATATTTAGTATTGAAAATATTGTTTTTAGATAATGTTATATAGTTGATAGGGATTACCATCCGTAAATAATCGCAATCTTGAGCCCGCCAGCCCTAGAGTCCATCTGTCAATTTGTATATCGCAGAACTTCGAGTGTTGTTTGGAGGACACTGAACAATAGAAATCCAATGTTGAGCTAGCCAACCCGTAGGTCCGCTTATCAATTTGTATATCGCGAAATTTTGGGTGCTATTTGTAGGGCACGGAACAATAAAGGCCCAATTTTGAGCCCGTCGGCCCGAGAACCCGCGATCCAAAAATTGGCTAAGTATGGAATGCGGGATCTATACATTCTCTATAAAATATTGTGTCCATACTTTATAGTACATATTTGGTATGTATTGCTCGTTTTTCGAAAAATTTCTATGTGCGGAAGTTGTCGGATTCACGTCTTCATATTTCACTTACTTTTATATCACCAACCCGACCGACCGCTTCCTCGTTTCATATTGTACAAACTTTTTGGCTTGCGGTTTTTCGAATAGGCGAGTTAACAGATAGGCGGGTTCAATATTGCTTTTCCATTGTTATGTTGCCTGCAAACAGCACCCCGACTTTCGCGATCTATAAATTAGCAAACAAATTGAAATAAAAGAATATATACTATGTGAAGTCTAATGGAACAATCATATGAACGAGAGGACATTAAAATTCAAATTCGTCGTCGTTATACTTGCGATGAAGCTAACAATACAAAAACTTTACTTAAACATCCAAAAAATGATTTTCTTGTAACTTTTCGACGCTCTCTTATACAAACAGATCCTGGAAACTATAAACATTGCTTGTTGTATCTATTCCTTGAATGAATAACCCGTCAACATGTTTAATGCACTCCATAGTTACTGTTAAGACCACCAATGGTGCTTTCTTACAACAATTTCTCGCTTTCGAAAATTGCCATCTACTTTCTCTTTTTCCCTATGCTTTCCCTTTCTTTACTTACTCATTTTTCGGAAAATGTCTAGGTGCAAGATTTGTCGAATTCACGTCTTCAGATTTCCATTGTTACTTTTATGTCACCAGCCCGACCAACCGCTTCCCTGTTTCATATTGAACAAACCTTTTGAATCGTGGGTTCCCGCATAGGCGGGTTCAACATTGCGTTTCCATTGTTTCGTCACCTGCAAATAGCACCCGGACTTCCGCGATTTACAAATTAGAAAACAAAT
This sequence comes from Picea engelmannii, assembly GCA_009831015.1. Lineage (NCBI taxonomy): Eukaryota > Viridiplantae > Streptophyta > Pinopsida > Pinales > Pinaceae > Picea > Picea engelmannii. The sequence goes on along the minus strand of ML782355.1, from coordinate 550,306 downwards.
TCCCCTTCATCTCGTATGCTTTCGCTTTCTGTTTACTTGGTCCTTTTTTCGAATGTCTCATGCTTTTATATACAGAACCCGAAGTTCAACAATATACAAACTTCCCTCTCGACATTGTGCTTCTGTTGTTCCCCTACGCACAAAGAGCACCCGAAATTCTGTGATATACATATTGACGGCCGATATCTGTCACTGAGATGCAATATGACCATCGGCCCCTCACTTCTCTTAGGTAAATCTTCTGACCCTTTTTTTGTAACCAGCCCAACCACTTTCCATACTTGGACATTTCTTGGAATCTGTCTTGTGGGTTGGCGGTTGGACGAAATGTACAATGCTTGGTTGCTCTTCACCATCATTGCTACCTTCGTACTTATTTCCAGATATGCAATTATTAAGCTTTAATGCTAGTCGTTCATCCTACAGGAACCGTTAAGATTGGCATTAATGTCTGGAAGGTCGGAGAAGATTTTTCATTACTACGAATTAAACCAAGATTTGCGGAGAAGAGTGTTATCCTTTCCAAGTATTCATTTAAAACATGATGCAATATGTTTCGTGTGCCGGCCGGTTGGCGCCTTTAAGAAATCTCTAATTCTTAATCGCTCTTCGTCGTCACCGCCACCTTCACACTTTTTTCTAAATATACAATTAGAGAGATTTAATGGTAACATGTCATTACGCACGAACCCTGGAGATTGTCATTGATCAGCGAAAGGTTCAAGGAGATCTTCCATTGATACGCATTAAACCATAATTTGCGGAGGGTTATATTATCCCTCCCCAATTTTCATTTCAAACATCGTCTGGAGCAAACGAAAATTCTCGTTAACTTGTGGCAGCAATTCTGTCCATATACAGTAAACACATTCGGGCATGATGGCCAGAGGTTCCAGTATTCCAGGGCATATTCTTACTACTCATCTCCCTCCGCCCAAGAGCAAAAAATGAGATGGTCCCTTGGTACACCGAGAGATATATTTCAAGCCAAAGAACTTCAAGGCAGCCCTACCTGGTCAAAAAACCTACCCAGTTGCATTGATGGTTGGCGCAGAGGTTAATGTCATGGATTCTGAGTTGGAAGAATATGATCTAATGTGCGATGATACGACAATGGATGATGGCAATGCAGAGATTGTTCCCACTCCTGCGCCCAAATTGAAATCAACCATAACGGGCGGAACTTCCCGTCTCAGTGATGGTGGTCCTGACAACACCAAAAGAAGGAGTTTCAGAAAAGAAACCAATGTTGAACGCAATAGTCGCTTTGTAGCTCAAAAGTAGGAATTTCAAAAGTCCAAATTAGTCTGTTTTGGACGGAAGACTTTCACTGTAAGGAAATGATATGTTGATGCTCCCAAAGATATATTTCAAGCCAAAAAAATATTCAATTGCGAGACTACTATCCTGTTCTTTGGATATACAAATAACATCTTCATGAATGAGGACCAGAACTCCCACTGGTGCAAGGCATATTTCTACTAGTCATCTCCTTCCACCCAGAATGGACTAATTTGGGCCTCTGAAATTGCACGTGCAACCTGTATCCCTGAATTTTTTTCAACTGTGCAGAGGCGGTTTCTAGGTGTGTCCTAACTTTCAGTTAAGGGCTATTCCATTTTCCCTGCAACGTTTTTCATCTTCTTCCTCGCAGGAAGCTTCTGAGAACTATCAATTTTACCACAGGATGATCCATCAAGGAGAAAAGTGCAAGGATCTTGCATACTGCGGATCATGTGCCTGTGTTTGTGGCAAATACATTCAATGTTTTGGCCCAAAGAACTAAGTCCAATTTCTAAGGATAGATGTACAATACTCGGTGTTTTTTTTATTATTTTTTAAATAGATTTGTTAAAAAAAATTGCCTTGGAGTCTTCGTTGCTGCTTCTTTTAAGGATTTAACGCCTCTTCTCATTGGCATGGTTCGGTGGTCTCGTAGTTCTTTGATATTGTATTTACTTAGGTAACTTGTTCTAAGATGGATCATCTAACAATTATATGAAAATGTACTATGTCGATCCACCAGGTTTTTATGCAAACAAAAAATGGATTGCACGCAGTTTCAAACCAACATTCAATTCTATTCGCAATGCAGATAGAACATAGCAATACCAAATTACAATGTTGCAACAAAATCGTCATTCTTGTTTCTAAACATGCAATTATTAAGCTTTAATGCTAACATCCCATAATGCAAGAAGTTTAATACTTAAGTTAATATGTTACAGTCATGGAAGAATCTATCAAGAACACACTTACACCCACACATTGCAATAAAATCTAATCTTCAACAAAGCAATTGTTGGCAATTAGTAGAAAATGATGGTTTTGCAACAATAGGGCTTGTTTGAAACCAAATCGTGCTTACGAAAACTGCCCTCCGCCTTTCTAATTTCCCACTCTTTTATCACCTGTAATTTCTCTTCTTGGTTACTTAATCATTTTTTTATGAAAATGCTTTGTTGCGCGGGTTGGTGGATTCAGTCGTTTCAACCGAGTGCTTCCCCTGTGTCTAAATTGGGCCTCTATTGTTATGTGTCCTACAAGTAGCACCAAGAGTTTCGCGATATACAAATTGACAGGCGGACTTGCGCGTTGGTTGGCTCAACATTGCACTTATATTTTTCCGTGTCCTCCAAACAACATTCAAAGTTCCACGATATACAAATTGACACACGAGCTTCAGGGTTGGCGGGCTCAAAATTGCCATTGTTTACGGATGGAAAAGTGCTAAAACGAGCCACATACTACGTTTGCATCACAGAGGTTATAATAAAGGGAAAAGCATGTCTTCTATAGTTCTGTGTCCTACAAACAACACCCAGAGTTATGCACTATACAAATTGACAGCCAGACTTGCGGGCTCACTGACTAAAAAAATGACTCGGATTCCCGCCATATACAAATTGATAGACGAAGCATACAACCAAGAACCAAGTAAACTCGCGAATCGTATTCCTAGTAGTTGTTTTCTGTGCCCGCCACCTTCGCACTTCTTTCCAAATATATATCTTGGTAGGAAATGGGATATATGTTACAGATGTGAATATATTAGCCGTTCTTTTCTGTCTTCTATACTTAGCCAAACATTCGTTTCTCTTTTCCCTGAAATTTATCTTTCTTGACACTTATTAATTTTTTCGAAAATGTTTGGCTGCGCGGGTAGGTGGACTTGTGGGTTCACATTTGCACTTGTGCTCTTATATCGCGACACCGATCGATCGCTTCCCCATTCCATACCCAAACACTTCTCCGACCGTGGATTCCAGGTAGGCGGGCTCTAGATTGGACTTCTATTGTTCCATGGCCTGCGAACAGTACCGTGACTTCCACGATATACAAAGTTACAAACGAACTCAGATCATATCATCTTTCGTATTACGGTCTACCTATCATGCCCTCTTCCATGGTACACATTTTGCACTGAAAACTTCTGAGACATACAATTTAATCGTCGGGTCCTCACGTCTTATGTGGAACTATTGTCACCCCATTTTGAAGCACGTCTGTCTGCTTTCCATACTTCGCCATTTCTTCGAATTTCTTTCGCGGATCGTCAATTTGGCGGGTTCAAGAAATATCCAGTTCCTAATCGTTGTTTCCTGTGCCCGCGCCCTTTTGCAATTAGCAATTAGCAATTAGCAATTATATATAAGATCTTATTTCCAGGCATGCAATTAGCAAGCGTTAATTTCAAACATCATGGAATGTCATTTGCGTGTCGTCGGGCTGGTCTGTTCACAAAAACTTCAATCCTCACTTTTGAAAATGAGTATGCCCGACCGTTTCCCTATTTTATACTTCCACTTTCTCGAAATTCCGCAAATATACAAACCGGTCGTTGAACTGCCCCATCGTGCTCTCTTCCGTTTTACACGTTTTGCAGTAAAACATTTCGATACATAAAATTTGACCATGGGACACTCCCCTCTCCTGAATATCCCCTGTAACCCTATTTTGAATCCCGTTCGACCGCTTTTCATACCTTTCCATTAGTTCCTTGCTCTCCCTCGTCTCCCCGACCTTGGCACTTGTCTATAATAAAGATTTATTTATATATATATAGTAAATTTTGCACTAAAAACTTCTGAGACATGCAATTTGACCGTCAGGTCCTCAAGTCTCCTGTGGAACTATTGTCACCCCATTTTGAAGCGTGTCTGTCCACTTTCCATACTTCGTTGTTTCTTCGAATTTCTTTTGCAGATCGTCGGGTTGGTGGGTTCAAGAAATACCCAATTCCTAATCGTTGTTTCCTATGCCCGCGCCCTTTTGCAATTACTAGCCAACATTAATGCTACACCAGGATATGAGGAAATCTCCCATTAATACGCATAAAACCAAAATTTATGGATGCTTATATTATCCCTTCCGAGTGTTAATTTCAAACATCATCGAATGTCGGTTGTGCATCGTCGAGCTGGTCCGTTCACGATATCTTCAATCTTTGATTCTGAAAATGAGTCCGACCGACCGTTTCCCATCATCATACTTGGCCACTTTCCCGGAATTCTGCTAATATACAAACCGGCTGTTGAACTACCCCATCGTGCTCTCTTCTGTTTTACACGTTTTGCAGTCAAAAATTCTGATACATAAAATTTGACCGTGGAACACTCGCCTCTCCTGAGTATCCCCTGTAACCCTATTTTGAATCTCGTCCGACCGCTTTTCAGACCTTGCCATTTGTTCCTTGCTCTCCCCCATCTCTTTGACCTTCTCACTTGTCTAGAATAAAAAACAAAAAATATGTTTTAATATATATATATATATATATATATATATATATATATATATATATATCTTGTTTGTAAATATGCAATTACTGACATTTAATTCTAACATCTCATCGTGCAAGAACCGTATAGATTGTCATTAATGGGCAAAAGGCTCGAGAAGATCTCCTATTAATACGTATTAAACCAAGATTTGTGGGGGATTATATTATCCCTTTCGAGTGTTGATTTCAAAATCATGAAATGTCGTTTGCACGTCGTCAGCTTGGCTCGTTCACGAAACCTCCAATCCTTAATTTCTCTTCGTCGTACCCGCCACCTTCACATTTCTAAATATGAAATAAGTAAGCTTTACTGCTAATAGTTCATCATGCATCACCCATAAAGATTTTCATTAATCAGTGAAAGGCTCGAGGAGCTTTCCTATTCATAAGCATTTAACCAAGATTTTGAGAAGAGTTACATTATCAGCTCAAACTATTCATTTCAACCATCGCCTGGAGCAAACCAATGTTCTCATAAACCTATGGCATCATCTTGACAACAGTTCTATAGAGATATAGTGAACATCTTCGGGCGCGAGGACTAGAACTTCCAGTGGTCTAGGGCATATTGTTATTACTCAACCCCTGTCGCTCAGAACCAAGTAATTTGGACCTCTGGGATTGCTCGTGCAGGTTGTGTCCCTGAAGTTTTTAACTGTAAGGACCTGGTCTCTTGGTGCGCTGATAAATTTATTTCAGACAAAAGAATTATTCCACTACGGGATCGCTCTTCTGTTTCTTTGTCACCTCAGGTCTTCCGCCAGATGTTAAGATTGTCGGAGCCAACATTGACGTTCAGAGGAGATGATTGCAAACAGTTCCTAGCAAAGAATAATAACGGGTTGAACCTCTTGCCCCATTTATTGGAAGACCTGATTGTAGTTCCTGAAGATATCACAAGCTTCCAGGTTAGTTCATTTAGAAATCCATTTTGTGAAATTGCTTGGTTGTTTACAAGAATAACAGGACAGGAATCCACAACAAATATTTCCCAGATGTCTCTTTATATTTTGTATTTCACGGTCAAGGAACAAGCCATTTTTTATTGGAGCAAGTTAATTTCCCATGAAATATGTTCCCAATTGTCAAGCTTCAAAAGGGAAAAGAAATTTTATATATCGTCCTACTTATTTTTTGCGATAGCACATTGCTGCCAGTTTCCATAACTGTCTCTATCCAAGAATGTCAACTGGGAATTCGACCCAGTAACATTCTGGTACCAGGCCTTGTGGAAGCACAAGGCTTCCCATTGTTTTTATGAGGTTTTTAATGGCTTCGTGTTTGTTTTCAAAGTTTTTTTGTTAGGATAAGATGCTCCCCGCATATCTGAACAGGGAACCAGTTTTTTGGACAGGAAGGGGACACTTGAACATTTGGATAATTACTCTGTCATAAGGATTTCTGGCTCCACAGAAAAACCTGCTCTCCTTCCATGTCACATTACGGACATAATGTTTGTTGCAGAAGTAGCACGGCAATACAACTATTGGTCGCATTTATTTCAAAAGAAGAGAAAAAAAAAGTTCATTCCTCTGCCTTGGAAAGTCAGGGACTTCGCGTTGAAAAACGTCAACAAAATTGATGAATCCGCAGCGCATTCTAGAAACTTCAACCTCAGATATGCTGAAATCCTAAGAGGGTTCGACCCCGATAATATTTTCCGACAACATTTACAATCACTTAGCCTCGGCGATTGTTTTTTCAAAAAACACCTGTCCGGAAACAGAGACACTAGCAGCAACGCTCCTGCTTTTGATGCCGACGAGCTAGACACATTGTGATCTAAAAATGAAGAAGACTTGAAAAACTTGAATAAATATTGCAAGTGAAATGTTATGTGTTTAAAGCAACCGGATCAATTTGCAACACATAATTAAGGATTACTTATGTAGAAATACATATAGACAATAGCATAAATCATTGAACATCAGACATAAACACAGCAACTTGATAAAGGAGTTCACCCCACTCCGGGCTACATCTCCTGGTCCAGCTTCCAATGGATCATTATTATTAAATTGCTCAAAGTGCTCAAAAACATGCCTTACAATGCTCAAAATGACAAACTGACTGCTTCAATGGCTCCGCAGCGTCCCAAAACCCCTGTCTGGGCTCTTTCGGCACCTGAAACGGTCGAAAAATGAAGAAGATAGCCTTCTTGAAATCTCCCTCTTCAACTTTGTTGTCTCTGGTTCTACAAATCGCACCCTTGTACTTCAAACCTGGCTCACACGCTTATTTAAGCGTAAAAACTCGGCACCGGGCGCAACCGTGCCAACGGTGCAAACCGTAGGATGGTTAAGGCACCTCCAGCCCCTAACCGCCTCGGCATTCGGTCATATGGCCATAGGACCTTGGGCTCGGCGAAAAAGTGGTTAAGTTGGTTTGTCAACCGTATAACTCCCGCGCACAAAAGACCATCGGTCATATGTCAAACCCACGAGTTATATAAAATACCC
>ML782355.1:520451-538085 GCA_009831015.1 Picea engelmannii | reverse complement strand
GCTCTTTCGGCACCTGAAACGGTCGAAAAATGAAGAAGATAGCCTTCTTGAAATCTCCCTCTTCAACTTTGTTGTCTCTGGTTCTACAAATCGCACCCTTGTACTTCAAACCTGGCTCACACGCTTATTTAAGCGTAAAAACTTGGCACCGGGCGCAACCGCGCCAACGGTGAAAACCGTAGGACAGTTAAGGCACCTCCAACCCCTAACCGCCTCGGCATTCAGTCATATGGCCATAGGACCTTGGGCTTGGCGAAAAAGTGGTTAAGTTGGTTTGTCAACCGTATAACTCCCGTGCACAAAAGACCACCGGTCATATGTCAAACCCACGAGTTATATAAAATACCCCGTGCATATTTAACCGTTGGTATATATGGTATGTAATATATATTACAACACAATCGCGCAGATATGTTTCAACATAGTCATATGACAATGCAAATAGGACCACGGGTCGTGGCTTAGCCCCGGCCCGACCCCCCTCCATTCAATACAAACCACAAGGTTAAATAAATATGTGAATACACATATAACAAGGAACTTTGGCGGGAATGTTGGCTAGCGGAGTGTTACAAAGGCATTGGTGTTGGGGGAGGTCTAGGGGTCGAACCCCGCGGCCTCCATTAGTTTTACATAGCAATTATAGGCCAATCAATGAGGGACACGTGGCGCCCAAGCATTGGGCCACGTGTCCTCATACCATTCGCTGCCAATACGACACGTGTCAACATCCGATTGAACAACCACCAACCAATAAAAATGCGCCACGTCTTCCCTCTGCCACATCATCATGATGGTACGGCCCTACCACGTGGCCGTACGAACTGTACGGACAGGTACAGTCAGCATCCCAATTTTTTGTCTGTTTGGCTTGGCGAACAGATCGCGATATCTCCTCCATACGGACTCTGTTTGCGAAAGTAAATATACCGCCGGAATCAGGAAGACGAGACGGACGCAATGGCACTATTTTCGTCGCATTCCGAGCACTTTGAAAATTGAGCAAAATTTGATCCCCTGATCACATTGCAAAGAAGCACTTAATTGTACAGGCAACAGGGGAAAGGCCCAAGTGACAAGAGTGTTCAATCAGAGAATAACACTCCAAAAAGTACGACATCCCAGAGCATTGCTCCAACGACCCACCACAACAACAAAGGAACTCAGAGTTCTTCAAATGGAGGAGGAGATAACGACCCTCCTCACTCTAAAATTGATAGTTCTCACAAGCTTCCAGTAGACAAGAAGAGAAAAAAAAATGTGGGGTAGGCGGAAGAGCCCGAAATTCAGAGTGAGAACATGGAACTTGATCCTGATCTGGATAGCGTGCTCCGCTACCTTGATCAGCTCGGAGACGCCATCCAGCATAGTGGTCCAATGGACATATCCGATACCGAAAATTTTGACGAAGATGAATCCTTCGTGTTCCAGAGCGTTGTTTTTGACAGCCAAGACAAAAATTTGATCATTGAAAAAAAAAGATGTAAAAAATAAGAAAGAAAAATCTTGTTTAGAGGTTGACCTTGCCAACATGCGGCTGTCCCAAATTTGTCAAATTCCATTGGAGGCATCGAGGCCTAGAATGCCAGACTGAAGGACCGGCTCAAGGAATTGGAAGAGGCTTTGATTCCTATGTCATTGTTTGCCAATCCTCTGGCAATAGCCATGCCTTCCACCCCTGCAACCAACTTAAAAGGATCCTCCAACCTCCTTGCATCCTGTAGAGGATATGTCGAGAATAATATCAAGAAAATAATTGAACTGGTTATTGAGGCGTGGGAAACATCACAAACAATCAATTCCCTTGGAACCAAGGCACATAGTTTGCTCGAACATTTTCAGGCGGAGTTAAAAGACGAAGAACATTTCTACTTAGACACGGTCCTTCCTTTTGGCACCATTGTCAACAACATGACAGAAACAAAAAGAATACAACAAGATCTTCCATCCAAAAACCGGATCGGTCAATTAAATGCATGCTGGAAAGAAAATGTGAAGAACCTACATCTCAATGTTCAGTCATGTGAACAAGCCATATCAAAAAAAGAAAAATTATTCACAAGGCTGTCAAGAATAAATTTCCAAAACCCCAACTTAATCATCAACTCCTTGCCCTTAACTAGGCAAGACTTCGATAAACAGGTTGTTATGTTTAAGGCGTTGTCTTTGGAAAAGTTTTACAACATCCTTGAATATGATCAAGATCACGTCGACCACTGGCTAGTCCATTATTCAGTGCAAAATGAGGAAATTCATCAAGCTCTGCGTAATCTTTCTATCGACTTCAGAGAATTATAAAACGAACTTTTCAACATAAAAATCTGGAATGAGATCAACGTCGCCCCAATGAGAAGCTACATTGAAGAATGGCTCGAAAGGGAATTGAAGCAGGCAGCAGATGAAAGGCAATAGACAGTTGCCACGATTCCAGGAGCCGTCGATGACATCAATGAAACAACAGCCGCAAGCAAATAGCAAAAGGGCTTATATGTATCATCATTGTAAGTCTATTGATCGCATCCTGCTTTGTTTATCAACCCAGTTATTCCACTTTTTTAAATAGAAATGTCTAGCCAAACACTAATACCTTTCAATTTATTTATTTTTCAGGTATTGCACTCTACCGTCCCCCACTTCTTTTTTATGCAGACTTGTTTCTTATACATATTTCTCTTATGGTCCGTGGGAGCCCCAATCTCAGTCTATATGAAAAACGCATTGAAATATTTCAAATATGTAACAGACTTTTATTATTTGATATATTTCAAATAAATATATTTCAAACTAAACTGCTTTTGTATCTCCTTTTAAACTAATTTCCATTAATGTAACAGACTTTTATTTTTTGATATATTTTAAATAAAACTGTTTTTTTTATCTCATTTAAATTTATGTCCTCGTGCATTTTTATCTTTCACCAGTCTATATCACAAATTCATTTAAATTTATCTTTTGATATATTTCAAATAAAAATTGTTTTTTTATCTGCTTTTAAATTTATGTCCTCATCCATTTTTATCTTTCACCAGTCTATATCACAAATGCATTTAAATTCCTTTTAAATTTATGTCCTCATACATTTTTATCTTTCACTAGTCTATAAAAAAAAATCTTCCACTATGCACAAATTGTATTTTGTTATATACTTTCAAAAAATAAGTGAGGCTCTACAGGCCACGTGTCATTTACTGCATGGATACCACCTGTGCTTCATGTTGTTTGCCACATCTTCACTGCAGTTTCCATCTGCCTCTCCTACTTTTCCCTATCCAATTCAACCCGGCAAGAACTATGCTGCCACGCAGCCTTGTTATATTTAAGAATTTAGCAAGACCATTTAATGTTGACCACAAACAAAAACGTGAACTCCACTTTATGAGCTATACAACTCGTAGTCTTGGACCATTGTATACTCGTAAATGAGGATGAATTCAAATTATTTTCAAGTTTATATCATGTGCTTTTAAGGCTTTGAAAAAATAAAGTTTGTTTATGAAAAATAGCATGGAAACTATCTAAAGTGACTTTCTAATTCAAAACCAACTTACAGATAAGTATATGATTACCTCAACATTAATGATTACATCTTTTAATAGATAAAGTAAATATTTCCATTACCTCTCTTATATTGCATCTTAGCTATTTTCTCTTTCAAAGTTTTCCTAAATAATTAGCTTAAAAAAGTAACACAATCAAGTATTTAATTTTGTGAGCATACCAATAACATATATTGGTGAGGCAAATATTTTTTTTTATTTCAATTTCTATACTTCTTTATCCATCTTACCTAATTTCTCTTTCATTAAATTTTTTTGACTATTTAGTTGAAGATATCTTTTAACAACATAAACAACATTCCATAACTCATTTTTTTTCGCTGTACCTTTACAATTATAATCTAACACGTGATTGTCATATATTAGTTATATTTTCATAGAGATGAGGTGGAACTTTAGTGTCAATCAAAATATAACTATTTTTCCCTTTCACATAATTTTATCAAATGGGCTTAATATAGCTTTTATCTGCCATTAGAATAGTGCCAAGCAATAAGTTTGAGTTTAATTTATTGTATTTCCACAATCAAGGTTTAGAAATCACTAATTGTTTAAGAGAGATAATTCTTACCACTCATCACCACAAACAACAACTTTGAGAATGCCATGTACAATGTTCAAAATCACAAATGATTGAAATTGTAGCTTAATTATATCCAAATTACAACCTTCACTAACAATCATCTTGTAAATAGGTGTGTATTTTTTCATTTTAGATATAAAATTGTTGTGTCATACTCTCACTCATCATATATATACTCAAGATTGTTATGCATAATATTGTCAATCCACATCACAAATCTAACATGTAACATGCACAAATTAAAATTAAAGTATCATGGGAATAGGTATGCATTTTTTTTTATTTTAGCTAAAAGATTGTCCTGTCACTCCTTTGTTGATCATATTCATATATGAGAATGTGTTGCACAACATTGAAAATCAACATAAGAAATTTGCATGTAGCTTGTACAAATTATTTTTCTTAAACACACCCTTCCTTTTAACATTTATTTTTAATTTCAACGAGTTGTGTTGAAGTATCACATCAATCTCATCGAACTCAACATGGTTCAAATTTTGATATTATTAATCCATGTCGATACTTTCATTGTATCCCTTTCGTCTCTTTGCACACAATCATCGTCAAACAAGTTGTCTATCATATGGGTGACTAACATACAACTTAGTCAAATATACTTTGGTATTGCATGAATTCCTCTTAACATACAACTTAGTCAAATATACTTTGATATTGCATGAATTCCTCAAGACTTAATATTTATAAGTGTGTAGAAAAAACAACTATAAATACTAAAGATTCTCCCCTTTGCCAACATAATAAACATATCCAATGAATATTGTATCTCTAACTACCTTTAAAACTTCTAATTAATAAACTTAAACCCCTCCAAAAATCTAAGTTTGAATGCTCCTTTATCTACTTCTCTAACATTTATAATTCAACATAACATTTGTAAATTAATAAGAAGTTACTTTACAATTCCTCTTATTTAATAAAACCAAACTCAAGTTTTTAATCCATTTAATTTCATAAGGGCTCTCTTTGGCTTTGTAAGTCTCTCTCCTCAATTGGATATGCCTTCCCTTTTTGAGCTCGTATCATGCCAATTATTAGAGATAGTACTTTCTAGATAGAGATAGTAGAATGAACACAACACCCTTAAAGGCGTAACCACTTGAAAACACACATTTATGGCGGGAAAGTGGCGATAAAACAGACGCAAAGGCTCGTGGTTTTATGCTTTGAAAGAACCCCAATAAATTCAATAAAGCTTGTAAGTTGTTTAAGTCATTATGGATCCTTCCTTGTCCAAAGTACATTGAGACTGTAATTTTCCTTTATTTGTTAATGAGATACTTTTAGTTTTTTATAATATACCTTTTTTCCTTTATAAACAAAATGGTAATAATTGTATAATTAAAAGGAAGTGAAATGAAATTTTTATTAGGAATGCAATAACGATAAGTATTAGATGTTATAAATAAATTTAATAATAAATCTATTCATGGTGGTGAAGGTGATTGCAAAAAAATATCACGAATTGAATGGCTAAAGTAGCACTTCCTTTGAATCCTACAACACACATTCCCTGTACTACAAAAATTTCCCTATGAATCCTACCACACACATTCCTTGTAATACAAAAATTTCCCCACATGTCTATGCCCTTTATGACCATGGCCATCAATGTGAGCTTCACTGATTGATCTAAATGGATCCTCAAAGACTTGATATGGTAGAGGCTATTTCTTTCGTTGTTTTGAGATTAAGCATCCTTATAAAATGCTTGAAATTTTTTAAAAGTGTTAAGGAAGTTGTTAACAATGCTTCAGAGAAGTTCTTGAAAATGGATAAGGTTATGCAGAGCTTCAAGTATGTGGAGGCATGGGCTAAAAGGAGGGGATCTTGGTACTTTATGCATTGTGCAATGCATAAGGACTAAGGCAATTGATGTGCAAGACTTTGGTTATGCGAGGAGATGGATAGGTCAAAGGGAGGTGTTACCTCCATGCTTCATGCCCTACATAAGTTATAAGGCACAATTGTGAAGACACCAAGGCATAAGTTAAAATGCATAAGAATAAGTGTTAAGACCTATAGAGACTAGTGTATGCAAAGGAAAGACGGAAGTTGAAGCATAGGTTAAACCCACACAAAGGGAACAAGGAAAAGGATAACAACTTGTAAGGCATGAGACATGCTTTGCACCATAGAAAAACCTAGGTATTATAATAGAAGCAGGTGCCCTATGACAAAGAAGGTGTCAGCTTACATGGCAAATGATGTGGACACCCAAGTGTTGACAAGTGGACCCTCTTACCAATCATGAGATGCCATGTGGAAATTCTAGAAAATCCAAAGTTGCTCAAATTCTATAGAGTTTCAAATGTCGAGGAAGCTATAATTGTTTCTTGGAAAATACTTGGGAGGTCATTGGTGTTCCATATACCATGAGTAGTAAGAATAAAAGGGAGTTTGGGAAATAGAAATAGGTTCTACAGGTTGGCTTGTGTGTTCATGGGAACAAATTTGAACATTAGAGAAGGTATATTCATGAGTAGCTTGGACCCAAATTGGAGAAGTTAGACCTTAAATGGTGAGATCGAGATAGTTCCTATATAAGTTGGATCGGGGAGAAAATAAAGGAAGAATTTGGTTCTTCCAAAGAAAAAAGAGCATGGAGGAAGAGAAGAGAAGCAAGTTTTGTGCACTTGTCTACAAGAAGGGGGTTTCTTTGACTCATTTAGTGCTTCATGGATTTCCCGATCAATGAGGGAAATTGTGCACTGAGAGGAAGAGGAGGGAAATATTCATCATCTTCATGCACTCTTATTGAGCCAAAAATTAAAATGTGGTAGAGTTCAATTTCTAGAACCATTGATTATGGTTAAGAGAGCTAAAACATAAGCTACAAAAAAGGTTGTTGTTGTATTTGGAAGTTGAAAAGGCATCCTTCTTGGAAAGAAGGAGATCTAGTTTCTAATCATTGTCTGCAAAAAAGTTTTTCAAGACTAAATTTATTGCGAAATCTTGGGTTCCATGACATAGGAGATGACATAATTGTTGTCACAACTTTTAATAACCATAGAATTGAAGTGGTGAGTCTTATCCAAGAGGAAGCAAAGAATGCATTTAATGATGTCTGGTCATAATCCAAAGAACACAATAATCTTTGTTGTACATTCGTGTTTTCCTAGCCAAGTGTGTCAAGAGTAGGTTAAGGGTGTTACCCTTTCCTTGGCCCTAAGTCATTGGCAAAGGAATAACAAATTTCTCATTGAGCCTAATTTGCAATATATTGTTTCACGAGGTTCATTAGAGCCAAGTAAGCCTCCCCCTTGATGTTGGTTTTCCCATTTAGATTTCTAGGACAAATCATGTATGCTCTATGTTGTGTGATTCTGTGAATTTGTTGTCTTGAATTCATTGTCTAATTACATGGTAATTTTTGAAGAAAGAAAATATGACAAATTCGTGACGCAATTACCCAACCAAAATGTATGACATTACAAAGTAGTAACTTGTTCAAAACAAAGCACAACAAGGTTAAATAAATCAACACAGTAAGAACATTTTCTTTTGCATATTAAAAAAGTGAGAGGCATCTGTGTTGGTGAATATATTGTATCAAAGAATTGTATCCTTAGCATGTGCATATTGAAGCAGAGGAACCCGTGGGAAGGCTTTGGAAAGAGATAGAATGAGAGAATTGAAATCCATCAATGAGCAAATTTAGGAAGATAATCAATAGTTGATAGAGAAGTTGTAGTAGTTAAAAAAGAAGAATAAATACTTGCAATGTAAGCTCTACCTCAAAATATTTTATGGATACAATGAGAGAACAACTAGTAAGACACCAAGGCTCCATCAACGATTCCATGAAGAGCTTGGATTTTTTTAGTGTTCAACTTATGCAGTTGGGAGAGAAGGTGGATGGTCACCGAGAGAAGAGGCATACTTAGATGATGGGACAACATCAACAAGAATTTGAATCCAAGGAGGAAATGTTGAAAAAATGTCAAGTAGAATTCCAAGTGATGAAGGAAGAGGCAAAACCTTCTACTTCTATAGTATATGTTTGCACCATGACTAAGAGAAACATGGTAAACATTCCCTGAAAATATCTTTCTCACTTTAATTTGGAAAAAGAGAATTTTGGTATTGCATAATATTGGCATAGGCCCTAAGTTGATGAAGCAGATGGGCTACAATGGCCAAGGGCTTGGAACGAAGGGACAAGGGATTAAAGACACTATTGTATTTAAACCCAGGTTGAAGTACAAAGGCTTAGGGTTTGGTGGTAAAGAGGAAATGGGTGAATACTCCAAAGTTGTAAAAGATTGTGAGAATGTGTAGGCAAAAGAATGCAACTCATCTCTAAAAAGTTTATCTATAAGAGAATCTAAGACCACCAAAATCACCTCAAGTGATGAAAAGACAAAAATTAAATGGAGTAGGAAACAATCCACTACATGCTCTTTTTGTGGATTGGGAGGCCACTATGTGGTTTCACACTAGAAGAAAAAAACCTTATACAAAAGGTTACATTATTTCCAAAAGAAGGAGGATGTTAGGATAACTTCCTCAAGCTAGCAAAAGGTTTATAAAGAGCTTGAACAAGAAGAGATTACATACCATTCAGAACAATAGTAAGAACTATTGTATCCATTACAAATTGACTGGACATTGGGATGTCAAACGTTGGAAATTACATGATACATCTTGAGCTTCATAACAAGAACGAGACAACCAAAACAAAGAGAAGGTGGATATAAAAGGTTAAGGGATAAGAAGGCATGCTTACATATGCATTCAAAGAGGTAGTGGTAGCCAAAGATGATACTCACACCAATAAAAAGGCTAGTAAGGAAACACCATCATTTAGAGCATCTTGTTTAAGGTTCCTAGCATCTAAGTTGTAAGGAATTTATCCATGGAAAAAATTTGCAGTATGGTGAATAAGTTGGCTCCAATGGGTCTTTAAGACTCAACAACTTTGAAGAAAGAAACTATTATCACATTGTTAAGGGAACCAATAGAGTTGCTTTAGGTTTTAATTGTTGTTGTATTTTCTTTTTCATTTACCAATTTTGTTTGGAGATTGAAAGTTTTGTATGCATCACTCTTTCTCAATATGTGGAAGCTAGGGCAAAAAAGTAGGGTAAGTTTTGAATGCTGAAGTTCATAAATTAGATGAGTCAAACCCAAGAACAAGAAATCATATTGGTAGTTGAGAATGTGTGCTCCTACTAAGATAGAAGGGTGAATTATCATATTTTATTTGGTTCCTTAAGCACATCCAAAAGAAGAAGATGCCAAGACAACCATAGCATTGCTTATTTACTTTCCTTAATGCTTAGTGATAAATGAAGAAGGTAGACATCGAGTAGAATTTTTTCATGGATGCACAAGATGACAGAGTTTGGTAGTGAAGAAAGCTATAATTTCTTCATTGGATGGGCTCAAAGACTTATGAGATAAAACTACATATGGGAGATAAGACTATTTCTCAAGTCTTTTGTTTTTCCATAAGAATTTATGTGGAATTTTTAGCAAGATGGAAATTGAGAAAATACACAAGTTTGATTTGTGCCTTCTTCAACTAAGGTACAATGGGACAAGCTAAAAAGAGGTAACCTTGTTTGGGAATGTCGACCTTCAAATTCTCTATAGAGATCGAAGTATGGTGTTATTTACCCACATTCAACAAATTTAGAGCGCATAAAACTTGTCAATCAGAGTCAAATATTTTGGGGACCAAAAGCCCTCCCATTAGAGAGGTGTGATCTAAATGGATCCTCAAAGACTTGATATGGTGGACGTTATTTATTTAGTTGATTTGAGCTTAAGAATCCTTGTGATTTTAATGCTCAAAATTTGTTAAAATCTTTAAGGAAGTTGTTAACAATGCATTAGAGAAGTTCCTAAAAAACTGGCCAAGGAAAAAGTTTATGTGGAACTTCAAGGATGTAGAGGCATGGACTAAAAAAATGGGAGATTTATGCTCCATGTTCCATGCACCACATAAGGACTAAGGAAATAGAATTACAAGGAACATTAAAGGAAAATGCACCAAGGCATAAGTTAAAAGACACAAGACT
Source organism: Picea engelmannii (assembly GCA_009831015.1). NCBI lineage: Eukaryota > Viridiplantae > Streptophyta > Pinopsida > Pinales > Pinaceae > Picea > Picea engelmannii. The sequence continues at coordinate 527,901 of ML782355.1, read as the reverse complement.
AAGGATTAAGACTAGTGGAGGCTAGCATGCAGGGGGGAAAGGTCGGAGTTAGAGTAGAGTCTAAATTTGTGCTCCTCACAAAAGGAAAAAGGAAAGGGATAAAAACTTGTGAGGCATGAGACATGCTCCACTTTGCAGCATAACCTTTGGGCTTCAGATTTTGTTTACGTCAGTTGCGTTGGAATCGTAATCACGTAATTCATATAGTCGACTTGTTTTGGTGGTGAAAAATACACTTTGAAGAATGCCGAAAAATTACGCTCAAAGGCACTTTTTAATGGAAGTATGGGCCTCATTCTTGTTGTTTCTTTGCCTGAATCCAGTTCTGTTAGTTCATGTGTCGTCTGTGTCATATATTCTCTTAGTTCATTCATCGAAGTTGAGGTAATGTGTCAGTAGCACAGAAATATAAATATGTGAAAACAACGAACTGACGTTTGAAGCGCTTAACACTGTTTAGGTGCTGGGAGAACCAATTTTCTTCTAAGATGAATTTCAAAGACAATGCAAGAACTACATATGTTGTAGTTAACCCATCTGATGTTATACGACACTTCCATGCTCATGGTTAGTCATAAAATCAAGAAGTGCAAGTGAACAAGCTAGTATGGCATGCACAATGAAAGCTATTGGCAACACAAAAAGACTTAATTACGACTGCGGTGTGAAGTAGATCAGGCAAGATAGGAGATTAGCCATCAATTATCCAGCCATGTGTAGAAATTTTAATCATTGGAAATGATAGGAACCTGACTAACAGGAGCAATGAGAAGCAGTCGAGTTGGAGGAGAATAAAAGAGGTTTCAATATGGATATGTGTCACTGATAAGGTTTATGTCAATGAGGAAAATAAGATCAGTGTCGATACTCTCAGCGTCGATGAGGGATCTTGGGATATCAACGGATAAAGAGGGAAACTCGTTAGCAAGCATTGCATCGGCGAGGGAGAGATGAACCTCGTCGATATGTAGTGTATTAGAGAGAAAGGGATGAGCGTTGTTGATATGCAATGTATCAGTGAAGATGGAAGGAAATAAACTGGCGAAAGGCATGTTTGCAGTGAAGACAATCGTGTGAACATTATCGGTGTAACAACGTTGAACAAGCGAACTTGCAAGTGATAAATATGTGTGTCAGTGAGGTTTAGCGGAAGCGTTTCGGAGTATAAGCCAAGGTTTGAGAAAGGTGGCTAATGTGTCAATGATGAAATCACTAATGTGCCAATATTGGTGGTGTTGGCGGAGGAAGAAGAAAGCTCGCATATGTGCTTCGTACCGGTGAAGAAAGAGGGAACTCGTCAAGATGTGTAACGGTGAGTCAGAGTGACGTAAAGAAAAAATGCAAACAGTAAAGCGGCAAGAGCAGTAGGAACAACTTGGATTTATCCATTCGCATGAGAGAGAGAGAGAGAGAGTACAAGCTTTCCACTAGGAAGTTTTGAAGGGGGGGGGCAAATTTCTTCTCTTGGAGAGACGATAAGAAAAGAAAACTGGGAGGTCACAACAAATGGCAACACATTGGGTGAAGCCAAAATCTCTACTTGTCTTTTCTAACTAATAAGTAGAAAATGTAGGGGGTCATAAAATTACTTTTAAGATAAAAAATTGTGAAGATAATGTGCAACAATTACTTGAAAGATTCCATTGTGGTGGACTCACTGGAAATGCTTGCATGTCGGCTAGCGAAGCTTGTCTCATGTAAATAGAGGATGAATTATGGTGAGATTTATTTCTTTAAACTGTGTCGACCATTTGGGTTGGTATCTCCATCACGAGGATGATATAGGTCTGGGATAAATAAAGATTTTTCACCAGGTGTGTGTGTGTGTGTGTGTGTGTGTGTGTGTGTGTGTGTGTGTGTGTGTGCGCGTGTTGCTCCACATAAAGGTGTTGTTCCATTGTCCGCGAGCGTCCATAGCCCCAATGGAGTCACCACGACGTCACAAACCTTACTCTGTTGTCAGCGAGCGTCCATATCCTTGACGGAGATATCTACATCTCCCCTAGTCAGGTCAAACTTTCCTTTCCATTCCTTCCCAATTTGTTCAATGCATGCTTAACATACAGTGGATGGGGAAAGAAGTGGCCTTTTTTAGCCTAATAGGGGATGATTGCCATCTATTGAAATGTTTTTGAATACGTGTTGCACCTGGATACATAAAGATACCTTTTTTGCTTTTTATCCTTTAGACTTTGACACTTCACCCTTCACATTAGCAGCTACTTAGTGTGTGGATGGCTCCCCTGTTAGATAGGATCTTCTCACCAGCCAATATGCAAGGATGATCGTTGATTAACCACTATGTTAAGTCACGGTTTGATTGTTGTCACAAAATTCCAAAAAAGTCTTGATTCATATTCAAACAAAGACCCCATAATCCTGCTCATGAGAAAGGAAAGAGATGCAAGTTTATTCGAGCTTGTTTCTAGTGCGAAGGTGTTGTCTGTGAAAAGACAAATAGAGGTGAGAGGTATGTATATCATCAAATATAATCAGGGATCAAAAGACAAACAAAAATTAAAAATTGAATTCCCTTCAAGGGAAAAGATGATGAAGAAAGAAAGAGAAGAGATGTGTTGAATTATGAGAAGAACTTGGCCTAACACCCTACTGCAACTGAAAAATAAACCTTGAACAAATGGAAATCAATGATATGCAGTCAATAGACTAAGAAAGAGATCATAAATTGAGTGTTTCCATCAACTTTAAGGATGTTCATGCATTCCAACCAGCAAGAAGTTTATAGCCTCTTGATAAGACTAATCCATGTGAAAGTGTTTATGCATATTATTCTCATTTAGATCATCATGTTTTTCTGAAAGCTTCCAGTTCAATTTTGTAGCCTTGTGCTTCAAAATTAACGGTTGGCTAGAGCTCCAATTCATTGTCCGCTAGATTGCTTTGCTTTGGCCTTGCGAGATCATCACTTCATCTCCACTACTTCCAGTTCCAAAACTTATGATACAACATGATATGTTCAGTTAACCATAATTATGATTGTGCAAGTTCATGTTTCATGATCAATTGAAATTATTTGAATATATGTGTCTTTGTCAAATTGTGTCCTTCTTTTCAGGTCGGCGTCGCTTTACATGATTGAGACCAGTTCCTATTGCCAAGATTTCAATAGAGAGGCAGAGTAGACTTAGCTTGAATGTTGGTTTGTCAAATGGAAACTCTCCTTTGGGAAACAAATAGATATGGCTGCAACAATCATCTCTTCTACCCTAAAAAGGTATATTTGAAAACCATTCTCCTCGAACCAGGTTGTACACCATTCAATGATACTCATGCAAGTGAATGTACAGCTTGTTGTTTGGTTTTTGTTTTGTGTTTTTGGATGAGTTTTGAAATATCATTCTTCGCAATCCTTCTCAACATAACCCCAAAAAATTAGTAGACCAGTGCCTTGAATAGCTTCATTGAGAGTTTCATGGCTGGGCTCGAATGTACATGCTCATTGAATAGCTAAAAATTCCAATTCTAAAGACAACATAAACATCATGACATAAAACTCCCGATTAGATCAAGATGAAGGAAACCAATCAAGAAACTTCATGAGCAAATTCAAACAAGGTCATTTTAAGATAGAGAACCAATGAAAATCAATCAATTAGTCCAAGTCAATAGACTACGATCTATTTTTTCAAAGAGTAAAGCAATAGAGTGAGAAATCATATCAAGACGGTTAAATATGAGTCAATAAGCTTCAAAGGACAAACTCACACTTCAACAAAGATGAAATCATATCATCCAAGATGCCTAAGTCATTAAAGAAGTCACTTAATCTGAGAAATGTTGTGTAGGTCTCACATAATAGACAATGCATGATGATCAAAAAATGAATTCCATTGATTCGATATCGTAAGATCAAGCAAAGGATATCTATTTTTCCATGAAAGATGATTGGGTAAAGAAATTGACCTTAAAAAATAAGGCATGGGAGCTTGGGGTGTTGAAAGATACATTAAATTGCTTGTGTGTATGTGCTCTTGAATCCCTCATATCTTCGAGATACTCAACATAATGAAAGGAAAACACTATTTCTTTCCTGTAAATAAAAAAAACGTCTAAGAATGGGAAAGGTATAAATGTACCAAGAACCTCAAGTACAAACTCGTCATAGAACAACAAGCACTCGATGATCCTACTCAATGGACATCGTCTTGCCGAGAAGATTTGTAACATATTTTAGCTCACCAGTATTTGTATTGAGAACCAAGAGAATGCACCCAAGAGACCATCACATCGATCTGTTGGTCTAGAAGCTTTTACAAAAAATAGAACTTTCAAAATATCGATCAATAGGGATGGTATAACTATCACGAATTATGAACTGCAAGGTTGTGAACAGTTGATGTGGTTCCTTCAATCCAATTTCCATCTTGGCCAAGCTGTAAAGTATTCCTGAACAGATATTCTTTCAGCATATTTGGATAACCGACTGTCTAACTATCAATGTCAGAGTGAATGTTGTTGAAACAAGTGAATTTTGCAATTGAACTTCTCAAAGAATTCTTGCACATGGTTTCCTCATGAAGATGGACAAAAACCAAGGTCAAGCCAAGCTTTTAGTTAAACAAAGAATGAAAAAAATCAATGAAAAGAAGAAGGCTTTGATGAAAAGGAACTTAAACTACGACAAGTCATCACGAACTGCAAATTAAACTAATTGCAATTGGTGGCCTTTATTGAAGAAACCAAGACAAATCTAAATCTATATTATACAAACGAAAATGAGAGCAAATATATAAACTATACATGCATAAAGAAGAAACGAACTAAGCTACTCCTATTCTTACTCTAACTTACATTAGTTGAATAAAAGTCAGGTGAAAGAATAATGCCAATGAAGCCAATCCAGTAACTCCCAACCTGCAACCACATGTTCAACAAAAGTTGGTTGCAGACATTGGAGTGGTGAGAGATCAAAGATAGGAAGAATTGATTTAGGAAAATCTCCACCCAACTTGTTGAATTTGGCGGCGTTGTGACTCATGATACATGTAGAAATGTAGGATTCCTCTACCTAGGACTCAATTATATCATAGAGTTTACAATGATCATCATAGGACTATTGGAAGTAATGAGAAAGTGAGTGATGCACCTCATGAGACTCATAAATTAAATTTGTGTGAAATGTACCTCGTGAGAGAGTCTCGGAGTGGGTGGCATCATTCATTCCAAGGATCAAAGACAAACAATGAGAACATGGCATAATCATCGATTGAAATTGAATTTCCTCATTATCTAGGTAAATCCCCCTAGGTCCACATTTCACATACCCCGCATGCTAAGAGGAAAGATGATATTTGATTGCTCAAGGGAAATATTGAGCGAAATATGAATCCAAGTTTTCTTCCATGAAATTAGCAAAATCATGTAAGGAGTGTTGGAGGATTAAGACATAATCAAAGGACGAGTGATGCATCTACCCTTGAGGATTAACAGGTAATTCTAGAGCAAATTTAGGTGATGACGTTTCTTGGATCAGCTTGACATTTCATGTGATTTGTATGGTGATGGGTTGTTCGTTTGTTGAGATTTATTCATGGGGACCCACAAATTCATTATTCCCTACATAGCTTAAATTTTTTGTTTGTTAGCATCTATGCTTTAGGATAAAAAAATTCAGATTGTGTAGGACCAGTAAATGATATGTTAGTATTCACATCCAATTTTGAAACAGGAAAGTAGTCATCAAAAACAGGGTTTTCAAGATCAAATTGTAGTTTTGTATGTTCCGGAAATGGAAAAAGACTTAGAACTTCATGCATCCTGGATGGATTGTCATGAAGAATGATTTCATGACTGATCAAAGCTTGGAAATCTTGTTGTTTTCATTTATCATGCAGTGTTTTGTTATAAGAAAAGTGCACAGGTTGCATTGCATGATAAACATGTGGGCGCTCATGTAAGTGATTAGTGTCAAACATATTTGTATAAATGGAATGCAAATCTTTGGATTTTGAAAATGATAGTATTTCTTCAATAGGGGATTCGTCAAAAAACAAAGTATGTTCATGATTTTTTGAAGGGGAGACAACAGATGATTCGCACTCTGGGGCTAAGGGGTTTAAGATTTCTGATAAGGATTCGCCCATAGTTGCATCAGAGTGTTGGTTAGAGATCATACATCCCCTATCCTTCATGGTTAGATTTGGATCTTGTGAATGAGAAATGGTTTGATCATCCAGAACACACCCTTTAGGAAAAGAGATGGGAAAATAAAACCAATCAAAGATTTCTTGGTCTGAGGGTTTGTCACTTTCAGGAAATCTATAATAAATATGCATGAATCTTTGAAATAAATCATCCAAAGACTCGTTTCCAAGCCTACGGGTTTTCATGAGTTCATTAAAGAATTTATCATAAACATAATCTACATGAGCAACATTGAAAATTTCCATGAATTGTCTCAAGCTATGTGTTGAAATTTTGGTATGCTTGTTTAACCATAGACAATGTCACATCATTGTCACCCAACCATAGGAATTCAAATATGCCACCCCCAAGCACACTAACCTTTACTTAGAATAATTCCAGCAAGCCGACTCTAAAACCAACAGATAAACCCTAGTTGCTAACTGTAGCAACAACTCAAGACAAGTAGAGTGCTCCTTCTCCAAGGGTAGCGCACAAGAGAGAGAGTCTCCATATCCACAGAACAAGTACCATACACAATGGTAGCAGCTGCAACTGTACTACTCTCTTGTAACATCCCAACTGATTTTTATTGGTCATAGTTGTTAATTTAAATTTAATTAATTATTAAAATAAATACAATGAATCTTTTTACTATTTTATTATTTTATGGTAGGTGAGGGAATTAATGAGGGGACGGTATTTGGGGAATTGAATGAGGGAGAGGGATTCGAGAAAGGAGAATAAGGAAAAGGGGAGAGGACTTGGAAGGGGGTCTTTCTTTTGGGGAAAAAATCTAGAAGAAGAAGGCAAGGAGGAAATTTTGGAAGGAGGGGGGAAGAAGGAGGAGATTGGAGGACATAGATTGTTTTGAGGAACTTTTACAGGGGCACTTTTGTTGCTGGGAACTTGGGCTCGGGGGCCAGAAAATTGCAAGGATTCATGGAGCTATGGAGCCGGAGAGGTTGTTCCTAGTTGGTTGGGAGGTAAATATTCAGTTTTGGGCAGTTTGGGAAATAACAAGAACAAACGAGCAAGGGGCTAAATCAACCTACCTGCAGGTCGAGGTATGCATTTTATGTATTTTACTAGTTGATATGTTGTTATTATGTTGTATATTTACCAGTTTATTCCTTGTAGAAAGAAAATCATGAACTAAATTGCAATTATTACAGTAGGAGATTTTTATTTTTTTAGAAAGAAAATCATGAACTAAAATCAAAACTGAAGGACGAAGCGTTGGAATGGCCCGAGCTCGGGATCCTGGAACCCTAGTCGCGCGCACAGGCAGCCTCGGCCCTTTCGG
>ML782355.1:478946-515118 GCA_009831015.1 Picea engelmannii | reverse complement strand
CTGTAACAGTTGCTGAATCACAGTCTGTTACACATGCTGAAACACAGTTTGTAACATACGCTGAAACACAGTTTTGTTAAAAATGTTGAAACACAGCGTTGGAACAGATGCTGAAATTTAGTGTTGGAAATTTTGCTGAAACAACGATGGATCTTATGCTGAAACAGTTATGCATCACACTTTGTAACTGAAATTGTGGCTCTGCCACCCCTCTAATAAAAACTATAACCGTTTTCGTTAAAAAAAAAAAAAAAAAAAAACTGAAACCTAGGGCTTACCCACCTACAACCTTGAACCATTGGACATGCAACTACCCATTATTTACATCCCTTAAATAAACAATAAATAACCCAGAAACGACCCTGGAACCCTAAGGAAACTACCCAGAAAAGTATTGGAGAAGAGGGTGAGTGCGGCAGGGAAAAGACCCTGCCACACTTCTAGTCCCATGTCCACATGTTCCTTGTCCCGCTGATCAAACCTGTGTACCTGCAAACATCCTCACGTACAAAAGAACGAGAGGAAATAATTATAAGGGTTAGATGCAAACAAAAAAAAATAGCAAATATATGTATATATAAATATAAAAAAAAAAATGGTGGGATTTATTATCCCAACCCAAGTCATATGTTAACCTGAACATTACTCAAGTGTTATTTTTTCATCAAACAGATATTGGGCTTTATTCAAATGTCACCGATCCCATATATATTAGCATATAACCGAGAGCCGAGACATACCAATTCCAAGTCGCAAGAGCAACCCGATAACATGTCAGCGACCAGGTGCCAAGGAGGAGTCCATGGATCGATTGAAACCAATAGTCAAGCATACACCATCGAGCCCCAATTTCCAAGCCTACAACTAAGAGCCGAGCATACACCCAGCAAGGAGAGAGCATGTGAGTTCATCAACTTGCATGCACTAGCACCTCTGCCAGCCCAGAAACCAAGCACTAAGTCGCAAGGGAGGAGCCCACGAGGGGTGTTTCTTTTTGCACGAGCATAGCACCTCCGCCATCCCAAAAACCAAGCGCCAAACAACCATTGGAGGAGCCTCGATGGGTGTTGCAGTGCACTACGCGTCCACCAACACAAGTCGTAACCAAGACCAAGCACCCAAACCACGAGGAAGGGATCCCACGAAGGGGAAGTGCACTACCTGCACCACCACCAGTGCCAAACTACGAGGAGGAAGCCCACAAAGGGTGTGTACTATGAAGTACGTGTCAGGATAGAGCCCAAGACCAAGCATGGGTCACAAGGAAGGAGCCTCGAGCATTAAGATCACACCAAACATCACCCACAAAAGCCACACAGTCCCCTTGGCATTAATATCACTATACTGCGGGATAGTCTAGCTCCAGAAAAATGAGGAGGAAGGGCGCGACCATGCGACTGACCATTCCCTCCTCTCACCACTAGAGGCGGTCATGGACGAGCAATGCCCCAGTAAAACTTCACAGGTTATGGTGCAGATACGTGGTCAGAAATCAGAGGATTTAGGAGGAGGTCGGTCAAACAACCATGGTTGCACCCTTTACGCAGCCAGCCATGGAGCCAAGACCACGCCTAAACGCACACAATCTAACCAGGCGACCAAGCAAATGACGAAGGGACCGTAGTGATTAGGGTTTAAAACCTTCTGATTTTTTTCCATTGCGAAAATTGGGAGGGAGAAACACGTGGACGCCATGCAGTGTCCGCGTTGCCTAGGAGTTTAATAGTAAAGCTCAAATTGGAAAAAAAAATTAATTAATTTTTTTTTTTAATTTTATTTATATAAATTGAAAACAAAAAAATTAAATTCAATTGGATTTTTCGAATTATTATGGTGTTTTGTTCTATATAAATAATTATATATATATATATATATATATATATAATTATTTTGTTATATACATAATAATTTTGATTTAAATTATATATAAATAAATTTTGAATTAAATTATGAAGTATATAAATAAAGTATTTTATGGTTATAAATGTATAATGCATGGTTAGACATATAAATAAGTTATTTATGGTTATAAAATGTATATTTAAAAAAGTGGGGTTTATATATATATTATAAGAGCCAAATCTATAGGAATTATAATCATATTTTAATGGAAGAGTGTTTAACTAATTAATGTTCATGAATTAATTATAGATAATTGATCTATGTATATTAATGTTAATAATTAATAAATAGATAATTTATGAGATTTAGTGTATTACAAATAATATTATCAGGGAATTAACACGAGTGGTGCATGTTGATACACATAAGAATTAGATGCTTGGTTAAACAAGTAAGTAAGAGTAATTGACGAGTACAATGTAGCACTAGCATAATTAGCAAGGTGAGAGAGTTGTTAGGATGCCTAAATGAAGTTACCAATCTTAGAGGATTTGACCCCGAACTTTAGCCACTTACCTTATGAGAGTAATGTATGTTTACAGACAAGTATAAAGAAACTTACACATGACCCTATGATTGCAAGTATAAGTTTGAGCAAAATGGGGAATGCCTTACACTCTTTCCTAATAAGTGTTTGGTTTAATCTAGATTCAATTATTCAAGATGGTTAGGACTCCGGGAAATCTAGGTCGAGGGGCATCGTCGCAAGGACCACCAACGACGGTGTTTCCACCACCATCGTCGGAATTAGCTCTCATTTGGCGCTCCTTAGATGTTATTAATGGGACATTAAAGGGACGCCATTCAGCAGATGTCAAAGAGGAACCCCCACCATTTGGAGTGGGTAACCCTGAAGCGTCGAGGGACTCAAAGGAAGGGCCTCCACTAGGGTACATCACTAGGGAACTACATAAGCTCAAACTCCCATAGTTTGTTGGGGGTCGTGCAAGTGAACGTGTAGAGGCATGGTTGGAAGGAATGACACAGTGTTTTGCCTTAAGAGACTATGCTTCTACATCAAAGGTGAAGATAACAATCTCTCATTTAAGGGGCAATGCCTTGAATTAGTGGGGTAATTTGGAGAGTAGAATGCACCTTACCCCAGACACCATCTCATAGGAGATTTTTGAGGAAAGATTTAAGAGGAAATATTTTCCTGCTTCCTATGAGGAACAACAGGTAGGAGAATTTCATGCTCTAGTTTAGGGAAACAGGACCATGGAAGAATACGAGATCAGGTTCATGGAGTTAGTAAAATATGTCTCGTACATGGATACCAATCAACGACAAGCATAGTGTTTTGTGTACGGGTTAAACCCTAAGATAAGGGCCATCGTACGGATGTGGAAACCATCGTCAGTAGCTGAAGCAGTTGAAATTGATCATTGCGTGGAGGAGCATATGAGATTAAACAGAGGTATGAGGTCAACCATTTCACAACATCCTGGATTCATGGGGAAGACACCTAGGACTTTCTCTAGGGGAGGAAGCTCTAGGCCACCTACTTATGGAAATAGAGTCGCACCTAGAGCAGTTACAACAAGTATTTCAATGGCATTGAGTGCAACATCCCACTCATTTCCAACCACGACACAAGCAAATCCATGACCTTCTCGAGGAACAATTAGTAGGGGCAGCGGTTCCAGGGGAGGGAACTCATTTAATAGATTTTCATAGGGCAGTGTGCAGGTTCCATCTCATGTTACTTGTTGGGGTGTAGAGGACCTCATTACCAGCGTGATTGTCCAAAATCACAAGCAGGCTTTGTGCATAGAGAAGGAAATGCCCCGATGGGAAGAGTGAGTAGTAGCCACCATATTTATGCAATGGTTAATAATCATCAGGAAGAACATCAATCCACGGTGGTGGAGTTGTCAGGTATGCTAAGTCAATGTTAAAATTTTATTTGATTCTGGTGCTACAGATAGTTTCATTTCACCTTGTGCATTAGAAAAGTGTGGGTGGCAGCCTACGAGCACGATCTCTTTAAACAAGTCAAGATGGCTTCAAGGGAAAAACAAGAGGTAGGACATAGCATCGATAATTGTCTAGTAGACCTAGGAGTGTGTACTACTAGGTTGGAGGTGTATGTCACTGCTCTAGGGACGTATGACATAATCATTGGGATGGACTGGTTAGAAGCCCATCGAGCTATGGTAGATTGTTTCACAAAAAGGGTGCTTTGTGTTGACGATGAAGGAAGGTCAGTAGAGATCCACGGTGTACGCAAGAAGGTGTCTCTATTCTTTATCTCAACCATGAAGGTTAAACGTTGCATGAGGAAAGGTTGTCGATTATATGTAGTGGAAGCAGTCAATGAAGGGAAAGGACCCTCCATGAATCAATATCTAGTATTGTCAGAGTTTAAGGATGGTTTTCTGAAAGAGTTGCCAAGGTTACCTCCCGAGAGGGAGCTTGATTTTACCATTGATATAAAACTTGGTGCGGAGCCAATTTCCAAGACACCTTATAGGATGACGGCGTTGGAACTTTGTGAGTTGCAGATGCAGATAAAGGAACTACTTGACTTAGGGATAATAAGTCCTAGTGTCTCACCTTGGGGTGCACCAGTAATTTTTTTCAAGAATAAGGATGGTTCCCTACGAATGTGTATAGATTAAAGGGACTTGAACCATGATACAATGAAAAATAGGTACCCAATGCCACAGATAGATGATCTCTTTGATCATATGAAAGGAGAAACATTTTTCTCAAAAATTGATCTGCGATCAGGGTATCACCAGTTAAGGATTAAGGAAGGAAATATTCCTAAAAATTCCTTTCGAACTCGGTTTGGGAATTAAGAGTTCGTTGTAGTACCTTTTGGTTTGACCAATGCACCAGCAGTATTCATGAGCCTCATGAATTGTGTATTCCGAAAGTACTTAGACCGCTTTGTATAGGTCTTTTTGGATGATATCCTCATATATTCCAAGAATGAAAGAGAACAAGAGGAACACTTGTGAGTGGTGGTGTCATGCCTTAGAGAGAAAAAAATTGTATGGCAAGTTGTCGAAGTGTTCTTTCTTCTAGAAAGAGATTCACTATTTAGGTCATATCATTTTCGGGGAAGGAATCTCCATCGAGCCAGAAAAGGTAAAGGTCATTATGGAATGGCCAGTGCCGAAAAACGCTCATAAGGTGAGAAGCTTCATGGGGCTAGTTGGTTATTATTGGAGGTTTGTGGAAGGGTTCTCTAAGATAGTGAAACCCATCACCACCTTGCAGCGTAAGGGGGTCAGGTATGAATGGACAGAGCAATGTGATATTACATTCATCGAGCTTAAGAGGCTACTAACTAGTGCACCAATTCTACGAGTGTCAGATATGGAAAAAGACTTCATAGTCTGCACAGATGCCTCGGATAAAGGATTGGGGGCCATGCTAATGCAGGATGGGGGAGTGATAGCATATGCGTCAAGAAATTTGAAGCAACATGAGGAGATTTACGCTACTCGTGATGTAGAGTTGGAATCTGTAATGCTAGCTCTAAAGATTTGGAGGCATTATCTAGTGGGGCGAAGCTTTGAGCTCAAAATAGACCATGAAAGATTAAATCATCTCTTCACTCAAAGGGATATCAATGTCAAGCAGAGCCAATGGAGTGAGTTTATGAGTGAGTACGATTTTGGAATTTTGTACATCAAGGGAAAGGATAATGTGGTCATGGATTCTTTGAGCATGAGACCACGTGTCTTCTCCTTGGTACCCTTTAAAGTTAATATGAGGGAGCGAGTGTTGGGGCAACTCCTTGGAGATAGTTGGTATTTAAAGGTTACTTCAACCCTCCATAGTAGGAGGCAGTTAGAACCCAGGTATGAAGGATTTAGACTTGAAGCAGATGGATTGTTAAGATATCAGGGAAGGATGTACATCCCCAAAGGTGGGGATATTCGAAGCATCATACTCAAGGAAGCCCATGGAGCAGTTTATTGTGCACATCCAAGTGTGAAGAAAATGTACACAGATATGAATAAGCTTTTCTTCTGGGTAATCGTGTAGAGTGATGTAGTCCATTTCATTGCCAAGTGCCTAAAGTTTCAACAAGTGAAGATTGACCACCACCACCCAGCAGGTCTCCTACAACCGCATGATGTTCCTATGTCCAAGTGGGAAGTCATTTCTATGGATTTTGTTGTGGGATTACCACTCACATCGCATAGACACAATGCCATTCTTGTGATATTTGATAAGTTGACCAAGAGTGATCATTTTATTCCGGTTACAGAAACTTATGATGTCAATGATGTGGCACGAGTGTTTATAAGTGAGGTCATCCATCTGCATGGGTTAACCAAGAAGATCACTTCAGATATTCACATCTAGGTTTTTGACAAGTTTGCAGTCAGCGTTGGGAACTCAGTTGAACTTAAGCACAATATATCATCCTGAAACAGATGGAAAAACTGAGAGAGTAAATAAGGTTATCGAAGACATGCTTAGGATGTATGTTATGGATAATCAAACCCATTGGGAGAAGTACCTACCTTTGGTAGAGTTCACCTACAATAACATTTTTCATAACTCCATTGGAATCCCACCCTATGAAGCTCTATATGGAAGGCCATGCAGGACATCGTTGAGTTGGGAAAGGTTAGAAGATCGAGTAACAATTGGGCCAGAATTGATTCAAGAGATGGAGGAACAGGTGATTCATATTAGGCAGTGACTAAAGGAAGCACAGGATAGACAAAAAAAGTTATGTTGATGCACATAGGACTGAACAAAGTTATAAAGTGGGAGATCAAGTTTTCATTCGTATCAGGCCTAATAAGAGTACCATTCGGTTCAGGAAGGGGACAAAGTTTTCGCCTCAATTTTTAGGACCATTCAAAATCCAAGAGAGAATTGGACCGGTTGCCTATCGTCTCGTAGTGCCACCCCACTTGCATAAAACTCATAATGTTTTTTCAAATATCTGTTATACGTCATTATGTTGTTGACGAATCTCATAAACTGAACTGGAAGGAATTGTAGGTATCAGACGCGGGAACCCTCATGGTCGAACCGTTACGTGTATTGGACCGTAGGGTCCGACAACTCAGGAATCATCTAGTAGACCAAGTTAAGGTCCAATGGGACAAGTATAGTCGAAGATCTGCTACTTGGGAGGATGCAGAGACCTTATGACGAGATCATCCCTCACTTTTTTGACCACCTCGAGAATATGTTTTCCAACGGTTGGGTGTACACAATGCCACCTTTTGACTTAGATAGCTAGAATTACTTAAGGCCTAATCATCTTTTATTTTCTATTAACTGTGAAATTATTAATGATACACTTGAAATTTTAAGACATATGGACCTATGTGAATGTCAATTCTATGAATGTTTATCATTATTTGAATTATGATGGATATTATGCAATCTATTTCTAACTTGAAAATTTGGGCATTTAAAGTTGTTGGTACGTGGATACCGAATTGAGAATATGATTAAATGCATTTACATGATAGTAATGCATAGATATGTATGAGTCTTTGTTATAGACTAATCTAAAGGTCAATGGGCTATGAAATAGCAAAAGGATAATGATAATAAAAGGTTGATGTCGTCAACATCGACCAGGAAACAGTATGGTTTGAATCTTTGTATGTGAAATTATGTTGGTTCAAATTCATTGCTATGATATGTGGAAAAGTGTAGGTTTTTCAGGTGGTGAGATTGCCTGAAACTGAATATACGATGACAAAATTCTCAGCAACACAGTGCCACTATATGTTCCATGGTAGGGTGTTGACCTTGGTTCTATTAGGAGGGGTGGAGGCATTTCCCACTGTGTATCCTTTGAAACTTGGAGTCATGGGAGGACGGTATTATCTCACACTCCCCTAGACGTGTGATGATGATTTTCGGTTGCCTGTTTGGGAAGCTTGGTCCAGAGAGTTGACACTTTCGCTTACAGTTTCTATCTAGAGTTAGGTCAACATAGTTGACGTCCAAGATAGTCCAATAGAGGAAGGATAGAGATGGAAGACGAAAGTAGGTTAGGGAGGAAGGATGACTAGAAGTAGTTGAGAGTGTGTGAAGTTTTCACCTTATAGCAGAATTTATTGATTTCCTCTTTTTGAAAAANTATATATATATAAGTATATAAGTATATTTATATTTGCTTAACTGAACTACAATTAGCTAAGTGAATGTTGCTTGTGTAAAATTATTATAATTGAGGGATTTTGCGAACATTTTAAATGGTTTACTATCTTTTATGAAATGAATGGTCTTGTTGATTGGATTGGATGCATACAAGAATTACTTTGGGTGTGATAATTATTGTCATTAGTACATGTGCGAGTCCTGAATGTGATAGCTACATATGCATGCCTTGCACATGTACACTAGTATGTATAAGTGTTTTAAATTGATGATGTTGTTTATTTGATATGGATGTATGAATCATGTATATTTATCCTTGTATTGTAAATTAATCTAACTTCGGGATGAATTTTCTTGAAGGGTGGGTATATGTAACAACCCAATTGATTTTTATTGATCACTGATGTTAATTTGAATGTAATTAATTATTAAAATAAATACAATGAATCTTTTTACTATTTTATTATTTTATGGTAGGTGAGGGAATTAATGAGGGGATAAGGCAGTTGGGGAATTGAACGAGGGAGAGGGATTCAAGAGAGGAGGATAAGGAAGAGGGGAGAGGACTTGGAAGGGGGTCTTTATTTTGGGGGAAAATTCTAGAAGAAGAAGGCAAAGAGGAAATTCTGGAAGGAGGGGGGAATAAGGAGGAGATTGGACGACAAATATTTTTTGGAGGAACTTTTACAGGGGCAATGTTGTTGTTGGGAACTTTGGGCTCAAGGGCGAGGAAACCGCAAGGATTCTTGGAGCTAAGGAGTAAGAGAGGTTGTTCCTAGTTGGCTGGGAGGTAAATATTCAGTTTTGGGCAGTTTGGGAAAGAAGAAGAATAAATGAGCAAGGGGATAAATCAACCTACCTACAGTTCGAGGTATGTATTTTATGTATTTTACTAGCTAATCCGTTGTTATTATGTTGTCTATTTACCAATTTATTTCTTATAGAAAGAAAATCATGAACTAAATTGTAGTCATTACAGTAGGAGATATTTTTTTTTTAGGCCCTAAAATAGAAGGCCTTACATCTCTCTCTCAAACTTGCACCATACTTAGCAAGAATATCACCAAAAAAATCAACAAGAGAGAGACCAAGACCAAGAGATGACCATGCGCCCTTATTCCTCCTTACATTTTCAACCGCAACTCTCAACAAGACTTGTGCACTAATCGGGTGTAAAAATGAGCTAAAACATCCTCTATTTATATTGATTTGTCCAATGACTTTTCAGGTTGGGCCGACCTAAATTTCTGGTAATTATAGTTTCTATTTATATTTTTCCTGTGGAGCCGACTTGTACTTCAAGAAGATAATATTATAATATTATTTATTTTGCTAGGTTGACTTGTCTTCTAGGGTTTCCACGCATCTGTTTAATGTTCACTTGCTTCCAGAATATTCTATTCTAAGTCATAGGTTACACGTGGAGGTTAATTCCTCCCGCAGCTACCAAAACATCAACACTCACTCTTAGTTAGGGAGGTATTAACTAAGATGTTTTTCATGTAGTGGTCTCAAACACATCCATCCATCTCACATGGCATGGGAAAGACTCACATGATCTTGTAGACTAGTCTACAGGTAGCATCACCATAGCCACTCAGGCTATCATATGATCAAACATATCAAGTATCACCATCATAGCCTCACATTAGCCATCTAGATGGAAAACACCTCCAACACTATTGGTTGGCACTCCAGCTAGTAACCTCCGATGCTACTGATCGAAACTCTAACTAGGAATCATTTTCGACACTACAGGTCGACATCTAGTTCATACAGAACTAGTAACTCGTCAGCTCACACTGAATCTGACTCAAAAATTTAACACTCCCTCTTAATGAGGAAGGTGTTCTTCTTGGCACGATCATCATCGTTGCTTCTACGCTTCTGCACACCTTGGCCATTGTCTTGTTGAATTTCACGAATCCATACATCATAAGAAGTTATGCACTTTCATTGGAGTAGTGTACCAGCCTTTGTTGGAGTAGCATAGAAACCTGCGTTGGGGTAACATACCAGCCTGCGTTGGAGTAGCATACCAAGTTGCGTTGGGGTAACATACCAGCATGCGTTGGAGTATCATACCAACCTACAGTGGGGTAACATACCAACCTGCGTTGGAGTAGCATACCAACCTAAGCTGGGGTAACATACCATCCTATGTTGGAGTAGCATACCAACCTACATTGGGGTAACATAACAGCTTGTGTTGGAGTAGCATACCATCCTGCGCGAGGGAAACATACCAACCTATGTTGGAGTAGCATACCAATATGTGTTGGGGTAACAAACCAGTCTGCGTTGGAGTAGCATACCAACCTGCATCGGGGTAACATACCAGCCTGCGTTGGAGTAGCATACCAACCTATGTTGGGGTAACATACTAGCATGAGTTGGAGTAGCATATCAACCTGGGCTGGGGTAACATACCAGCCTACGTTGGAGTAGCATACCAACCTGCATTGGGGTAACTTACTAGCTTGCGTTGGAGTAGCATACCAACCTGCGTTGGGGTAACATATCAACCTGAGTTGGAGTAGCATACCAACCTGCGTTGGGGTAACATACCAGCCTACATTGGAGTAGCATACCAACCTGTGTTGGGGTAACATACCAACCTACGTTGGAGTAGCATACCAACCTGCTTTGGCATAACATACAATCCTGTGTTGGAGTAGCATACCAACCTGTGCTAGGGTATCTCCCACTACTGGGGATCACATCATTTCCCGCTATTGGGGAATACATCAATTCTCACTACTAGAGAAAAAAATTTGGACCACTCCAAGCTTGTCCCTGATAGAGGTTTGGTCAACATATCTCCTACATGTTCGTCAGTAGAAATATACTGGAACAAGTGTCTCGTCATAGTCTTCTCCCTCTTGTTGGGAGAATCCTCTCGACAGAAATCAAGCTTTGTAAATCTCTAGGATATTTATCTGCAACATGTTTGATCTTGTAGATTAACTTGGAAGTCACCACTGACTTCCCTTTTGGTCTCAAAACCAAGGAAAAGATATATATCCCAGTCCTTTTGACTATATTCCTCCTCGGTTACTGTAGCAAAGTCTACTTAAGCAAGGGAATCTTCCCATAAGATCTCATGTCTCCTCAAAGCCTCTGAAACTTTGATCTATCCTTCTCAATCCATGGCATATGTTTGTCGGTTCTGGAAGACATCTCTCTCTTCCATCTAAATCTGAAAGTCTTTGAGTCTCCATTCTCCCTCTGAAGCTTGACTCCCTCTGAGTTTGTATAATCTTCGGAGCCATCTGCTCCTCATAATATGTCTCATCAATGTTGCGTCCTGAAAAGTTTCATGGGGCCACCCTGGTCTCTTCTTGGTTACTGCATCAATTCTGGGTAGGCCCTTCTAGCTCTACTAACTCTTCCTGATGATCTGAAGAGTGATCAACTGCATTAGAGGGATTTGTTCGGTCATCTTTGGAGCCTTCTACTCCTTACAATCAATCTCCATATGAGATACTATGTATCTCGCAAAAGTACCCTTCTTCGTCTTCTTCTTCTTTGGTACATGGATGTATACGCTCGTGTATACAAGTTCGTATCTGAATAGTTTGCTCCATGTCTCAAACTAGAGATCGTCTAATATGTTGTCTCCTGCAACCGTCACTACAGATTCCCTCATAGTTATCACATGTGGCATGCCCGGAACAAGGACAACAAAGGGGAAAACAGTAGACAAGAATAATATTCTTATAATAATAAAATCAAGAACGAAAACAATAATCACAGTAGCTCCTTCTCAGAGTTATTGCTTGTGACCTGCCTGGAACAAGAAATAAAATAAAAATACAATAATGAAAAATAGGAACAACAATCTTCTAGTGTTGTGATCAATCATTCCTCCATGGTAACCTGCCCGAAACAAGAAAACAAGAACAAAAGGTATAATAGCATTTTCATAAGAACATATCTATGTCAACAAGCATAAAAAAAAACAATTTGATGGTAATCATCATATTATTACCAACGTGACCTGCCTGGAAGAAAAATAAGAAGTATCTCCTAGAGGAGATGTTAGTTCATCTTGCAAGCATTTATATCAATAATACTCAAATGCTGCCAAGTATTCATTGTATTTAGCAGTAATAGAACCTTTCAAGGATTGTTGTCACAACTAGTAATGTGGCAATTATCAAACTTGATATGTGCAAATTGGAAACTTATTAATTTAATCAAACATGGAACCTGGAGTCTTATCTTCAGGAACGAGTGTTGTTGATTTTCTTTTGAGTCTCCTTCACTCAAGATGACAAGTATTCTCTTCAACCTGTCCCCCATACTTAACAAAATATGCTTTCTAGAAATAAATCTAAGTTAGAGAATATAGTGCAAATAAACTCTAAAGTCTCAACCTTAATCAATCTAATACTTTGACTAAAGTTAGTCTCTAACTTTAACTTTGAATAGAGGTTAGTATGAAAATCATAACTTCAATAGATCAAAATACAACTAGATGTTCATAAGGTCAGAATAATACCATAACAGCTACAGGCATATGAAAGCAATCAAACTTGGAGTGTGTTGTTCCTCTAAATGTGATAGATCTGAGATCCCTCTTGATCTACGATTGTTGCTTGGACTAGATATCCCTTCTCCTGCAATCACACTCAAAATAGTGATACAGTTTAAACATATATAAGTGCATACCTCTGACAGTAGCGATAGGCAACAGAAGACAGTGGCACCATCTGGCAGTAGCGACAAGCAATGACGAACCCTAAAACTTCAAAGTGCTCCAACTTGCAATCTAAATGTAATTGGAGATGTGTTAGGGTAAGGTGCACTAGAACAACCAAATATTAGGCCCAACGTTTCATAAAAACTTTACTGCAACTGATGTTGGCACTGAAACTGGTGCTGCAACTGGTTTTGCAACTGGGACTGTAACTGGTGTTGCAACTGGCATGAAGGAACTAGCACTGCAAACCTAGGGTTTTTATGAGGAAACCCTAATATCTCAACTTCAGAAATTTGCATATTTGATATGAGGAAGAGATGCATCCTACTTAGGAGGCCTTCTTAGTGAGTTCGGTAAGTACTCAACGAGCTTGGCAATGGGGGAAACTGAGGATCTTCCTTCTAGCGGTTAGACTATTATGAAGGAAACCAACTCTGATACCATGTTGAAATTTTGGTATGCTCGTTTAACCATAGACAATGTCACATCATTGTGACCCAACCATAGGCATTCATATATGCCACCCCCGAGCACACTAACTTTTACTTAGAATAATTCTGACAAGCCTACTCCATAACCAATAAATAAACCCTAGTTGCTAATTGCAACAACAACTCAAGACAAGTAGAGTGCTCCTTCTCCAAGGGTAGCGCACAAGAGAGAGAATCTCCATATCCATAGAACAAGTACCATACACAACTACAGTAGCTACAATTGAACTACTCTCTCTCTCAAACTTGTGCCATACTTAGCAAGAATATCACCAAGAATATCACCAAGAAAATCACCAAGAGAGAGACCAAGACCAAGAGATGAACATGCACCCTTATTCCTTCTTCCAGTTGCAACTACAGCTCTCCACAAGATTTGTGCACTAACTGGGTGTACAAATGAGATAAAACGTCCTATATTTATATTAATCTATCAAGTTATTTTTCTGGTTGGGCCGACCTGACTTTCTGGTAATTATATTTTATGTTTATGTTTTTCGTGTGGAGCCGACTTGTATTTCTGGAAGATAATATTCTAATATTATTTATTCTGCTAGGCCGACTTGTCTTCTAGGGTTTCCACACATTT
The DNA here is from genome assembly GCA_009831015.1 of Picea engelmannii. Taxonomy (NCBI): domain Eukaryota; kingdom Viridiplantae; phylum Streptophyta; class Pinopsida; order Pinales; family Pinaceae; genus Picea; species Picea engelmannii. The sequence goes on along the minus strand of ML782355.1, from coordinate 501,335 downwards.
GTTTAATGGTTCACTTGCTTCCAAAATATTCTATTCTAAGTCATAGGTTACACGTGGAGGTTAATTCCTCCGACAGCTACCAAAACATCAACACTATGAATCGATTTCCCTGTGAATTTCCTAAAATGGACTTTAATCTTCCATTCAAATGTCAAGATAAACAATTGATGGATTTCATTGTCCCGAAAAATCTTAAGACTATGTCGAGTGTAGTTAAACTAACTAAGATGTGTGAGTGCAACAACATTCCCTTCACCATCGAATTTGTCGTTTGAAAAGAGATTAATTGTATAAATTGAGATGCCCCTGGTGGGTCTCGAAAGAGTGAAATGGTTGTCCCATACATAGGTACGGAGAGGAGCCACGAGTTGGTTAAAATTTAAGTGAAATGACTCCACATGGGCAGGCTTGTCATCCGACCCTCCTTCTAGTGTTGACTTTGTTGACAAAGGAAAAATCGCCCTTGGTCAATAGTAGGGGTTACCCCCGATAAGAATTCCCAATCAGAACTCTCACCATTTGGGATAGGGAACCCATCCAGATTATGGCCCGGAAACCATTTATGGTTTTGGTTTTACCGATTGCATCCCAGTCCACTGATGAAGGTGAATGATGGATGGTTATGCAAACAAAAGATGTAGATGAAGACTATGTAAATGTATGAAAGAGATATAATCTACTTTTAATCTATCCTATCCTATCTAGGAGTGAATTATCGTTAGTGAATGTGTTGTCATGAAACCAAACTCTACTTAAGACCCCACTCAGATAGTTGTCATGAAGGTGCAAAGTTAGAAACACATGTATACACATGCATAACCAGAAAAGTCTAAATCATATCTATGCATACATCAATAACTCATATGCTCGAGACATATAATATAAGAAAGAATAACATTACTGCGAGAGGAACATAGATTGCATCAAAGAAGTCTATTAGCAAATATGTCCTAAAAGCCCATGTGAAAGGCATATATTCCGCTTGAAATCGTTCGAATCAAAATAACACACATGCAAGTTTTTCTCTCTATCAAAATTTGGCCATGAGGGCTTCTTAATATTAACAGTTTCAGCAATAGCACATCAAAGCTCCAAGGAATGGCTTCCCAATTTTATTTAACATTGTATTCCCAAAATAATTCAGAAATTTACAATGCTTGAAGAGCCAAAAAAGCCCTTTCTTTGGGTGAAATTTCCATATTTATTGAAGTTCGACATGACTTTTGGCCTTTCGCCTTCTTATGTAACCTCTTATTTACCAATATTTGTCCTCATTCTCTTTGTAATGATGAGTTAACAAATATGGTGGTTACAGTTTGAATTTGTCTTTTAGCATTGGTGGGCCATCCTAGATCTCGGCTATAGTGTCCCTCTCCCATCATAATCAATGGCTTAGATATTGAGAGATTCGATCATCGTAGGGTTCAGACTCCCTCTTTAGCCATTTGGGTTTGATTTCATCCACTTCTCCCATGTTTATATCATAATTGATGTCATCCTTAATGTCCTAATGTGCTTGGTTGTAGATCACGTTGCAAGGATGTTGAGTATGATCTCCTCTCGACATTGGTATCTGGCACCATTCAACATGCAGTGGATGAGTGACCACAAAATATCCTCAAAATACACTATTAACACTACACATTTGAAACCATAGAACTGAAAAATTAACTAAGTGAGAGTTCACATGTGCTTCCCTAAGTTTGGTTCCTGGTTCCTCTGCCTTTGATTGAGGTGTGGTGTTCTCTGGGGTTGTTAACAAGGTGTCATATATTAATCTCAAAAATTGTATACAATTGGTCAATAATTTATCAAATGATATAACTAGGAAGTTTTATATCTCAGAAATACCTTTCCAACAGTATAAAGAACACACAAAACGGGCACTCGAGTCAAAAGTTATGGCCAAAATATGAAAGGCAATTTATAGGGTTTTGTCCTTCTTTCGGAGGAGTTAGTGGGAACTGCTCTGATTTCTTTCAGAGAAGTTAGTGGGAAATCCTCTGATTTGTTTCGGATTATTTTGAAATAAATCCCCCGGTTTGTTTTGGAGGAGTTAGAATGAACTTCTCCGGTGTAAACCGAAGAATTTTGAATGAACTCAAAGCACTTTAAAGGAACTTTCGGGGGAGTTTGTGGGAACTTCTCCTTGGCTTTCAAAGGAGTTTGAAGGAACTTTCAGAGGAGTTAGTGGGAACTCCTCCTGTATGAACTCAAGCTCATCAAAGGAACTCCTCCAGTGTGTTTCGGAGAATTTTCCAACAACCTCTCCTTCATGGGAAGAAAAAATCGAAAAAATTTCAAAGTGTCCTTTTACCGACAAGAAACAATGGGAGCTTGAGTTCGAAAGTCCATAACTTTCTCATACGATGTCTGATTAAGGTGTTTTTTTTTAAACACATATAGAATAGAGAGACACTTCTAGAGAGATAACTAAAAATGTTATTAAAGCAATTGAATGGATTCATGTTTAATAAAGGCCATGGTTACTAAGACTTGCTCGACGGGAAATCCTTAGTTGTTGTTTTAGCACTTCTAGGATTCAGATTTCGATTCCACCAATTGTGTTTGAGTCATAATCACGTAATTCATATATTCGACTTTTTTTGGTGGTGAAAAATACACTTTGAAGAATATCGAAAAATCATGCTTAAAGGCATTTTTTAATGTAAGTATGGACCTCGTTCTTGTTGTTTCTTTGCCTGAATCTAGTTCCAACAGTTCACGTGTCGTCTATGTCATATATGCTCTTATTTCATTCATTGAAATTGAGGTAATGTGTCAATAGCATAGAAATATAAATCTATGAAAACAACTAACTGATGTCGGAGCGCTTAACATTGTTTAGGAGCTGGGAGAACCAATTTTCTTCTAAGATGCATTTCAGATCCAGCACAAGACCTACTGATCCGAAATGATCTTTTAAAGACTTGGTTAAGTTTTAAAGCATGAGTTCATTAAACAATTAGGAATTTATGAAAGAAGAAGAAATTAATGAGATATTATAACATCCATAATAAGAAATGCAGATCAAAATGTAAGCTCAAAGAACAACAAAGTTGTTAATGGAGTTCGACAAGATCGTCTACGTCTCTGTGCCTTTGTCTCAGTGGGTGAGGCTTTCTTATTTCTCTTCAATGCTTCAAAATTACATCAGAAAAGTGTCAAATGGATTACAAACTGGTCCGAATGTGTTCTGCTCAACCTCAAGAATCCAACACAACTGACGGCACTGAAAAAGGCTGAGCGTAGCTCTTGGAATTGGCTCGCAAAGTTCCTCTCCTCAATGGTTTCCCTGTAGAAGATTGCTTTGCGATCATACAAATAAGGACTACCTAAGACCATTCCACATTCATTGAGTGGCACCACATCACAAGTTACCTCATCCAAAAACTTAGATGAAATTGCAAACTTTAATGTGCATTGCTTTGTTATGTGCAATTTATGGTTGTTACTTATCCATTTAAGTGAGTAAGGCTTATGATGCATATGAGTGTTTAATCCCAATTGTTTAACCACTTCCTATGAAATCAAGTTAGATTGATATCCACTATCTATCAATGTGTCGGCCTTAGTATGTCTCATTATGACCCTTATGTGAAACAATTTACTTCTAGAATCAAATCCATCACCAATTTTACATGTCAAACCAACCACTGTGATTTTAGATTCATAAATCGAATCTAATCCCAAGTCTGTTGGTTGTGATGTTGTTGCAACTGTTTGTCTCCCTTTCCTTTCTTTGAACCACTTCAGTCTCTTCTCGGGATGCAATTTCCAGAAGGGCATGATGATGACCATTGCTGGTAATTGCATCCCAAGAAGAGACCGAAGTGGTTCAAAGAAAGGAAAGGGAGGCAAACAGTTGCAGCAGCATCACGACCAACAGACTTAGGATCGGATTCGGGTGATGAATCTAAAATCATAGTGGTTGGTTTGACAGGTAAACTTGGTGATGGATATGATTCTAGAAGTAAATTGTTTCACATAAGGGTCATAATGAAGCATACTAAGGTCGACACATTGAATAGTGGATCTCAATCTAACTTGATTTCCGAGGAAGTGGTTAAACAATTGGGATTAAATACTCAGATGCATCATAAACCTTACTCACTTAAATGGATAAGCAACAGTCATAAATTGCACATAACAAATCAATGCACTTTAAAGTTTGCAATTTCATCAAAGTTTGTGGATGAGGTAACATGTGATGTGGTGCCACTCAATGAATATGGAATGGTCTTAGGCAGTCCTTATTTGTATGATCGCAAAGCAGTCTTCTACAAGGAACATAATCAATATCACTTAATCAAAGAAGGCAATGAATATGGTGCACATGCTCATCACTTAAAAGCAAATCAATCTCTTCAAACAATGGAACAATTAAGGAAGGCAGCTCAGGCAAGCAACACACATATAATTGTGCCCAATCAAGCAATTGATCTTAAGGAAAAACATGAGATGATTGTAGAATGGAAAATCAATCATACTTTGCTTCAAGATAAGCTAATGTCGTGCAAGTACTACAAACATATTAGCTCATTTGCAGTCATATTTCTGATGTTATCATTGCTAATGTTTTCAACATGGGTGATAGTGGCTTCAGTAAGATGTGACAGAGTACAAGTGGCTAACAATATGTTGCTAGTTGTCATGGTTGTTTTATAATTGATCTTGATGAGACAGGTGCACAAGACAGAGTTCAAAGATAGAGAACAAGTCGGGTGTCCTATCCTGCACTTGATGATTGGTTAGTATCCTTTTGGAGGACCAAAAGGTCTTAGTGGGGAGGCGTGATCCAAAATGGATTCAAGAACCAAAATGGGTCCATGCAGGCCTAAAAAAATCAAAGTGCTAAGAATCGCTTCAAAACGAACGTGTGCGTAGGCCTCGTCGTTATGAACCCAACACAACTTGAACGGGCTCAAACAGACATCGTATGAGCAAGATATTGCGTTCTGTTCATTTTGCCAAAAAGGCAATTTTTTTTATGATTGTGCAGTCTGTACAGTGCTGACATGGCATTTGATTGTACAAGTCATATGGTCGTACAGTGACATGGCAGAGGAATGGTATGTTGAATGGGCAGATGTTGGTGGCAGGTGGACGAATCGTTTGTTGACACATGTCCTCGTCTGAGCAAATGTAATGGTGCCACGTGACCCAGTCGTGGGCTGCCACGTTGCACCCCTCCATTTGTTGGTTGTGGAAAATTTTTATGGACTCCACGGGAATCGAACCTGTGACCTCCGGTCCAAGCAGAGCGCTTTGGCAGGGCCGAGTTACTAGCCCAGCCACGATGTGACTTGTTAACTATAGTCCAAACATTATATTTGAATTGAATGCAGGTTTATTTCAATGGAGAAAAGGGTCGGGGCTAGGTCCCAGCCCCCGACGCAACATACAACATAGAACCTTACCACATGACCCACTCCCTTATAATTTGGCGTGGATTTGTGGGGTTAGCGCCCAGTCGGCAAGGCTAGGCCGTCGACCAAGGTGCGTGACCAGATGCTAGGAACTAGGAGCCCAATGAATTGCATGCACATAGAGCTTGGGGGCACGGCCATATGGCCAAGTACATATGACCAGGACCCAGATTCGGAGGAGCTCAAGCGCACCAGCCTAGCCCGTGGACACATGGACAACACGCATATGACCAGGAGCCCGAGAATTTGGGGGCTTCCCCCAATTTTAGCCCAAAAGTGGGTTTTTAAACTATATGTTATATTTTTTAGTGATTTTTCAGCGTGTTTGGGGGGATTTGGGCCATTATTGGAGGATTTGGAGCCATTTTTTAGGCTAGATCTTGGGGGGAAGTTGGTAGGTTATTGCCAACTTCAAGCCTATATAAATTAGAGGTTCTTGGTAGCCTGAGGAGGTTCAGAAGAGGATAAATGTTGAAGAATTGTAAAGCTAAAGCCATTTTTATGTGGGGAATCCATTGAGGAGAGCAACTTTGTGGGCCATTTCTGGGAGCTTCGTTCATCCATTTTCAGTGCCGTCAGTTGTGTTGGGTTCTTGAGATCCAGAAGAACACATCCATATCATTTTGTAATACATTTGACACTTTTCATATGTACTTTTGAATCTTTGAAGAGAAATAATAAAGCCTCACCCACCGAGACAAAGGCCCGGAGACATAGGCGATATTGTCGAACTTTGTTAACAAATTTTGTTGTTATGGTTTGTTGATTCTTGTGCTTATTTCCAGATCTGTATATCTTATTATGGTTTCCATGTTACATCATTAATTCTTCCTCTATTCAACAATTTCTTAAATGGTTAATGAAATCATGTTTTAAAACTCAACTATAGTCTTTAAAAGATCTTTTTGAATCACCTACATAAGTTGCATTTAACCCATCTGATGATATATGACACATTCATGCTCATGGTTAGTCATAAAATCAAGAAGATCAAGTGAATAAGATAGTATGGCATGCACATTGAAAGCTATTGGAAACACAAAAAGACTTAATTACGACTACAACATTAAGTAGATCAGGCGAGATAGGAAACTAGCAATCAGTTATCCAATTAGATGTAGAAATTTTAATCATTGGAAATGATAGGAACCTAAATGATAAGAGTGGCGAGAAGCAGTCGAGTTGGAGGAGAATAGAAGAGGTTTCAATATGGATATGTGTTGCTGACAAGGTTTGTGCCAGTGAGGAAAAGAAGATGATTGTTGATACTCTCAACGTTGATGAGGGATCAAAATCTCTCTATTGGAATATCAGTGATAAAAGAGGGTAACGCGTCAACAAAGAGTGAATTGGAAAGGTAGAGACGAAGCTCGTCGATATGTAGTGTATCAGAGAGAAAGGGAGGAGCGTTGTCAATATGTGATGTATTGATGAAGGTGGAAGGAAATCAACTGGTGAAAGGCATGTGTGCCATGAAGACAATTGTTTGAACATTACCAATGCACCGGCGTTGATCATGCGAACTTTTCCAGTAATAAATATGTGTGTCAGTGAGGTTTAGTGAAGCGCACCGAAGTATAAGCCAAGGTTTAATGAAGGTGGCTAATGTGTTGATGACGAATCACTAGTGTGCTAATTTTAGTTATGTCGGCAAAGGAAGAAGAAGGTTCGTAAATGTGCTTCGTACTGGTGAAGAAAGAGGGAAATTGTCGAGATTTGTATCTGCAGGTTAGAGCAACCAAACTGTAAAACGAGAAGAGAGGGAGGAACAACTTGAGTTTATCCATTCGCACGAGAGAGAGAGTGCAAGGGTTCTAGTAGGCAGTTTTGAGGGAGGGCCCAAATTCGTCTCTTAGAGAGACGATAAGAAAATAAAATTGGGAGGTTGTTGTGTGGGCACAACACTTAAGTTCAACTTGGTCTAATGTGGCTCTAGGTTAAAGTGTGCTTTTAGTGTGTTTCTTTAGCATGCTTTTCTACTTTATTAATCCTACAATCACAATCATGTATTACACATGAATGATTCGATGGTTCAAACATCTCTTCGATATTAGCGACATTTGATCCATGGGCTCACTGAGAGATGTTCATGTAAAACATTTTATATGATAATTTATTGTTTAAGTACCATGGAATTTTTCCCTCATTGATAGTTTTAACCACATAAATCTTGGTTTTCCAATATTTGATCTATGTGTGACTGCTTGTCTTAAGGTGTTCAACCTATGTCGGTATACCCTATTCTCAAACATCTTGCATTGTGTGGATGTACCATCTTTGCTAACATGGTATCAAAGCAGTTTTGAACTTCACTCCTTTATTGATCAAGATTGGGGTTAGTATCTCAGTTGCATGCACAAAGTGCATTTCTATTTCTATAGTTTGAAAATGTTTCTAGCCCTAGTGAACCACTCCATTATGTTTGGAGTGTCATTTCCATCTAGTAACACATTTATTTTCATCTAAAAAGGCTTTCGTTTTCCCAATATATGGTCATTTCTCTATGGTGATTTGACAAGGCAGTAAAATTTTTATTTATCAAGTTTATTTTTAAATTATTTTACATCTTTGTTATTGGTTTATTAGGTTTTCCTAACATTTTTTATGGTTCTTCCCTGTCGATTTGCGTATTCTCTTTGCCTTTTGATTCATGCAAACTTTGAAAATCATAAACAAATCTACACAATTTGTCCTTGTCTTGCTACATTTTTTTGCTAACTGGATATTAAAAGTGCATTTTATTATTTATTTATTTTTGTAATTTTTGTATGTTTGTGTTCTTCTTTGTTTATTTTGTTTTGCTTACGTGACTCTATGTGCGGGGTTCTTGGCTCTAGTACTCTATGCTATGTGTTTAGGAGGTTGAGCTCTATTATGCACAATTGGGTCAAGTTGAGCTATAGGTTCGTCCCATTGTGTTAAGCTTTCCTAACCCTCTTCTCAACTTTTATGACAGTCTCCTCCATTCTTAGAATTTTTAAGCCTTGGAAGGCTATTGTTTTACCCCTTGGAGACCTTGCCACCTTTGGAACACTACTCAAGTAAACTACAAGCATGTGTGTTCAACCATTTTAAAACGGTTACGACCATAGCCTTGAAGATTACTCCCCTTCTACATGTGACCTAACTCATACACCAAGTTGTTTTTTGAAATTGTTTTTAGAATGAAAATAAATAAATAAAATTAACCAAAGTTTGATTTTCACCACACCAAATTTGTCATGGATCTTGCATGCAAACCAAGACTGGAGGATGACAACCCATTGTGATTTGACATGGTGGTAAAATTTTGCTTACAATGTTTATTTTTTAATTATTGTATGTCTTTGTTCTTGGTTTATTGGGTTTTTATAGCAAGTTTTGTGATTCTTTGCCACTAATTTGCATATGGTGTTTGCCTTATGCTTCGAGCAAACTTGGAACCAAAACTAGATCCATATAATTTGGCCTCATCTCACTACATTTTTTTTCTAACCCAATACTAAGAGTACCTACTTTTGTTTAAAAATTTTGACATTTTTTTTTATGTTCTTGGTGTTTTTATGGGTTTTCTTTCTTTTGCTTGTGAGGCTCTATGTGTAGAGTTCTTAGATCTTATTTTTGGTAGTCATTGCTTTGTGTGTAGGGGGTTAATCTATGTTGTACCTAGATCCACATGCAAACTTGAGTGAAGTCAAGTTGTGGGATCCTCTCATTGTGTGAAGCCATCCTAACCCTCTTCTCAACTTTTATGACAATCTCCTACATTTTGGTGGCTTTTACAGCTTGGCAAGCTCTTTTTGCAGTCTTTGGAGATCCCACCACCTTGAAGCATTATTGAAAGCAACTACAAGCACATGGGCTCAATTATTTTTAAAACAGTTTCGATGGTATCCTTGAAGACTATACCCTAGCTTCCATGTGGGGCCTAATTCACACACCAAGTTATTTTTAATAAATAGTTTTTTGAATGAGAAAAAATATTTACCAAAGTTTGATTTCACTAAAACTAAAGTGCCACATATTTTGCACATAAATAAATATTAGAGGAAAACCAACCCATTTTTTCCACATGGCCTCATGCATTCCATGCAAACCTACCACGTTAGTAAAGTGACACACCAACATAGTGGCACATCATATTTCCACATAAGCACACCACCATGTGACACTACCACATCAAAGTACCATGTGTCAACCAATCAATAGTGCCACGTCAACTTTTGAGATGCCACTTCCATGTTAGCAGTCCAGTCACCTACCACATGTCTTTTGTGGAGGATGCCTCGTCCATTGGTGATTTGGAATTTGATTCTGATTTTGAAACGGGCATTACCTTAGCTTCCAAAGTACATTTTGAGTACAACTTTTTTGTTTCTCATCTAATATTTTGTGTTCTACCATACCTACGTGGTCTATTTTCTAAAAAAATCATTGTTTTCATCTTCGTGTATTACAGTTTTTTCATAAACTACCCTCTACTCTCCATTTCTTAAACTTCAAAGAGGCAACATGGGCAATGTTTTGGATGACATTTTTTTGATTGCATAATTTTCCAAGAAATTTCTATATTAGCAATAAAAAATTATTTTGAGTGTTGTTTTAACTCCATATTGTAATATGTCTAGACTAAGTGAGATCCTACTTACAAGTACTAATTATTTCTCTTAGAAATCTTGAATGGAAGATTTACTAAGAAGTAAGGGATTTTATTGAGTCTCCTTAGGATTATAATTCCCCCCCCCAGGGATGCATTGAAGAAAATTGAAGGGGATGACAAAAAAGACTTAGGACATGGACTCATAGGGATGTCAATCTCTAATGAATTGCAATTTTGCCTTTAAGGGATTGATACCTTGATGAAGCTTGGAAAAATTTTCAAACTGTGTTTGATAAACACAATTAGTTTTGAGCCTACCAACCTGAAAATTAACTCATAGCTTGGAATCCCAATGATTTTACTTGTAATGAAGATTTATTCTCAAAGTTTAAGATCCTTAGACACTTCTAGATTTTTGTAAGATGAGTTCAACTAATTGTTATTATTTTTTCTAACCTTGGAAATGCCTATTCTATTCTCATATCCACCTTTCATTCTACTTGACATGATTTTCTTAGTCAAGGTGTTGCTTATAGAATGCCCTCTTTTGGCACATTATTTGATTTTCTAGTATGAGAGCAAGGTAATCCATTACATATTGGATTTATTAGTTCTACAGATACCTCCTGCAAAGCCTTAGTGGGATAATAGAAGTAAGGCCTAAAGCATCCTAAGAAGCAACATCCTCATAGCAACAATCAAACAAGGTTATGAAATTTTCTCAACCTTGTCTCACTCTCACAATTGATCAAGAAGTCAAGTCAAAAGGAAAGAAGATTAAGGAAATATCCATTATTTATGGGTGAGATGGTTATCTAGACTAGGGTATTTTTTAGTGGCAAATTTTCACACATTGGTTATTTTTTGGCCTTTTTTTCAAAAAACAATATTCGCTAATTGACCATTTTCACTTTAAAAATTCACCTATTTTTTTACACAAAATATGCTTAGATTAGTATTATTCGCCAAAATTTACACGTTTTAATAGTAAATTGTATGTTTTTAATCAACTATTTTCCTACATATGTATATGTATGGTTTTTTCGCACTAAAATAATTTCCTATAATACTATACTTGGATATGATATTTGAATCCTTAAAAATACCTTGAGATTCTAAACTCAAAATGTTTCAAGAAGATGGAAGTCCTTGAAGCAGCCATGAATAAGAACAACATCCATCTAGATATTTCTCCTTCTAAATCTTCTTCTAATACTTCTTATAAAGGACATGCTCTCTTTGTTTTTTCCTTTAATGCATCAAATTATCCTTCCTCGAATGAGTGGATCTAGATTATGGAGAATCTTTTCATATGGATAACGACAAAAGCATTAGTTCTTCTCTAAGTCAATATAAAACTAAACAATTTTTTGTTGGTGATGATAGGTATCTAATTGTTGTAGGGTCATGAATAGTTCAACTCATTGATTGTCGCTTTATTGATGTACTACGTGTTCCTATAATATCTCCTGCAACCTTCCTTCTATCTATCAAATCACTCATTCTAGTGAAGGAAAAACCATGGAGTTTTCACCTCACCAAGTTGTAATAAAGGAAATAAAGGATCCTAAGCATGGTGTAGCAACAAGAACCCCTCGTGATATTACCATGTTGTAGAAGTTTGACAACTTTGGGTCATTGTTTTTTCCTTTAGTTTTTATTACTCATAGTGATGATATGAGTAGACTTTGGCATGAACAATTTGGCCATGTAAACTTGACTCGTTGGATCAGCTATGTAATCATAATATATGGTCATTGGTCATCCTCTTGCTTCATGTATATATGGTGTGATTTATGAGTGTGTTATGAACAAACATCATTGAGTTAGTTTTGACAATCATGCCTCTTGGTGTGCCACGACTCCCTTACCACTTGTGCATGGTAATTTGTGTGGTTCACTTCCTTCTACTTATTTTCCTAGGTTCAAATATTTATTAAATTTCATTGATGATTTATCTAGATGCACTTGGGGTAACTTCTCAAAACTTAAGGGAAAACATTTTTACATGTTTTTTGGCCTTGAAGGGCCTTTTAGAAAAACAATATAGACATCAACTTCATAAAATAAGAATAGATAATGGTGGTGAATATGTAAATGTGAAATTTAACACTTATTGCACTACACATGGCATCAAAGTGCAACATGTTATTCCATATACACAATGGAAAAATGGCATTGTTAAGAGAAAGAATAATACCTTAAAGGAAATGGATATTTCATGCTCCAATATAAAGAACTAAGTCATCATTTTTGGGAAAGGAATGTAGATTAGTTGTCCCCATTTGTCACCTCTTATTCCCACTATGCTTAGGTAGTTTAAGGCCTCTCCCTTTCTCCATAGGCATCCTTCTCATGTCATTGTTGAAGAAAATTGAAAATAAAGGTTGACTTGTAGTTTAGTTGTCCAGACAATTCACTATTTAATTGCATGCAAGTAGGGGTGAATTTAATTCATGCCCAACTCTCCTTAGTTAGTAAAGAGTACTCCACATGGACTAATGGAATCTATCAATTGTTTCAATTACATAATTGATTGCACTATGAACACTACAACAAAACCAGGTAATTATATTCTACTTTTTCCATGGGGATGTTACCCCCTTAGACTAGGGGTAACTAAGGAGATCGTGTCTCGAATCCCACAAGTAGCATACATGGAGTGTTGAGAGTCATATTTAACAACATCGCATGCAAGTCCCCTCCTATTCATGATTGCATCATCATTCATCACCAGCAGCAGAGGAACATCCACTACATCAGCTTGGTCCAAGCAACCAACAGGTCGATGTTGTGGTAAGTCTCGTTTTAATATTTGAAGCATTTGAGCATGTTACAAAGAATCATTTCTTGATTAGGGAATGTTTCCTTGGAAATTATACCTTTTTCCTCATTTCACCTTGGTGAGTGACAAGGTTTCCTAGTAAGTAGGTCACCCTCGAGAAAAAGGGTCACCATACCATTACCCCTCATACTTACCACTTTCAACTCTTATTTCCCTTCGATATCCTCATCTTTTTGGTTTTTGGGTTCATTAACCCAAGAACAAATTGCAACTTCATTTCATGGGAAGAAGAGGCTAAAGGCCCAAAGGTGTTGTAGCTGGAAAAAGATATCCTTCTAGATTCTTTACCTAAGGTCCTAATAGCAATGAAACATTACTCCATTAAATTCAAGGACCTTCTAAACACATAACTAATAAACGTCTCACTTGTTGAGGAAATGCCCTTGCAATGTCTTTTACTTTCCATTGTATATGGCACTCAATGCGCTCTTAGCGTCAAGTAGCATTGTGTTACTCTTTACTTTCCCTTGCATATAGTACTCAATGTTTGGAATTTAATAAATTAAATGGAAAGGGCTTGGAAAAAGGTTGCATTGCAAATGAAGGTGCGACAGACCCTCTACAAAGGCACCCATAAATGAGACAATACAAATCCTTGTATGTCAAGAACCCCATACCTAGAAGTCTTTCACCAAATCTACCTCTCACTCATTACATGACTTAGATAGGTTCCTCTTGGGAAACGTCCCTTGACTTGGGGATTTCCCTACCTAATAGAGCACCATGACACCCCTCCCATACCTAAATTAGGAAAAACTTATAAGGTCTTTGAGCATTTGTTTAATTTGAAAAGGGGGGTTTGATGCACATGTTTGGGTGGTTCTTGTATTATACATGGCTCACTTAACATGATACTTGTGACTTGTGAGCCTTTGGAGGGTGTATTTTCTTGTCTTTGCAGGACCTTTTCCACAAGACGAATGTTAGACCCCACGTCTCGGGCACCATTGATGATGAGCATTGTGCATGGAAGATGAAGGAAATTTCCTTTGAAGGACTTTTGGTATGGTTGGAGGATGAGACCCCACCTTATTCCACCTGAACATTGGCCTTTGGAGGCCTAGACGTCACCTCCCAAGCCCATGACGTCACCTAGAGGCTAGGGCTTGATGATTTCCCTTGGTGGATTGATGGAGGAGGCACTTGACCTGGACTTTGGCATATAGGAGAGTGACAAATGGCCTTTGGAGGCCCATCGTTCCATATCTTCATCTTGGATGTCACATCCTAGAGCCCAACATCACCCTTTTAGGGAATAACGTCACCCTTCTAAGGTTTTATTTCATGTAAAATTTATTTTTGTAAATTTGAAAGGGAAAATTAAGAAGTAGGCCCTCTTGTGAAAAGACATGACTTTTCAATGAATTCTTCTCATGGCTAGGATTTCCCATATAAATATGGTTAGCCAACATTTCATTTTATCATAACTTTTCCTCATACAAATGAGAGAGGTATGAAATTTTCGATATCTTTTGGGTTATTGGTCTATTTTACTCATGTCCTAGCTCTTGGAGGACAAGTGTGAATGTTTATTGGCTGGTTTTGGGAGGAATTTTCTGCAATTAGGGTTTGTACTTATCATTGTCTTGGTGAAGCAAGTAAATTTATGCAATTTCATATTATTAAATGTGTTATTGTGAAATTACTTGTTCAGATTGAATATTTATTACTTGGCTAAACCCTAAGAGAGGAGCATAAGTGCTTCCTCCTCTTGCAAGGTTGATTTCATCTATAAAATTGTGAAGGGCATCCAACCTTATTTAAGCTCCTAGAGCCCTAAAGTGATAGCAATTTAGGAGTTTGATTCTAGACACTTGATTAATTATTTGCTTCAAGAACTTAAGAACCAAGAAAAGGTTGTTAGAGCCCAAAAGTGCTTGCACTCTAGCAATACTTCTGTTTAAGGCTTGAAATCTAAGGCCCTAATGTGCTAGCACCTTAGATTTCAAGCCCTACCTCTTAGCTATTGCTATTATAATTTCTCAAGATAAGTTGTATTTGCTATTATAAAAGACTCCATAGCTCTAAAGGCACTAGTCTACTTGCTCTCTCTTGTGAAGAAAGTGATCAAACAACTCTCTATTCTTACTCTATAAAAAAATTCACTATTTTTTTTAACTCTAACCTAAGCTAACTCACTAATTTTGTTGTTATTGTTGCAAAAGATTGCTACACCCATCTAATTCACACTAATTAGTTGCATACACCACTCTAATAATAAACTAACATACTCATAAATTGCTTGGAAGAATTGGGTATTGATCTATTGGATATATGATAGGTTGTCTTTGTTGATTCATGCAATTTTGATCTATTTCACTTGCCCTTATTACAAAACTCTTATTGTTGTTGTAAATTGTTGCAATTTTGCACCAACTATTACTATTTTTTGTTGTCTATTGTCCCTTGAGGTCTATATTGCATATTGGTACTTCGAAACATCATATACATGTTGTAATTTGTTCTTGTTCTAGGAAGGTACCCAAAATATCTCCCATCTCCTCAATTTTACAAATATAGACTTTTGGCTTAAGTGTTCAAGAGAGGGGGCAGTAGGCTTGGATATAATACTTGCTACTTTGATCCCTTGATATCACTAGGGAAACCTCCCTTGTGGTTGACCTCCTCCATCGCTAAAACGAAGGGATTTCTTACTAAGGTGACAATGGTATGATTTCCTATATTCACTCAAGGTTTGGGGTACTTCTTGCGGGTTCTGCACAAGTACAAATCATGCGATAACATGGGAAAAATTCACAATTTTATTATTGATAATAAAATTACAATTTGTGGATACCTTTCAGCATTCAAAAATGTTTTACATTGATACAAAAAGAAATACTCTTTTCCCCACATCCACATTATAAGTTGTTTATCAAATATAAAAAAAAAAAACTAAGTCAAAACACCTGACTTCAACCTCAATAACAACTAAAAAGACAATTGATACAAAAAAAGAAATTACAGTCTCCTTTATATTCTTTCAGTAACTAAAAGGCTTAGGAGCCTTAAAATTCACATAGATGCCCTAAAAGAACAAGTGATTCAAAAATTTAAGAACCAAAATAAAAACACCATCTTCATCATATAATTCTATATATATATATATATATATATATATATATAGTATTTAAAAAAGGGTCTCAGGTCATGTTCAATAGTAAAAGAGTCCATATGTGCCATGTTCTTGGAGCCATCTATAAGCCTTCTTTAGATAATGCATCTATCAATGTGTTTATTTCTCTATAAACATGATCGAAAGAAACCTCATTAAATATATTTTTGATATTCGTGAATTATGCATTAACTAGCCTTAAATGCAAATTTTCCATATCAATATCCCCCTTTAACCAATTTATGGCAATCATTGAGTTCCCCATCACCTGAATTTTTTGTAGCCCTTTACATGAGTACTAACTTATATGCCATGAGTTGCTATAAGCTCATCCTTATTGTTTGTGCTCCCACCCAATCCTACTTTAAATTTGAAAAATGGGAGTTTGATAAATACAAGACCCCCCTGCACCTCCAACTCATGGATTTCCTTGAGATGTTCCATCAAAATAGGCCCATGCCCTAATTTTATCAATGAGCTCGAGTACCACTACCCTATGAGGTCTTTCATTACCCACTTGAAACATTTAATGATGGATATACTTTTAGATGCACACTATTGAGGAGGAGGGAACTTATCCTCAAACAATCAGGAGTTTCTTGCCAACCAAATTCCCCAAGCAATGATAAATGGTAGGGATTTGAAGGGTTTTACTGGATAACTTCCACACCATTATTTGAGACACTCATTAAAAATATGTCATCCTTGTCACATACCCCTAATTTATGAAGTTAAAATCCCCATTATAATGACACAATTGAGATTACTTTCCATTGTTTGTATGAAATTAAGTGATGACAATGCAGTAAACCACAATGTTGAGTTGTAAAATATTTTCTATATGGAAAAAGAGAATTAACACAAGGAATAGAAGCAGACATAATCCATCTTTCACACAGTTTAACAAAAGTTTAGTAGTTAACTTGTAAATTGATTGAAAATTGTGTGATTGTAACGCAGTCTTAAGCCCTATGTTTAGTTTACCATACAACATTATCATTTACCATTTAGTAGTTGACTATAAATTTAGGTAATTCGGAAGACACAAAGGAAATTCACTCATCCATAATTGATGGCAATATGAACCATCATAATGACATAGTCTGCCTTGACCATATCCACTAAGAATAATATCAAAATAATCAAACATATCTGCTTATCTTAGCTTTCGATCAAGTCTTGGTGAATTCTCAGGGACAAGCAACCTGAAATACTTTGAAACAAAACAATAGAAAAACATTACCTTCTTCACATACTTGTCAAAGAATAAAATTCTCTAATCCATAGTTTGTAAGTTGCCCTTGTTTTTTTTTAGTCTTAATGTTTTACTTGTAGAGATCCCTGCAGGTGAAACCTTTTGGCTTTTCAAGCATCCATCTTTGTTGCTTCAATACCTTCACGGGAGGAAAACTACATTACAGGGAAAGGATAACATGATTGCTTATCACAAAATAATTTACAATATTGGGAGCCAATCGAATCTTAACAACATTAGCAGCAACTACAATTATCAAGGTCGCCATTGGGAATAATAACTCAAGTTCTGAGCCCAATAATGCAAAATACATGCATATGTATGGCCTTCTTTGAAGAATCAATATGAACTTGAATGGCACCATTTTAAACAATGAGCCAACAAGAATAACATTGTTTTTGACACAACAACTATATCATGATATTTAACCTATGCAACCCCTAATATAGACAGAAGCAGTTTCACTTCTTGTAAAGAGATATTGACCAACAAAAAAAGGTATTCCCTTTCTTCACTATTTGGCAAGCCCAACATAAGTCACAATCCATGTGTACGACACCATTATTGTAATTTAACTCAATAGTCATAATCGTGATCAATTTTAATAAAATGCATTGTAATTAGTGGTCAATTAATAAAAGGAATATCCCATTCTCAATTTATCAAAGTATAATCAATGCATTACTCCTCCATAAAATTGTCAGTTGAAGCAATTATCTGGAAAAATAATTAATGGAATTCATCTACTGTGCTTTGAGGTCCATTCTATAGTCCAGAGGAAAATTTAAACATTTGTACTTGCTCCTTGGGTTATTAATATTGATACCTTATTCTCTATGCCACGAGAAATCAATCCCTTACATTTGTCATTATAACATATAAATGAAGCTAATACTTTGGAAATGTCCAATGTTGAAACGCTAAAAAAACTAGCCAAGAGTACCATAGACTCTCTCGACATTTCTAGAGGTAGAAACGTTAGTGCAAGCAAGCACATGTAATTGTGATAAAATTCATTATGTTACTAACATTGTTGTTGCATTTGATGCATATGAAAATGACACTGTGGCCAAAGGTAATTTTTTTGCATTTATATTTACTTGTTCCTTGGAAAATTATTGTTGGTACCTTATTGTCTACGTCATGACAAATTGATCCATCACCTCCACCATTATGACATGTGAAGGCAGCTAATGCTTTGGAGACATCCAAATCTGAATTGATCCAAGACCTAGCTAAGAATTCCACAGGCTCTCTCAACGTTTTTAGAAGTAGAAACGTCGGGGAAAGCAGACACTTAGGAAACTCCTCTTCGATATTTTCTATGGGTGCAGATGAGATCATCCGAGAAAATGGTATACACAACACAACTCTCTCTCTCCTCCATGATGTTCTCCACTGGTTCGTCGGTTTAGTTTGGGCACAAATAGGGGGAAATGGCAGTGGGAAAATTGGTTCGATGGTATATTCATAAGATATCTAATATCTTCGTAACAAGAAAACAACCACCAAACAAATGCAAAGGAAATTCCTATCAACACAGGGTAATGTGGTTGGGGCCTTTGATGTCCATATCATTTCCCAAATCTATAAATAGAACAGTTCCCAGGTCTAATACAACAATGCCCAGGTTCAAACTGTAATTTAAAATAGTTGTAAAACATAAATTTACAAGGATTCCTAGCTCATAAATTTCAGTTACAATGCTTTCAATTTCATATGTTGAGTAGAGACATACAAACTTACACACACATCATATATATACATGAATTTATACACAGAGATAAACTTTGACATAATTGAAACACAACATTCAAACTAGAACAGAGAATTTAAAACCTATATATAGATAATTTTGTAGACCGACAACCGGTCGAGCGAGTTATTTCCACCCAACCATAGGAAACTCACAGCAGACGCCACCCGCTAGACAGGCTATGATACCACTAGGGAGAAGCAAGGATAGTTAACTCTGAAATTTGGACTCTAATCAATGTTTTCCTCTACAGATTTCTTAGTGACAGAACAGTCCCATGGTACCCACATAACTGCCCCCCACAACACAAAGAGTATTTCCTTCTCTATTGTTCAGTACCTCATAAATTACTCACTCTCGTGTTATTCAGTGTGTGCATAAAAGGTGCAAACTGTGTCTCAAGTTTCAACAAAGTTTTCCATGTTTTATTGGTTTCTTCTCAAGGCTACAAACTTCCATTCTTGGTCGATTGGTATATCTTGGGCTTGGCTCCCTTTTCCCAATGTCTAACTTCTCAAAACTCTCCTCCACTACTTTTTCTAATAACCTCCTTCTCCCAATTCGAATTCTCCTCATGCATGATGGCTATAGAATTCAAACTCAACTTCTCTTCCTAGTTCCAAGAATGTAAGGGAGACAATTTGCTAAAATTTAAAATTTAGGAGTTGTGGCGTGGATTGAGGAATTTGTTTCCTCCACTCCTCTTAACTCATTTTTGTTTTGAAATTCAAAATTGAAATTAGGTGAGAATTCAAGATAGCATAGGGTACCTGATTTAGGCATAAAACCCCCTCAGAGCCCCTCACATTTCCCCTCTTGTGGTATCATATCCCATATAGGCTCTAAAGCTCAGTTGATCTTGATCTTCATTTTTATTAACTGCAAAACAAAAAGACGTACAATATTCACAATACCATGGTATATCTAACCCATGGATTTAGTGATCTGAAAATACCACAGGAGTTATGATACAAACTTGATCCTTAAATGTCAACAAACTCCAATACTAATTCATCTCAAAGAATCCTTAGATGCCAATTATTCATAAATACACATAAACATCCGTCGAGATTTAGGAAATTGAAGACCACTTGACTATTTGCAAAATATCATGTGAATGTCTTACTTATCCATAAGCCCATAAACTGATGATTAACTTGAACTGTAAATGAGATAATACAACATAAAATAAAAGAACTCAAATACACATGTAATTGAAATACATCATTGCATTTTCAAAGTCCCTTTAAATAGCATGATCGTTCTTCATCATCTCAAAATTCCAAATTACATTACAATATAGGCTCACAAAAACACAATTTGAAGGCACTCCAAAAATATGTTGCTCAAATGCAGAAACGGAGTACACCATTGACTTCTTGGCAAAAAATCATGCAAAATTGATATAAAATACTCAAAATTTTGTCAAGGCACCCCTTGTCATGTTTTACGGTGTTATCTCAATGCCTTATACCTTCGACATGCATTACGAGGAAAAAATGCCTACATTAATTGTGTCTCTGGATTTGTGCCCACATTGGAATGTTTGCACAAAGCCCTTGGAATGTGTCCACAACCTTGGGGGTGCATGCTCATTAAATAGGGCGACCCTCTAAACCAAATTCTGAAATTGTTGGTAGGATTTAATTACAAGTTGGTTGGTTTTGTAACCAATACCAAACAATAGGTGAGTTGGTTATAGTGATGTTGTTAGTTTGTTTCCACGGTTGGAGTCGGGTGTTCCATTCCCACCGAATGCAATTCCTTTTACTATATATAACATGTATATAGTTTAAGCGCCCAAAACTTTAGCATATGGTTAAAAACCATAGGATAAAACTCCTCCGCGCTATGGTGGTTACATGATAAGTCAAATGGGTGGTTTAGGCCCTCAGCCCTTTGGCCACCGATTTGACTTATAATATAAACTTAAATATATAATAAGCCATATATATATATATAGCGTTTGATATGTTGGTAATGCGACTTTGTTAAGACTTTGGAGCTACGAAGGTCATGGGGTCAACCCTATCAACTTCAAAATTTTACAACACATAATCCATATAGGCCAATGGGAAGCTGCCACGACATCTTTTCATTAGCTACCTAATTCCACATGGAAGGCCAATGGGAAGCTACCACGACATCTTTTCATTGGCTACCTAATTCCACATGGAAGCTTCTCATTGACTACCTAATGCCACGTGTCATCACGTTATTGAACCAATTGTCTGTCTGGAGGCACAACTTGCCAACTCATTTGTCCAATCAATTGATCAGTCCACGTGGCACCTTAGGGTGTGTCCACGTCACCTGTATATTCATGCCACATGTCACTATACGGACATGACACATGTCATTTTTACCCTTTTCACTTTGACATGGTTGACCTGGACTTTGACTACCCATAACATTTGCATACAAGCTTTGTTTGACTTGTCGTTTGCACCGTTGGAAAGTTAACAACGAGCTCTAAGCAATAGTGTCATTTTCATGAACTTTTGAGTAAGTCAAATCTTGAGCTTTTATAGATCCCCTTGGACCTCTATGAGCGTTCCAGATCCTCATGGACCTCTATGAGCGTTCCTTAGATCCCCATGGATCACACCTTCCCATTGAATAACTTTTGGACCTCCAAAAGTATAGATATTCAACAACTTAGTGATGATAATTCACTCTTCCATCTTGTTGATTCTTTTGAAAATAAGTCTTCATCTTGGATCTTCGATCTTAGGTACTAGACTAGTGTACTTGTGTCTTCTTCTCTAGAATATGGCTCTGACTCTGGCCTCTGACATTGTAGCTAATATGATATATAGCTATGGTTTTGGCTCATAAATTTCCAAACGACAAAAGTCATGTTCATTGAATCTCTGCAATACCTGTATAATGTATTTCAACATCCACTCTCATCTTCCTCTGCTGAAGATAGTCTATCTCGGCCAATATGAAACCATGTGGAATGTTGATCTATGTGTTGTCCATTTGGACTCTCTTTTCTTCTTGATGTATCTGTACAAGTCCTTGAATTAATACTATGTCTATTGTCACTCTTGCCTTGAAAAACAATTATGCTTGTATTGTCATCATATGTACATGCCTTGCTTTTGTTCAAGGTATACATCCATGGAAACATGACATAGTATTTAAAGATGCTTTTAACATGCACCTTTATATGCCTCTTAAAAGAGGATTATTCAAAAATCAAGTGAGAATTATTTCGCCTCACTTGTCAAGTATCATTCATCCTTCATTCTTGGATAATGAGCACCTGACTCATCACAACCATGATGAAGAATGAAACAACATTGCTAACCAAGTTAACCATTGTAACACCCTGTTTCCCCCAGATTGTAAATATAACTAAACTGGCCAAGGACTATGGCAAAACTCATAAGCATGAATATGTG
>ML782355.1:452920-469421 GCA_009831015.1 Picea engelmannii | reverse complement strand
GTGAATCGTGTTCGCGATAATCGCGAACTCCCGAGTCGCGATATCCCGATTTCCGAAGAGGGAGATAACCTATGGGTAGCTATAGGGCTGCGAACATACGGTAGCAGGTCCCGTGGATCCGGGAGCTGAACCAAGAGAGCTAACGCGTAGGGAGTGCATCGAAATTTTGGGGAAAAGCGAGTCTTAGGGGTGGATGAATCTTAATCCTAGAAACCCCGAATTCCAATATTGAACTAGGGATTGGCATTTCACTAATGCTAAGGTTATGGAGGTTTCTCATGTATGGGAGATAATTCCCAAAATTTCTAAATTATGGTAGTGGATGTGTTACAACCATTCCCTTAAATTCACAAACTTTGTCATTCATTGTTGCACTAGCCAACCATAATTCGTTGATTGGTAATAAACTGAACAACAAAATTGAATATACAGATGCGAAAGAGAATGAACCATCAACATATATGCCCTTCTTAACAAGAACAACATCAACCAAAGGACATGTTCTACTTTCAACCGTAGCTTTTAAATCCAGATCCTGGATACTAGCATTAGCTAGCATGTGCCTTATAGTGACAACTGTCCAATTCATCTTCATCCAATGAGCTCTCATAATGAACTCAATCCCATCCTTGAATATATGATACTTGTTCTAGTCTCTGTAGAAAATGGCTTTCTTATCGTACAAGTATGGACTTACCAACACTAGCCTGCAAATGTCAAGTGGAACAACATCTAACTCTACCTCATTAATGAAACTGGATGTGATCACAAACTATAACTTGCACTACTTAGTTACATGTACCTGAGCATTATCACAAATCCAACACAAAGGATACAGTCTTGGATGAGGCCTAGTTTCCAATCCCAACTTCTGAAAAACTTGCTCTGAAATAAAATTTACTTGCGATACACTATCAACAAGTGTATCGATCTTAGTGTGCTTTGAGATGACTCGTAAATGAAACAAGTCATTTCTTTTTCTTCCATCAGGGATCACTTTAGCCTTTGAAGAAGAAGTATGTGAACTGAAACTTGCAACAAAAGATTTACCTTTGATACCCATAGCTATAATCTTGGTTTCATCCTCAAAATCTGATCCAAGATCTTAAACTATGGTCGTGGCCTTATTTTTACCTTTCCTAGGATGAGCCCACTTCAGCTTCAATTCTGGATGCAACTTCCAACACTTTGCCTCCTAATGTCATTGCTTCTTCCAATGAGAACATGTAGGCTTCTTCGACTGCTTCTTGAAGTTATGCGGCTTTCCTTTGCTTTTACCACCAATGTTTTTGGCCTTCTTTCGATGCTTGTACACATCTTTCACCATGGATTTCGTTGCTTTTGAAATGCACGCCTCGAACCAATCGTGGGAATGTACTCTTCAAACGATCATTTACCAAGATTGAGTTTGGAGTAAGCATTCACTTGTAAATAAACGTCAAAACCAGCTCTGATACCACATGATCTGAAAATACCACACGAGTTTTGATACCAACTTGATCCTGAAATATCAACAAACTCTTATATTAATTCATCCCAAAGAATCCTTAGATGCCAATTATTCTTAAATACACATAAACATCTGACCAGATTCAAGAAATTTAAGATCACTTGACTATTTGCAAAATATCATGTGAATGTCTTACTTATCCATAAACCCATAAACTGATGATTAACTTGAACTGTAAGTGAGATAATACAACAGAAAATAAAAGAACTCAAATACACATGTAATTGACATGCATCTTCAAAGTCCCTTTAAATAGCATGATTGTTCTTCATCATCTCAAAATTCCAAATTACATTATAATACAGGCTTACAAAAACACAATTTGAAGGCACTCCAAAAATCCGTTGCTCAAATGCAGAAACAAAGTACACCATTGAATTCCTAGCAAAAAATTGTACAAAATTAATATAAAATACTTGAAATTCCATCAAGGTACCCCTCGACATGCTTTATGGTGTTACCTCAATGCCTTGAACCTTTGACACACATTACGAGGCAAAAAAACCTACATTAATTGTGTCTCGAGATTTGTGCCCACATTGGAATGTGTGCAGAAAACCCTTGGAATGTTTCCACAACCTTGGGGTGCATGCCAATTAAATAAGGCGGCCCTATAAACCAATTTCTGAAATTGTTGGCAGGATTTAATTACACATTGGTTGGTTTTTTTAACTAGTTCCAAACGATAGGTGAGTTGGTTACAGTGATGTTGTTAAGTCGTTTGCATGGTTGGGGTCGTGTGTTCTATTCCGACCGATTGCGAGTCCTTTTACTATATATAATATGTATATAGTTCAACCACCTGAAACTTTAACATATGGTTAAAAACCATAGCATAAAACTCTCTGTGATTTTTGGTACATTGTTACATGGTTATGACCTTCGCGCAATTGTTGGAACAATATAATATGTGGATTAAAACAACTCTCGCGTGAATTGTGTTGAGCTCCTCCTCCGCACTATGGTGGTTACATGGTATGTGTACAGGGCCAAAGGTCGAGAGCTTAGGCCCTCACCACTTTGGCCACCCATTTGACTTATAATATAAACTTAAATATATAATAAGTCGGGTATATATATATATATATATCAAATCATAAAGCATTGTATAAACTTAAATATATAATAAGTCGGGTATATATATATATATATATATACGACTTATTATATATTTAAGTTTATACAATGCTTTATGATTTGATTATTATATATTTAAGTTTATACAATGCTTTATGATTTGATATATATATATATCAAATCATAAAGCATTGTATAAACTTAAATATATAATAAGTCGTATATATATATATATCAAATCATAAAGCATTGTATCTTGGTAATGCAACTTTTTTAAGAATATAAACTTAAATATATAATAAGATATATATATATATCAAATCATAAAGCATTGTATCTTGGTAATGCAACTTTGTTAAGAGTTTGGAACTATGGAAGCCATGGGGTCGAACCCTATTGATTACAAAATTTTACAACACATAACCCATATAGGACAATGGGAAGGTGCCACATGGCAACTTCTCATTTGCTACCTAATGCCACATGTCATCACGTAATTGAACCATTTGTCTCCATGGAGGTATGACTTGCCAACTCAACCTACCAACTCATCTACCCAATCAATTGATTAGTCCACATGGCACCTTGGGGTGTGGCCACATCACCTATATGGTCATGCCATGTGTCACTGTAGGACATGACACATGTCATTTTTACCCTTTTGACTTTGACCTGGTTGACCTAAACTTTGACTGCTCATAACTTTTGCATACGAGCTTTGTTTGACTTGTCATTTGCATCGTTCGAAAGCTAATGATGAGCTCTACACAATAATTTCCTTTCCATGAACTTTTGAGATGGTTGAATTTTTATCTTTTACGTATCCCCTCGGACCTCTATGAGCATTCCATATCCTCCTGGACCTTTGTGAGCGTTCCTTAGATCCTCCTGGATCAGTTAGTGTAGCAGAGTTATAAAGTAATGTGCAAAGTATATATTTAATTACAAGTAATTTCAGGAGTAAAATTTGGGATATTACATCCCCTCCCCCTTGGAATAACATCGTCCTCGGTGTTCTTTATTGAATTTCATATCATTATTCTTCAGCTATACCTGCAATACCATCTTCTTCATTGTCTTGGTACACCTCCAAACTTTATCATTCTATCATATCTCTACATTAGTCATTAATGTAAGTATGCATAACACAACCACTTCTAATCATTAAGTATTTCATCAACATGAATTCCAATTTATCAATATGAAGTTCATAACTAAAGCATATATATTCATAAGACAAGATAAAGGTCAATACTTATTTGTATGAATATGTATCTGATTCATATGGTTGCCATGGATAGAACCCAACTCATTGTTTTCTTATACACATCCAATGCACTCATGATCCCAAGTAGCATGTTATTCATTCAAGCCTCCTCTTTCGTGCAGTCACTGACCCTTCGGCTCATGCATCCCCTTCTTTGTTACACAGTCCCTCGAGCAATCCATCATTTGCCAAAGCTTCCTCGCAATGAAAAAATACCGATACTTATAGAGTCTTACAGCCAAGACGTCCCTATGTTTTGCTCTAACATATCATAACACTATCAATGGAGATCAAGGCATATCATGGCGTTCAAGTATATAGTGGCATTATTTCCATGCTTTTCATCTTCAACAACCATCATTTGTCCTTTCTAGACATATTCGTCATCTCACTTGTCGTAGCACCCAATCTATGGACTTACACTCATCGTCATATCTGAAACCATCCTACCTGTAATCTCAACTTTCAATCAACCAACAATTGTGAGTATTCATGCATATAATATTTTCATTGCAATATGTACAACATCCATGAAATGATCTCAGAATTTTAACACAACCTATTCAATCACTTTCATATGTTAATCATATTAAATATCATGAAATAAATTATCTACTAAATATACCTTACCAACACCTTGATCATTCCTGATTATTTGTACTTAGTTGTGTCTTGAAAAGTTCAAGTTGGGAATTCGGTTCAACAATCATAACATCTCTTTCGCCCTTATAAGCATCATATTGAAGAGCTCATGTGATTCTTGTATCATGTTGTCTTCACACAACCCATAAAGCACTTCATTGTAATTAAAGCTACTAGGCTTTATGCCATGGTTGACCATGTCCACAAACAAATTGAATGCAAGGTCAAATTTACAATCTTTGCAAAGGCCATGAATTATTGCTCATACTCTACCCTAGTGGGTACCAATCATTTTTCACATATGTCATTTAACAGTCTAATTGCTTCATGCAATAATATGCTTTCCCTGTAAATCCCTTTAATTAGTGGATTATATGTCATATAATCAAGAATGTAACTTTCTACATTCATATGGTCAAAGACCTTCAATGCAAGGTCAATTTTACCTTCCTTGTAATGAGGAATCATTAGTATGGTGCATACCACTTTATTATGACCAAACACTTTTTCATCATCATATTCAAAAGTTCACACACATCATGCAACTTGTGTTCTCTACAAAGTCAATTGATTAAACCATTGATCCTTGTCACATTCCTTGCCATATGCTCCAAAAATTCTCCCCTGATGTCGCATATTAACAGTACCACATATTGTTGTCCACACAAAATCTATTGAAGAGCAAACTCAAGCTACAGATCTAAGCTTAAGAGTGCATTTGATGATTGTTCTTTGATCTCATTTCCATCCACAATTTTACCTCTTGTTTGATCAATTGTTGTCTTTGTGATCTGATACAACTTGTAACGATACCTATCAGTATAAACACACAATCATCATTAAATTTTTAGCTGCCTACATGGAAATAATTTCTCATCTCGTACTTTGGAATTGTTTCAGCATGAGAGTAAGTGTTGGTTTCATGTAACAATGTTATTCCATGCATGCAATTCATATACATAATTTTTCCATTTGATTAGCTGAAACAAAATGTGACCAAGGCCAAGATAAAATGTTCATCTACTTTACCATTGTCACCGGATAGGTACATCTACAAAATGTACATCTACTTTACCACTGTCACCTCCAGGTCTTCCTTGGTAGCATATATCATAATCCTTTGTGCCACACAAATACCTAAATACTCTCTTGATAGTTGTCCAGTGCTCCTTTCCAGGTGTTGACATGTACCTGCTCAACACTCCCACTGCATGGGTAATGTTTGGTCGAGTGTAGACCATCGCATACATTAGACTACCAACGACACTTGCATAGGGAACACATGCCATGTCCTCTATTTCTTCCTGTGTCTTTGGACACTGTTCAACAGTAAGCCTTGCTCCCATAGGAATTGGCACCTTCACTGGTTAGCAATCCTACATGTTGAATCATTTCAGAACGGTTTCAATAAACTTCATCTGATTCAACCGGAGCTTTCTAACGGCTCGATTTCTCTTAATCTCCATTCCCTTAATGAAGTTAGTTGCATCAAGATCCTTCATGTTGAACTTGGAGGATAGTTGCTTCTTCACCTTCTTTATTGCATCCATCTTGTTTCCAATCAACAACATGTCATCGACATACAAAGGTACATATATGAAACGCCCACCTTCCTCCTTGGAATATATGTAGTCATCAACTTTGCTTCTCACAAATCCCAAACTAAGGATGTAAGTGTTAAACTTTTGGTACCACATCCTTGGTGATTTCTTTAGAACATAAAGGGATGTTTTGATTTTGCACATGTAATGTCCCTTTCCAAATAGGAGCTCCAAAAGAGGAGGCTTAATGGTCTAAACCGCTTCGTTAGACTATAGCCAGGGCCAAAGAGGGGTAAACTGGGTTACTAGAGGTCACTCCAGTCACATGTGTTATATTCGGAAAGTGACATTGAGCTAAAAAGGGTTAAAAGCGCTTTTAAGTCATTATGAGCTAAAAATAGAAGTCAACAGTGAATTAAGGTTTCAGCAATGATTTAGGGTTTTGGAAGTCAACAACAAATTAGGGTTTCGGCATGATTTAGGGTTTTGGAAATCAACAGTGAATTAGGGTTTCAACATGATTTAGGGTTTTGGAAAGCTATAAAGGAAGGGTCAACGACCTAATTCATCATTATGCAGATTATGACTTGTCATTGAGGAGAAGAGGCGCATCTCAGGAGCGATAGTTCAGTGTATTCCAGGAGGAAGACACTAGTTGGCTGATTTCGGTGTTGAAAGATACACCCTGGTCACCAGGAAGATCATCTAGGTCTTCCATCATTCTTCATTGATTCCGCAGTGCTCCCATATTTCGGGTATTATATTTTAGTTGCTTATTTGTATTCCAGCTAAGATCCTTTTGTCTTTTGATCTAGCCGAGTGTTGTTATTTTATTCAGCCGCAGTTGCTTATTTATATTCTGGCTAAGTTCCTTTGTATGTTGATCTAGTCGAGTATTGTCAGTTATTCAACCGCATTCGGCCATTTTGTAATCCACAGAGATATCATAATACAAACTTTGCAGTCCTTTGTCGCGTTTATTATTTGTATGATCATTTATATGTTGTAAACCTTTTATCCTACACACACATTAGTAGTGTTTCCTAGACTAGCAAAGTCAGGAACATTACAACACACCAACTCTTACTTTCCCTTTACTACAAATCCTTCTGGTTGTTTCATGTAGATTTCTTCTTTCGGGTCCCCGTGTAGGAACGATGTCTTCACATCCATCAGTTCTAGCTCCAGATCGAATTTTGCAGCTGGATACATTAGTACTCTAATGGAAGTTAGTTTTTCAACAAGGGAAAAAATCTCACCGAATTCGACTCCTTCGACTTGGGAATAACCTTTCGCTACCAGTCGAGCTTTGAACTTCTCGACTTGTCCTGCGACATTCATCTTCTTCTTGCACACCCACTTGCTGCCAAGGGGATTCCTTCCACTAGGTAACTTGACTAAATCCCATGTCTCATTCTTGTACATAGATTCCATCTCTTCGACCATGGCGTCCTTCCAGAGTTTACCCTCTGCCGAGTCGAATGCCTCACTGACCGACTTGAGCTCATCATCGATGGCAGTTAGCATGAATGTGGAACGGAAGTCAGGCGGACTATACCACTCAACTGGTTTTCTTACTCTTATGACCTCCTTACCACCGAAGTCAGTTGTTCCACCTCTTCCTCAGATTCAGTCAACTCATCTGAATCATCTCCTTCATTCCTCAGTTCAAACCGCATCGTATCATGATTATTCTCAATCTGAACAACTTCCTTTGGCTCAGATTTACCTCCGACTTCTCTAAAGACCACATCTCGACTGTACACTATTCTCCTTGATGCAAGATCCCAGATCTTATATATTTTCATCCCTTCTTTATATTCAATGAAAATACATTTGACTGCCTTCTTGTCCCGCTTGCTCCTCTTTTCCTTGGAAACATGCACAAATGCATCACATCCAAATACTTTGAGGTGTGCCACCAAAGGATTCTTACCATACCATACCTCATTTGGAGTCATGTCGACTAGCACCGACGAAGGAGACATATTCACCAGATATCTTGCAGTCTCAACTCCCTCTGCCCATAATTATTGTGCGAGCCTAGCATCACTAAGCATGCTCCTTGCCTTATACATCAATGTTATGTTCATTCTCTCGGTAACTCCATTTTGTTGTGGGGTATATGGTGTGGCATGTTGGCGTGCTATGCCACACTGCTTACATAATTGATCAAATTCATTTCCACATAATTCACCACCATTGTTAGTCCTCAGCACTTTAATCCTCTTCTCTGTCTGGTTTTCTACAAGAACTTTAAACTCCTTAAATCTCTCAAAAACCTATGATTTCTTCCTCAAGAAATATATCCATGTATTCCTGGAGAAATCATCTATGAAGGAGACATAATACATCGATCAACTAAGTGAAGGCACTGTAACCGGGCCAAACACATCACTATGCACCATTTCTAGAATCCCATTTGCCCTTGTTGCTCTAGATGGGAACCTCACCCGACTTTGTTTTCCATACATGAAATGTTCACAAAAGTTGACTTCTAACCCACATTTAGGAAATCCTTCAACCATACCTTTTCTTTGCATGGATCTAGGTCGTTTTTATCCAATGTGTCCCATCCTCTCGTGCCATAACTTGGTCGGGTCGATCTCATCATGTTTTGTCAAGTCGGTTTGAACCGACTTGGCTCGAATCGAGTCGAGTTGTGTCGACATTGAGTCGATTTTAGGAGCAATGATGCCATTGCATCCAGTCGAGTCGATAGTCCCTAACAACTTGTACAGGGTACCAATCTGCACTCCTTTCATTAAGGCCATCACACCTCTGACCATATTACAAGAATCCTTCTGAAACAAAGTATGCACGCCTGCATCACTCATCTTGTTGACAGATATTAGGTTTCTTTCCAAACCCATAATGTGTAGCACACTTGGAAGGGTTCTTTTTCTCCCATCTTGCAGTGTCAGTGGAAGGGTTCTTTTTCTCCCATTCTAGTTGTCGATTCGTCCCCCAAGAACACATCACCCTCATCATATCATTCATATTCACATAACCATTATTTATATTGTGTCGTATGATAGGATGCTCCTGAGTTGATCAACCAAACATATTGATCCGACCGTGTACTGGTCGACGCCAGGTACACATCACCTCCCTTCTTTCAGGTCGTCTTTCTCTCAGTCGACTGCTTCTCGTCGAATCCAACACTAACTTTTGTTGCCTTCGACTTATAATCCTTTTTATAATGCCCAACTTTACCGCATTTACAGCATCTTCGTGTCGACTGAACCAGGAATTTAGATCTACCCTTTGACTTGAACTTTCTACCAGAGAATATGTCGTTATCTCTTTCTATCGATCGACCTCTCACTACCAGAGCATCTTTGGTCGATCCTTCCATGTTCTTCCTTCTCATTTCTTCCGATGACATAGAATCAACCATGTCCTCTAGTGCTAGTGTGGTTGTATTACTCCCAATAGCCACGACTAACTTATCTCAAGAGCCTGGAAAAGAGCATAACAGGTTGATACACTTCTCCTCATCAATGATCTTAATATCCACAAATGATAATTGGCTTAACACGATATTAAATGCATTTAAATGCTCAATCACCGAACTGCCATCACTCATCCTCAAACGATACAATGTCTTTCTGAGAAACAACTTATTTACCAGAGATTTCGACTGGTATAAGCTTCCCATCTTGTACCATAATTTCTTGACCGAATATTCACCTGAGACATTCAGCAACACTGAATTTGTAAGACAAAGTTGAATCGTACTTCTTGCTCTTCTTTCGAGTTTCTCCTATTCTTCCGTTGACATGCCTGTCGACTGGGTACCTGGACATATCGTTGTCCATTGTTCTCGATCTACAAGAAGATCTTCCATTTTAAGCTTCCAAAGCTAAAAATTATGGCCATTGAAATTTTCTATTTCTATTTTGGAATTGCTCGTCATTCTTTACCATGACCTTTAACACAATTTATGACTTACGACTCTTATTATACCTAGGGTTTTCTCAGATTCAAGATTTGCAAATCAAGATCTGATATACTCTCCAAAGCATAGCACCGCTCTGATAACTCACTTGTCAGGGCAAACCTAAGCTCTGATACCACATGTCATGAAATGAAAGACACTTCCACACTAATTCTAACAGAAGAGAAGAAGAATTTAATCAATAACACAAATGACACAAGCAATCACACAGTACATTGAGATTTACCCTAGAACCCTTAACCGGAAGAAACCAACATTCCTTTGAGCGTTTTGCTCTCTTGTTGTCTTATTCAATTAGAATAAAAGGTTACATGTCTAACCTTGGTCCACACCTAAGACACAATCTACATCATACCCTCTTGCATACACAAGAACAACCCTGTAGCCAAGTATGCTTACATATGCATGACCAACAACCTACAATTACATATGCATTAACTTGCATAAGTGCATTCTACGATTATCCTTTACAATGTTACAACACACCTCTTTATAGGCTTTACAACAGAAAAAAACACTAAATATTGGTGCCCAAAGATGATTACAGATCCATGCATATCATTGGCTACAAATCCCGCAAATCTCAGGATTCTGTTACAGTGAACTCCAAGTCGAGTTACTAGTTGACTACCAGTCGGTCCTTCATTTCGATCTCTAGTCGGTCATCTCACACCCACAGTTTGACCTCTTCTCGGTTGACTTGTCATCGATATCTTCGACTTCAACTTTACCCAGTCAACTTCCTCGACCTTCGACTTGATGTTGATCCACCTCGACCTTCAATCGTCAGTCGATCTACCTTGACTCGACTTTCACTGCAAATAATATAACAACCCAACACCTTTTGCCAAAAGTTGCATATGTATCTCCTTTGTCAACCTGTGACAAAATGTAAACATAGAGCTAACCTTATTCTCAAAATCATATTTGCATCGAAGTTTCCAAAGGAAAAATAAAGTGCAATTCTCAAATAGTGTCAAATGCCACTGAGAGAAGAGTGGACTAAGGACTTAACATCACCAAATGAAACTACATGCCAATGCAATCACCCCTAAAGAATAGTCACTACTTTGACCGAACATGATCCCAATATGACTTGGCAAATGGTTAGTCCCATATAAATGCTTCACCATTTCCAGCCAATGACAACTAAGTCAGAGGCCATTAGAGAGGTCACTTTTAAACAACCGAGCCTTGGTGGGAAGGTTGTAATAAATCACCAACCATGAAAACACCTAAATCTTATAAGACACTCACACTGACCACACACCATGTAACCTTTGAATCCATTTAATATTATCATTAAAGGACACACATCGTGCATAAGTACAGGGCCAAGCTCATGATGTTAATGCAAAATAGAGTACAAATTACATGAGTTGTACGAAAATAATGGATGCCAAAAACTCCACTCCCAATCATGCCAAATGGGTCTGATCATGTCAATATTCATATTAGATAAATCTTCCTGTGAGGTTGGGTATCTACATGATTGTGGGTCGACTAGCAAATGAAAGGGCATACTCACATGTTAAGGATCACCAGTCCTTTCAAGAGCAAGCATTCACATCACACAAACGCCTCAAAAGAAAAATCCTCATTTTGCTTAGTTGTCATGACTGAAAATGCAGAATATCAACAATATAAGCATCCCGCATTTTCCAACTTTAAATTGGACTTCTAGCCAAATCCCACCTCGCATGATTTCCAGACATCTGCCATTGCACCAAACTCGCCACCTTCCTCCATGCATATCATGTATTCATGAAGATAAAAGTGTCTACTATTTGAAAATGCCAAGGCATTAAAATAATATCACATCACCCAAAAGACCCTTGAATCCTTCCAACATGATGAGTTTTGTTTAATGTGTGACTCAATAAGGCTTGCCATAGGGAAGACCCCTCCAAACATTACACTACCCATTTAGTTGCAAGAATTATCCCTTGAGTTGCCACATCTATCAAGCCAACTTGAACTCCCTTGTCATCGGGGCATGATATAGACCTTCAAAAGCATCATTGGAAGACCTTCATCCCCACCATACTTAATGGCTCACAAATACAACCACAACGTCTCCTCCAACCAACGAAACTATACCCTATTGGGAAACCAACAAAACACATAGTAAATTTGAGAGGCCTGGAAGATCCTACCCATGAAAATCGATTTCTCGGAAAATGAGAGGACCTTATTCTATGACAATAGAATCTTACACAACAACCATTGAAGGCATTATTCCCACATGGAAACCAGAGAGAGCCCCACATTACATGGGATCCCAAGATACTGCATAGTAACTCATGGGCAGACAAAAGTCCATGTTGGGATCTAATCAAGGGGTTGGTCAAGATGAACCAACTAATAGCCCATTTTGTGATCATTGACAACTGCCCTAGAGGCCTCGCAGAAGACAACTAAAAAAATTGTAGCACCATCAATTGAACTTTGGTCTACACAAACATAAAGGAGTGAATCATCTTTTAAAGTAGTTATTAACCATATTTGAACCAATAGGGAGAGAAATACCTCACATGCAACCCCACATTTGAGTAGCTTGTAGTAGGTAACTCAGTGCATCTAATGTTAACACATAGAGGTAAGGCACCAAAGGACACCCTTGTCAAATGGACCAACATAGAATAATATGTGGAGATAGGGAGTCAATCACCAAAATAAAGGCATAGGCTTTGGGGAAAATAATGTTTACCATCCCAACACATCTCAAACCAACTTCTATAAAAGTCAACATATCAATCATGAAGGACCAATTATTCTAATCATAGCCTTTGTCAATGTCAATATTAAAGAAGAGGGATTTTTTATTAGTGTCCCATTAGTGTCCCTAGCCCACTCCATAGCCTTCTATGCTGAGATCATTGTATCTAAGATAAATTGCCACTGCACAAAACCTATTGTTCCCTTTGAACAATCTTCCTAGAAACATCCTACACCCGAAGAAGAGCTATAGCCTTGGTTAGGATCTTGTAAGCTACACCCAGTAAAGTGATAGGTCACCATCCACTATAGACTCTCTAGCAACATTCTTGGAGCAACACCTAGCTAAGCGATTCAATTAAGCAACATGTGGAAAATAACTTAGATGCCAAGTATTAGAAATCATTCCCTATCATGTCCCACATTACCTTGTAAAATAAATAAGGAAACCCATCTATTCTTAGGGATTTTCCATTTTTCATAGAACGAATGAAAACAAAGAGGTCATTTTTCATAAAAACTCTATGTAGTATGTCACAATCTCTAACAAAGACTCAATGCGGGACCACTTGATAATAGGAGTTCCTAGTAGCCACAACTAAATACAACAAAGCACAAGGAGAACAAACATTATGAAAATAAAGTCCAAACATAAATCTAATATAAGTTAGATCCTCTTCAATAGATCCATTAAGTTAACGTATGCCAAGCACTCTATCGACTACTACTTTCTTCTTTAAGAAGTTAAAGAATATTTTGTAGCCCTCATCCCCGTCATGAATCCACTATAATTGGGAGTGAATTCAAGCCCCTTTGGCAATGTACTTCTTCTCTCTACCCACCATCGACTACAAAAGGATTGCATCCTCGTGGAGATCAATGCTATGAATACACTCCTCCATCAAGATATTAACGTCCTCCAATCACTGCGTAGCCTCCCATAACACTCGACAATGCTTGTGAGCCATTATTCTCCCCACCCTCTCATAAATATGATAGCCTAAGGAATAACGACCTCCGACCAAAGAAGCCTA
The DNA here is from genome assembly GCA_009831015.1 of Picea engelmannii. NCBI lineage: Eukaryota > Viridiplantae > Streptophyta > Pinopsida > Pinales > Pinaceae > Picea > Picea engelmannii. Next base: position 455,671 of record ML782355.1, on the reverse strand, counting down.
CCTGAATGGGCAAATGATACGAGTTGGTAACCTCTATCAAAACATGATATGAGTTGGTAACCTCTATCAAAACATCCACTAGGTGTAGGTGACCATAAAATGAAACATCATCCCAAGGGCCATACACATGATCTGGTCTTGCTTAAACTCGATCCTTTGTCTAAAGTTGGACTAGGTGAACAAACCCCCATAATCCAACACTTTTTTTCCTTGGTTAGTGTGAAAGAGCTGCAATATTTCCTTACATCTCATCCAAGCTTGATTGTTCACACCACTAACTACGGTACCAACACAACCACCCCAATCACTATCCCATTCAACCATATTAAAGTCTCGACCAATAATATAATTTGTATATGGCAAAGAGGAATCCATCCAATCCCAAATATGACTCCATTATGAATTAATATTTGGGGTGCAAGTAAAACAAAACCCCAATAATTGATCTTGAACCAGAAGGGTAATCAAAACACACTAATCGGTAGGATCACATCCATGACCTGCTACAAAGTTTTGCATGTGAGGGTAGATATCAAGGACCACCCCCCCAACTTCCTATACATGATCCATGGTCCATAAGGGACCATTTCAACAATAACTCATATGGTTATAAAGCTCAAATCCCACAGAAGGACCAAATCCGACTGAGTCCTCTATAACATTCCACAGACAAACTACTTGTGGCTTACGATCATTATCCCTTTTACATTCCAATAAAGAAGAGAGAGCTTCATTCAAGGAAGAGAGGGTTGCCAACATTACTTAATTGGTTTCTTAATGCTACATTCACTAAAGAAGAGGCCCCCCTATCACAAGAAAGGACCACAACTTCCTTAAAGGACTTCACCTAAGGTGCAAGGATCATTGTTTTATTGATTTTGTCCAAAAAAATGGGAGACAAGGCTTCCTTTTCATTTGTTGCACTTTACCGCATAACCACCATTAACATCCATACTCTAAATCTAACCACTCACCCTATAAAAGAATAAGGAATAATGCTTTGCTTCTAGCTACTATCATCATATCTAAAAAGAAAGGGATCATGAACTAGCTACAAGATAAGACCTCTAGTGCCCTGAAAATACTCTTGAACCATAACCCCAACTAATATGTCATCAACACTCTGAGAGGGCTTATATGAAGTCCCACTATCCCTAGTCGAGTCTTAGGCGAGGGCCTATTATACTTGGCTACTTTCCTTGAACCCATTGACAAACCAACCTCCTTGACTATAGATGTTGTTGAGGCAGTTGCACATGTACCCTTGGAGGCACTCGGAGTAGGTTTCTAATGGGGGTACTCATATGTGAGGCGATCTTGCACCTAGCAAGCAAACAAGATTTTAGAAGATTAAGGTTCATGACCTTCTGTGGACCAACACCATCTAAAGTCGTAATAGAGATAAACAAATGGTTTTTCTTCTTCTCTCTAGAACCACTTCAACACAAACCCTCAGGTTGGCTTGCTGAAATTAGATGGATTGAAAGGAAATTATTGCTAATTTGAGTGTGGATATAGAGATAAAAATGGTAGATGCAACTCGGGAAGATCACATTGATGGATCCTCAAAGGAATTATTGCTCAAAAGAAGGACCTCATCTAATCTTTGGGGAATGTGGTTGGTGTCAAGTTTACAAAATTTGATTTAGGAAGTGTGCATATCAATGGAATCCCTTTGCTTGAAAATGGTTATGTGTCATCTTAGAAGGAGCCCTCCCTTGTCATTACTCACACTTTCTTTCTATCTTTTCCCACACATCTTTATTCACTAGTTATTGTTCTCCATGCTAATTCATTTATTCATGATGTTCATCTTCCATATGCATAAAATCTATAGTTCATTGCTTCAAATACTTATGCCTTTCCGACCTCAGGGGTATTTGGTCTAGTGGATCCTCACATTGCCTAGTATTTTAATTCAAAGCACCCATGCCTCAAATGCATAAGTGCTCTAAACTACACCTTATATACTCTAGTATGGTCACAAGTCATAGGGGGTTCGCTTAGTAAACCTATGAAATAACACCTTCATTAGTGGGATATTAAAAAATATCCCCGATTCCTTTTCTATCTCATAAAACTAATTTGCTAAACTCTTTTCTAGTAGACCTTTCCAATTTAAAAACCCCTATATTTCCACTAGATATCCATTTTCATGATATTTTTCATACCCCTTGTGTGTTGGTCTCAATATATTAACCACTTTTCACTTGCTAATCATCATAGTATCCTCCTTTCCATGCCTTCATAAACCACCACAATTAAATTTACTTGCTCAAGTTATGCTTAGACCAAATTGAGCTTCCTCCTCCCCCCTACCTTCTAAATCCCTATATCCATACCCATATGTAGATTAAAATTGATCCAAATTGGATCTTTGACAAACATCTGTAATTTTTGTAAATAAACATATTTTTGTTTATTTCATTTTATTTTGTGTTTTGGCACAATGGGAAGGTGAAATGAACAACTGTGACGGTTGGCCTTCCAAAGGCATCCCATTAAAAACAACGAGGGTTGTGGTGAAGAGGGAAATGAGGGGAGGAAATGAGAATGAGGGGAGAACAACAAAAGAAATAGAAGCTCGAAGAAGACGGTCTGCTCAAACTTTGATGGATGAAGGAATACAAAAAAAACTTGTCCACATTGAGCAAAGGTGCTTCTAATCCATGCCATCTGCAATTTTGTTCTTGGAAGCGAGTAACAATACACAGAACTTGTGTATAGCTCACCCCTTTGTAATTTCCTCCT
>ML782355.1:422512-452822 GCA_009831015.1 Picea engelmannii | reverse complement strand
ATATATATATATATATATATATATATATATATGTGAGTGTGTGTGTAATTTTGGTTTGAGTCTGGTTGTTGAAACATCCACCCAATACCAGTGTAATTTTCATTTAATGTCCATGCCATGTTTATCATTTTCCTCCTGGGTGAATTTGTAACAAGAAATGCAAGGATACGCCACAAGAGTAGAGCAGGGTTTTAGTGCATGATGATGGTGTTCGCTTGGGAGAAATTCCCCCTTGATGGGCATCACATTCGACCGACTAGTCAATGCTAGCCATTACCTGGTTGTTTTCTCAGAGCTTAGTGTCCTACTTCTATCCACAAATAGTGGGTTGGCTCTCTTGCATGCTCTCTACACCGTGGCTGATTTGTTTTGCTGCAAAGTGACTTTTTTCATCGATGTGTATTAAATTTGTGAGGGCTGGTGCAATACACCCTTCTGTTGGGCCATACATTCTCCTTTTAATGTGCTTGTGCGTTGGCTCCAACTCATTGAGCCGTAGGACTAGTTACACATGACAAAGGTGGTCTAAGTGTTGGGTTGTAGTGAAACTTGAGAGAATGACCTCCACCTAGTAGACTCTCTGGTTTGGTGAATCCCACTTACACCTAGTTGACTTATTCCTTGGAAGGATAATCTCATTTGTAGAGCCTTGATATTGGGGTTCATTCTTCACTTATTATTTCCATTCATTTTTAATAATATTGATGCAAAAGAGCATGGGTTTTCATCTGGATAGAGAGACATACTTATACAGTGAGAAAGGGATTCCATCTGCACTTGATTTCCAAATTAAAAATCATTCTTGGCAAAGACATTGAATTTATTTTCGCAACATATCTGTGTTGACAAAACTGATAGGCCATGGGCTCGCTGTTTACGAATCCGATGGTATCAAAGCAGGTTTCAAAGACTTGGAGAACACTTGCATGGTAAACACCCGCAACCAGTACCAAGACAATGGACAAGCATTGTTGCCAGGCCTACAGAGAAGCAGAGGACCATCAATGGTGGGGAATCATCATGAAGGAGATGATAGGGAAGACTTGGAGGTCAGATTGGCTTGACTAAAGAAAAACATTGCTACATTGACAGAGTTGGTGACACAATTGTTGGTAATGAAGGGTAAGGAATCACATTCAACACAAAGTGAGCATGAAGAATACAAGGCCGAACTGAAAAGTTCCAAAGGCGAGACACTTGGAAACTCAGGTAATGACATCAACTTTTCTTCATCTTCTAGTGTTCCTTTCAAAGTTGAAGCAAAGCTTGAAATACCCATGTTTGATGGACAAACTAATGCTGAAGTCCTGGATAACTGGTTGAAACAATTGGAAGTTTACTTTGGTCTTTATCAAATCCAATAAATGCAACAAATCTCCCTTCCTCACTTGAATATGATCGGACATGCTCTGTTATGGTGAGATATTTATATGGATTCCCTAAGGATAGGCAAGAAGTCCATGGTGATGAAATGAGAGGACTTCAATGCATCACTAAAGTCACAATTCTATCCCATAGGTTACGAATAGGATTGACTCATGAAGTGGCAATACCTTCAACAAGAACAAGTAAAAGAAGTGCAAGAATACACTCTTGAGTTCAAAAGGTAGGCTATTTAGTTGGGTATTGTTGATGTTTCTCCAGTTAGCAACATTGAGAAGACATTCTCCCAGATTGGTCATGCTGATTTGACCAAGGGAAATGACTCATTCACTCATGAAGCTTTGCTAGCGGTGAATGGCCTAGGCGTAGTCTTTCTCCTAACGAGGAGTGGATAGACTCGAGGTGCTCTCAGATTGCCTACTCCAGGATGGAGTGATCTATATTAATTAGAAGTGCATGTGAGGAAATAATCATCAACATAAGTAGAATATATATATAATATAATGTATAAATATAAATAATCGATAATTAATAATTAACAATAAATTAATTATTGAAAAGACAATACTGGAAAAGAAATGTCCATTAATGAAAGAACCCTCCACCCAAGTATATATATCGGGGCCCTCGATTGCAATATATCTTCTCATATAATATTTACTTACAATAACATCTCATCAAGTTCGCTAAGTCTTGTTGAGATTTCCAGTGTGTAATTATTCTACGACAACAATAGCATTTAAATCATAAGGCAATAATTATCAGATCTGGAAATCAAAAAGTTCAATAGGTATCTCTTTAGAAGAGCCAAGAGTGATGATGAAGTACATTGGAGGACTTTTTATCCATATCCGAAGACAATTGCAGCTTCATGGTGTGAAAATCGTAGATTAGGCAAGCAAGTAGGCTCTCTACATTGAGTTGGACTCCAAGAAAGGACAACATCTCATGGGCCAAGAAGAAACCAACAAGAAAATAAACAAGAAGATAACAACCACAACCGATAAATGGAGGGATCTTAATAGTCATAACAAACATTACGATGTGGATGGGCACACAAAAGAGAAGTGCTAGAAATTTCATCCAAAATTGCATCCAAAGTGGCTAAAGTCCAAGGGGAAAGCAAAGGCAGCTACCGAGACAAAAGAAGAAGTGGTAGAAATCACCTCTAATTTGGACGAAGTCGTAGTTTGCACCACATTGCAACAACTAAAGGTAAGTGGAGATAAACATGCGTTATTTCGAATCAAAGTTCAAGTGAAGAACCATAAGGTAAATGCCTCATTCCATAGTGGTTCTCAGTGTAATCTGGTTGTTGAAACACTAGTTGATGAACTTAATCTAGAAACCGACAATCTGGTGCAGATAAGTTCACTAGTATGGTTGCAAGGAAAAACTATTATGAGAATCACTCGAAGATGCAAAATCAAGTTCACCATTAGTGCCATCTATGTTGATGAGGTAGAATGTGAATTTGCACCATTGGGCACCTGTAGAGTGAAGTTGGGTATCCCCTACTTGTGGGATATGGATGCTACCTTCTACATGAGAGAAAAAAAGCACTGCTTGGTTAAGGGTGGCAAGGCATACCTTGTTAGAGTACATCAAGAGAGAGAGATCATAACTCCTCTAGAAGTGAAACAAGCGCAGACAGGCAGGAAACAAGCCACCTTGATCAACAATGAAATGGTAGATATGGAGAGGTAAAGGGAGGTCTTGTGCTTTTGTCTCCTTGATGGTCTAGCTTTTGGGGACCAAAATCCTTCAAATGGGGAGGTATGATTTGAATTGGATCTTGACAAATCTCTGTAAATTTTGTAAATAAACATGTTTTCGTTTTATTTCATTTTATTTTGTCTTCTGGCACAATGGGAAGGTGAAATGAACAACTGTGACAGATGGCCTTCCAAAGGCGTCCCATTAAAAACAACGAGGGTTGTAGTGAAGAGGGAAATAGAGGGAGGCAAGGGGAATGAGGGGAGAACAATAACATAAATAGAAGCTCGAAGAAGACAACTTGCTCGAAGTACAATGGATGAAGGAATATAGAAAAAACCTATCCACACTGAGCTAAGGTGGTTCTGAGCCATGCCATCTACAATTTTGGTCTTGGAAATGAGTAACAATACATAGAGCCTGTGTATAGCTCACCCTTTGTGATTTGCTTCCAAGCTTAATAAAAATATTTGTCACAAGTTGAAATCTGTGTGTAATGGCTTCAATTTTGTGGCTTTGCATATATATATGTGTGTGTGTAATTCTTGTTTGAGTCTAGTTTATTGAAACATCCACCCAATACCAATGTAATTTTCATTTAATGTCCATGCCATGTTTACAATTTGCATCCTAGGTAATTTTTTAACCAGAAACGCAGGGATACGCCACAAGAGTAGAGAAGGGATTTAGTGTGTGTTGATGGTGTTTGCTTGGACGAAATCCCCCCTTGATGGGCTTCCCAATCAACCAACTAGCCAATGCTCGCCATTACCTGGTCATTTTCTCGAAGCTTGGCGTCCTCCTTCTATCCACAAACAATGGGTTGACTCTCTTGCATGTTCTCTGCACTGTGGTCAATTTGTTTTGTCGCAAAGTGACTTCCTTCAGTGTTGCGTATTAAATTCGCGAGGGATGGTGCAATACACCCTTCCTTTGAACCATACATTCTCCTTTTAATTCGTTTGTGCTTTGGCTCCACCTCACTGAGTCGTACAACTGGTTACTCACAAAGGTGGTCTAAGTATTGGTTTATAATGTGAATTGAACGAATGACCTCCACTGTAACACCCCCACGATGGGCGTGAATACAAATAATTTTTTTATTATTCTCGTTTTTGAGCCAAATTAGCTCTTCGACTCCCTACCGGGGTCCTGCTAACAAATCCAAAGACCTCATTGAACCCTGACTGCGCAAACCCACATAAGACGCGAGCTTTCCCCATACGACCACAAGGTATGACCATGTGCTTATTAGAGATGCTTCACATTTCGGGACTTTCAGTATGCGACGCCACCCAGACTCTCACTCCCGAACTCCCAACCTCCAGTTCCCTCCCAAGAAATCGGATCTACGGTCCTGTGCTATCCCCTCGATCAACGACTATGATCGTATCGCAATTTCGCGTATTGGGATAATGAACGCGAGCCAACTCTGACTCTCTGTTCCCCGAAATCCTGATTCCTGTAACACCTATCTAAACCCTCCGCCCATGTGACCGCTCAGCATGACTAGGGGCTGAGTCTTCGATCTCGCCGGGACTTCGCATCCCTCGACTTCTCATTTCCTCAAACTCTCAGATCCCGAAATGTCGATCCCCGAGTTAGACCCTTAGCCAACTGCTAGCGCCTACCTCCTCCTTCTACCACATGACATTGTCCTATAACCTAGGGCCAATCCACAGAGCGTGTGGGGGTTTCGTATACTAGGATTTCGTGACTTACGAAACTGAGGGGTCTTGCCCGTTGGTCTCCCGGTCGACGAAACGCCGAAACTTGTTCACGCTTAAACCAACGACCCATATCACTCTTGGATCAATGACCACGATCACGTCGCGATTTCACGAATCGTGAGTTTGTGCGGTCCTACCCTTTGACCACTCCAAGTCGCGAGTCAGCGAAATGCTACACAACTGCCATGTGTCCTCTTCCGGTGGACGGTTCCGATTTCTTCGGGACTTTCAGGACTTTGCCGAGTCCATTCTCCTGCCTATGCTAAGGTAAAGATCGACGGTCAATATAACTCTGACAGATCCTTGGATCTATGGTTCTGGACCCCATCGCTACTTGTGAAGGATGAAGGGGTCAAGGCATTAACGCCTGTGCTCCTCCTCTAGATCCATTGGTCCTGACAGATATGGGGTATTTCCGAAAGGATCCCGACCGTTCATCTACTAAACAACAAAATACTCCCTTTCGATAATTGGACTCGCTATCCTTTCTAAGCTTGAATCACAAAATTCAACCTCTCGGAGCTTCAAACTCCCACGACTCCGAGACCTTAGAGAGCTACTCTTTCTTGCATAAGGTTTCCAGACCCGGATCGCATGAACCTTCAGACGGTTCTTGGGCAATTGTCCTTGATCTTAGTCGAGTCTCTAGGCAAAGGTTCGGTACGGTTCCAAGGTTTATGGGGTAATTCCCGGGGAAGAGTGCTCTCGAGGAGCCTTCCTAGAATATTACGAGAATTGAGCAAACAAGACGATTCTCGGTGGAGCGAACTCATGCCCAGACTTAATAATTTGTACAGAAACCAACTATGGCATGTAAGTATACACATGCATCCATTATTTCCAGTCTAAAACACTAAGAAATCATTCCACACAGAAATCATTATGGGCGTATAAACATGAGCGTGTATTCAAGGCATAAAACACTTATCAGATCCACCAGCCCTGATGCAAATGCTGAGAGGGGTGCTCGTTTCCACCCAACCGTAGGCTCAGTGACTCCAAACGGATTTTCCACTAGCCACCCCCGAGCTAGACCACAATGCTCTGAGATTCAATTTCTTACTTCCATCTCAATGGAAGTCAAGGACGAAGGTTACTCTCCTTCTCCTGATACATAAAAATAATCCAAGAGGAAGGTTACTCTCCTTCTCCTATGTTGAGAACTCCCTATGTTTCTAGAGTTTCTCCAGTTCTCTTCCGCGATCCCTGTCGCGTGCACTCTCTCTACCCTTTACCACACTTTCTCTCTTGCCGTTTTTTCTGCAAGATTGCGTGTGGCGTGAATTTTTCCCATCCGTGGTCAGGTCTGAGAGATTTTACGGATGGGTGGTTCACCCCCATCCCCTCATTAACTCTTGAGGAGCCTCCCCACCTACCAATCTGACGAGAAATTCATTCTAGGGTTAGAGAGTTGTTTTGGTCTTTGAGCAAGTAAAAACCAGTATGGTACTGGCTCGGTGGAAGTTAACGCAACCATTCCAGGTCCCTTCCACCACCTTTCATTATCCATCATGGTCTCTTTTAGCACATCTCCCTCTCAGCAGTCATGTAACACATATTCATAATGTAATTTACATTTATCAACCTTTTATACAAAGGTCCATCAAAACAAACGTTCACACCTTCAAGTTTCCCATAGTTCCTGGCCAATATAATTATATTTGCAGACTTGGGGAAACATGGTGTTACAATTCCCTCCCCCTTACAGGAACATCGTCCTCGATGTTCTATCTATCAATATGACGTGTATGTATAGAAGTAAACAAAATCGGATATGCATGTTTCATGGCATGTTCCATTCCCCACGTAGCCTCATCGGGGCCAAAATGTTTCCACTGCACCTTGACATGTGCAATGGTTCGGTTCCCGAGTGGGGTTTCCTTTCTGTCCAGTATGCATAGAGGTTCTGGCAGGAATTCTCCCTCTGGTTCCACCTGGATCACAAACCAGTCAATTATATGATTAGAATCATGTACATATTTCTTCAATAATGAAACATGGAAAACATTATGTGCTTTAACTGTGAGAGGAAGTGCTAGGCTATAGGCTACAGGTCCCACTCTATCTAGAACTTCAAAGGGTCCACAATACCGAGGTGCCAACTTGGCACAAGCTCCCATTCTCAAGGAACTCTTCCTGGGGCTAACTATGAGATATACATGGTCTCTCGTTTTGAATTCTCTTGGAGTTCTCTTTCTGTCGGCGTAACTTTTCTGTCTGTTCTGAGCGACCTTTAGATTTTGTTTTATTCGAATCACTTGTTGTTCCATTTATTTCAACATGTTAGGTTCAATAGTGATTATATTTACAGGATTACTCCAATTGACTGGAGTGTTGCACAACCTACCATAGAGGACTTCAAAAGGACTCATCTTCAGGGATTTTTGGTAGCCATTGTTGTAGGCAAATTCCACCAGTGGCAGGTAATCTTCCCACTTTTTAGGTTGATGCATTACATGCATCCTTAGCATGTCTTCTAATATTTGGTTCACTCTTTCCATTTGTCCATTGGTTTGAGGATGATAGGCTGTGCTAAATAGTAATTTGGTCTCCAGACCAGCCATCAAGGATTTCCAAAAGTTGGAAGTAAATTTCGTGTCTCTGTCAGACATGATCTCTTTAGGAATACCATGTAGTCTGAATATCTCCTTCGTGAATATGTTGGCGATGTCTATTGCCTTGCAAGTCGATTTTACGGGGATAAAATGAGTGGACTTGCTCAGTTTATCCACCACCACCATGATGGCATCTTTCTGCCTGATCGATGTTGGTAATCCGGTGATGAAATCCATGGAGATGGTCCGCCATTTCCATTCCGGGATTGGTAGAGGTTGTAATAATCCTGCTGGGTGACGGTTTTCTGCTTTAACCTGTTGGCATTCTATGCATTAAGCTAAATACTCAGCTATGTCTTTCTTCAATCCAGGCCAACATAATTGTTTCCTGGTGGCCGTGATCATCTTCTGGTATCCTGGGTGACTAGTATATGGTCTTTTATGTAATTCATCCATTATGAACCTCTTCAAGTTGTCACAATCTGGAATATACAATTTGTTTATGTAAGTTAGCAAACCTCCATCTATCATCTGGTAGGCTTCATACTTTATCCCTGCGAGTTCTTGCTCCAGGTACGAGGTCGCGGTCTGGAAGAATGTGTCGGTTTCTTGTGCATTCCTGACTCTTTCCTTGACATTCGTCTCACAGGTGCTCACCACTGCCAAGCGAATTGTTTTCATACTTCTGCTAAGGGCATCGACCACCTTATTTTCCTTTCCCTTGATATGTTTGATTTCGAAATCAAACTCGCTAAGAAGGGCCATCCACCTAGCTTGTCTAGCATTGAGTTTTGGTTGGTCAAACAGGTGTCGCAATCCACAGTGGTCTGTCATAAGTACAAATTTCCTACCCAGGAGGTAATGCCTCCACATTTTCAAGGTGTGCACTATGGCGGCCAGCTCTAGATCATGGGTAACATAGTTGACTTCGTGCTCATTCAATTTTTGGGATTCATAGCAGACTACGCTTCCTTCTTGCATAAGGACTCCTCCGAGCCCTTCCTTCCAGGCATCTGTGCACACGAGGAAGTCAGTTTTGGGATTGACGATCTTCAACACGGGTGCAAGGGTCAATAGGTGTTTTAGGGACTGAAACCTTTCTTCACATTTTGGGGTCCAAAAGAATTCAACTCCTTTCTTCTGGAGGGCAGTGATTGGACAACCAATCTCGAAGAATCCTTTTATAAACCTCCTATAGTATCTTGCTAAGCCCACAAAGGATCTGATGTCCAAAACGTTCTTTGGGGTAGGCCATTCCATGATAGACCTGATCTTGTCAAGGTCTACTGCTACCCCTTCTTCATATATGACATGGTCCAAGTAATATATTTGCTTCTGGAAAAAGTCACACTTGCTAAATTTGACATAGAGTTGATGTTCCCTTAGCACTTGAAGTACAAGTCTAAGGTGTTCCTCCCTATTCTTGGAGTAGATTAGTATATTGTCAATAAAAACCAGTACAAATTTGTCTAGGAATTTGCTGAGCACATTGTTCGTCAAGCACATAAAAGTGGTAGGGGCATTGGTTAATCCAAATGGTACTACCACAAACTCGTAGTGACCATATCTTGTCCTGAAGGCAGTTTTGTGGATGTCTTCACCCTTGATTCAGACTTGATGGTATCCAGATCTCAAGTCAATCTTTGCGAAGATGGAAGCACCTCCCAATTGATCGAACAAGTCATTGATCCAGGGTAAGGGGTACTTGTTTTTTATGGTTACCTTATTGAGCTCTCTATGGTCTATGCACAGTCGGAGGGTACCATCTTTCTTCTTCACAAACATGATTGGTGCTCCACATGGGGACACGCTGGGACGGATATAGCCTTTGTCCATCATTTCTTTTAGTTGTAGTTTAAGCTCAACTATCTCGGGTGTGCTCATCCTATAGGGCGTCCTAGACACTGACACTGCTCCTGGTGCAAGTTCTATCGAGAAGTCAATGTCCCTTCTCGGAGGTAGACCCGGTACCTCTTCTGGAAATACATCTCTATATTCTCTTAGTGTGGGGTGGTCTTCGAGGCTTGGTTTTTCATCTTCAGCTGATTCCAACACCTGTATCGCATATAGTGGACATCCCTTTCTGCAATACTTTCTCATTTGAAGGGATGATATTCGTCTCACCGAGACAGGTTTTTGGATCCCTTGAAGGGTTATCCTTCTTTCTTCTTCACTTACACATTCTAAGGTTTTATGGTAACAGTCCAGTCTGGCTTTGTATGTGGCTAACCAGTCCATACCAATCAACAGGTCATACGATCCTAGGGGTAGTATGTTAAGGGTTGCTTGGGTGGGGAATTCACCCATAGTGAATTGGCAAGCTGGTATAACCTCCGCTACCTTTCTTTTGGTGCCAGTGGCTAACTGTACCAACCATGGCTTGGCATGTTTATATGGTTGTAATTTACACTTATCGATTGCCTGAGGGGCTATATAACTCAAATTTGAACCAGGGTCAATTAGAATAGACACTAGATGGTTGGTGATCATACCTTCCATCTCCACCACTAAAGCTTGGTGGTCAGCTTGTTTATTATCCACGGATGCATAAATTTGCGGCATACTCTTGGCCATGTCATTGACGGTGGTAACTTCTTGGACGTTGTAAATTCTCCGACTGTTCTGTTGTTGGTGTGGGCAGTCCCTCAATAGATGTTCTTCTCCATAACCCCAACATTTCAAGGGTTCTTTCTTTGGGGTAGGTCCAAAAGGTTTATTTCCACTTTGGGAGGGGAAATTCTCCTGGTGTACACTTCGGGTCGAGAAGCTCATCCTTGAGTCCTTCTTATAGTTTTTAAATCTTGGGGATTTAAATCCCTTTTTTTGGAATTCCGAATTGTTCTTCTGCTTCCAGCCTTCGCGAGGTTCTGTCCGATGCCCAAGCTATTCATAACAATATCTTGCCTTTTAGATAGTGTCTTCTAGGGTCTTTGGCTCGTCAAACTCAATCCTGTTATGATAGTCCTTAGGTAGTCCACTGATGAATCGTTGCACCTTTGATTTTTCTTCTTTTATATAGGATATGTACCTCAACAACTCAAGGAATCTGCTGACATATTCCTCTATGGTGAGTTGCCCCAGCTTGAGTTCATAAAACTCTTTAGCCTTTTCGTCGAAATATTTTTCCGACAGATACTTCTTCCTGAAGTATTTTTCAAACCATTCCCAAGACAGGTCTTCTTCATGAATCCCTTTCACATTCTTAAGGTCCTCCCACCAAATGGAAGCTTTCCAATTCAGGTTGAAAGTGGCTACTCGGGCCTTCAAGTTTTATGAGAAGTCATGGACTCTGAAATACTTCTTTAGTCCAAGAAGCCAGGCCTCCACTTCCTCTCCCCTCTTTATCTCACCGCCGAAAGAGGGTGGTTTGGCCTTCTTGAATTCTTCGAGGTTATAATTTTTGGAATGCTTTCGTTTCCTTCGAGAATGTGGACTAGTTATGCTACTAGAAGATCCCTCTAAGTTGCCAGTCTCCTTTCCAGAGGAATCGTCCAATGCTTGTTCCTTATCTATGGGGTGGACCTTTCTCGAGCTGCTCTTCCCAGTGTGGCCACTTAAAAGTCCACGTTTTCGTATCTCAGGTGGAGTTCGACTCCTCTTTGTTTGTTGTCGGTCCACGTGACTGGTGTCAGGTCCATGCTGCAATTGTCTTTGTATGTCAGATAAACTTTGCAGCAACCTCTCGTTGTCATCCTTGCAGCTCTGTAGTTCGACCATGAGGCTCCTCACAGTCTCAGCTAGATCTGGAGGGGTCTCTACTGCCCTCCTTTCGTCAGACTCTTCGTCTCTATTGTGGGAGCCATCCCCCACTTCGTGGCGCGTCACCATTCTATACGTCTGTAGTTTCCCGCGGTTGATCGTCTGCTTGTTGGCAAACAAAAACACTTGTTGTTAGTCAACACTATATTCATTCACAACCAACACATAATTCATATTTCCTAAATGCATACACACAATAGGAATTTCATTCTTAACTTCGACTTTTGGTAAAGGGGGTTAAGATAGAGGGTTACTCTTTTTAAGAGTACTTCAAATGGATTTTTTGCGCAACTCGTTCATGAGCCCAAGTAGGCCAAGTGTTGTAACCATGTTCTGATACCAATTTGTAACACCCCCACGATGGGCACGAATAAAAATAATTTTTTTATTATTCTCATTTTCGAGCCAAATCAGCTCTTTGACTCCCTATCGGGGTCCTACTAACAAATCCACAGACCTCATTGAACCCTGACTGTGCAAACCCACATAAGACGTGAGCTTTCCCCATATGACCACAAGGTATGCCCGTGTGCTTAAAAGAGATGCTTCACATTTCGGGACTTTCAAGATGCGAAGCCACCCAGACTCTCACTCCCGAACTCCCGACCTCCGGTTCCCTCCCAAGATATCAGATCTACGGTCCTGTGCTATCCCCTCGATCAACGACTGCGATCGTATAGCAATTTCGCGTATTGGGATAATGAACGCGAGCCAGCTCTGACTCTCTGTTCCCCGAAATCCCAATTCCTGTAACACCTATCTAAACCCTCCGCCCATGTGACCGCTCAACACGACCAGGGGCTGAGTCTTCGAGCTTGTCAAGACTTCGCATCCCTCGACTTCTCATTTCCTCGATCTCTTGGGTCCCGAAATGCCGATCCCCGAGTTAGATCCTTAGCCAACTGCTAGCGCCTACCTCCTCCTTCTACCACATGACCCTGTCCTATGATCGAGGGCCAATCCATAAAGCGCGTCGAGGTTTCGTATACCGGGATTTCACGACTTACGAAAGTGAGGGGTCTTGCCCTTTGGTCTCTCGGTCGGTGAAACGTCGAAACTCATTCACGCTTAAACCGACGGCCCAGATCACTCCTGGATCAACGACCACGATCATGTCGCGATTTCGCGAATCGTGAGTTTGTGCGGTCCTACCCTTTGACCACTCCAAGTCGCGAGTCAGCGAAATGCTACCCGACCGCCACGTGTCCTCTACCGGTGGACGGTTCCGATTTCTTCGGGACTTTCAGGACTTTGCCGAGTCCATTCTCCTGCCTATGCCAAGGTTAAGATCGACAGTCAATAGAACTCTGACAGATCCTTGGATCTACGGTCCTGGACCCCATAGCTACTTGCGAAGGCTGAAGGGGTCGAGGCATTAACGCCTGCGCTCCTCCTCTAGATCCATTGGTCCTGACAGATTTGGGGTATTTCCGAAAGGATCCCGACCGTTCGTTTACTAAATGACGGAATACTCCCTTTTGATAATTGGACTCGCTATCCTTTCTGAGCTTGAATCACGAAATTCAACCTCTCGGAGCTTCAAACTCCCACGACTCCGAGACCTTAGAGAGCTACTCTTTCTTGCATAAGGTTTCCAGACCCGGATCGCTTGAACCTTCAGACGGTTCTTGGGCAATTGTCCCTGATCTTAGTCGAGTCTCTGGGTAAACGTTCGATACAGTTCCAAGGTTTATGGGGTAATCCCCGGGGAAGAGTGCTCTCGAGGAGCCTTCCTAGAATATTACGAGAATCAAGCAAACAAGACGATTCTCGGTGGAGCGAACTCATGCCCCAGACTTAATCATTTGTACAGAAACCAACTATGGCATGTAAGTATACACATGCATCCATTATTTCCAGTCCAAAACACCAGGCAATCATTCCACACAAAAATCATTATGGGCGTATAAACATGAGCGTGTATTCATGATATTCAATTCAAAATACAAGGCATACAACACTTATCAGATCCACCAGGCGTGAAGCAACTGCTGAGAGGGGTGCTCGTTTCCACCCAACCGTAGGCTCAGTGACTCCAAACGGATTTACCACTAGCCACCCCCGAGCTAGACCACGATGCTCTGAGATTCAATCTCTTACTTCCAACTCAATGGAAGTCAAGGACGAAGGTTACTCTCCTTCTCCCGATACAGAAAAATAATCTAGGACGAAGGTTACTCTCCTTCTCCTATGTTCAGAACTCCCTGTGTTTCCAGAGTTTCTCCAGTTCTCTTCCGCGATCCCTGTCGAGCGCGCTCTCTCTACCCTTTACCACACTTCCTCTCTTGTCTTTATTTCTGCAAGATTGTGTGTGGCGCGAATTTTTCCCATCCATGGTCAGGTCTGAGAGCTTTTACAGATGGGCGGTTCACCCCCATCCCCTCATTAATTCTTGAGGAGCCTCCCCACCTACCAATCTAACGGGAAATTCATTCTAGGGTCAGAGAGTTGCTTTGGTCTTTGAGCAAGTAAAAACCAGTATGGTATTGGCTCGGTGGAAGTTAACGCAACCATTCTAGGTCCCTTCCACCACCTTTCATTAGCCATCGTGGTCTCTTTTAGCACATCCCCCTCTCAACAGTCATGTAACACATATTCATAACATAATTTACACTTATCGACCTTTTATACAAAGGTCCATCAAAACAAACGTTCACACCTTCAAGTTTTCCATAGTTCCTGGCCAATATAGTTATATTTACAGACCGGGGGATACAGGGTGTTACATCCACCTAGTAGAATCTCTGGTTTGGTGAATCCCCTTTACACTTGGTCAACTTATTCCTTGGAAGGATAATCTCATTTGTAGAGCCTTGATGTCGGGGTTCATTGTTCACTTGTTATTTCCATTTATTTTTAATAATATTGATGCAAGAGAGCATGGGTTTCATTTGCATAGAGTGATGTACTTATAGAGTGAGAAAGGGATTCCATCCACCCTTGATTTCCAAATTGAAACTTGTTCTTGGCAAATACATTGAATTTATTTCCGCAACAGATCCGTGCTGACGAAATGGACATTCCGACGACCCACTGTTTAAGGATAAAAAATACACCTCCCCAATGCATATATACATAGGTATATTAAAACAACCCTCTTACCCCTTTATTGCCAAGCGAGATATTACTCAATTTTCATGTAATTAAAAAAACCCCAATATGAATGAATGTGGCAGAGTGTTGCCTAACCAGTACAACCCCTATGTTACAAGTATGTAAGGTCCAAAGGTCCTTACATACTTCAACGTATGTGAAGTATACAGGGTCCAAAGGTCCTCATATACTTTTGTTCGATGAAATATTTCACTACCTAATTTGTAGTCACATTCTCGATTGTACGACTCAATGTATTTTTGTTGGAAAGCTCTCCTCAAGGAAATCCCCTATTACTATTTTGCTTTAAAACACATGTGGTTTTGCCTTGCGACCTTAGTTATATCATAAATCCATTTCACTATATCCTATTTCATTTTTATTGCAAAATTCCTCGATTTTTTGTAGTTATTACATGACTATCACTTCAGTGTATTGCTACATAGCTTATGATAATTAGTGTGATCAACACACCAATTACATACCCCTAATATTTGCTTAGTTTTCACTTGTGTTTATTATTATTCTATGTCATATCAAATAAATCTACTTAATAATAATAATCTAATTTTAAGGTCACGATAAAGCAAGTCACTGAATCATTAAACCCACTCAAACTGTACATACTTCTCATTCCTATCACTCTTTTAGCATCCCTAAATATCATCTCATGTTTGTTCCTCTAATTTAATTTAGCGTCACTCAATATCACGTAATGTACGTGCCAGTAATTTAATGCCGAGCATTATTGCCTAACGTTTAACCCATCTTTGTTTTCACTCATGCGACTACCATTCTACATCAATCCCATACAGTGACTTGCCCGTCATCACATGAAACAGTTAGAAAACCTTTCATTTTTTCAATTCGGAAGTTGGTTTTTGATTGATTCACTGATAGAGGAGAGCTTCTTCCCAACGACGTAGTACAAACTCCCACTTTTCGAGTAGGCATAACGACTCTGAATAGAGGAATTGTAATTTTTCTGCAGCCGGAGCTCACTGTTCGAATTTCTCAGATGGCAGGTTCAATGGCGGCGAAGGATACGACTTTATGGGATGACTCTGCTCTACTCAATGCTTTCAATAGCGCTATGAGCAAATACCGGGTAGACAGTAGCACTCTAAACTCTAAACCCTACTTCTGGGTTTTAGCGGTTGTAAAATATATTATGAGGATGAATATGGGCGCGAAAACCCCAGAGCTCTGTTCAAATTGCATTTTTATTTTATGAATCGCTGGTAGATTTCAGAACGACAGAATTGCAGTGTTCGTATTAAGCTTTCTTACCCCCGCTCTCAACAGTCTGAGATTGTGGTTTATAACAAATGATTTAGCAGGTTTGTATTTTACATAATGTATTTGATACAGGATATGCATAAAAACCCAAGTAAAGATATTGGGCTGGGAGATGATGCTAAAACAGGAACCGAAACAGTTGACGATGGGCATAACAAAGCGACACGGTATGTAATATTCATTGATAAATCTTTATATTAGATTCCAATCGACAATGGTTTTGGCAGCTTCCCATAGATTGTTATGTCCCAGTGAATTGGATGTAGTGAGTAATACATGTGAACTGTGGCTTTACATTTAACTTAATATAACTCTCTGTGGATTTCGGCCTTTAGTGGGTTTAGACGTAAACCTAAGGATAATCTATGAACTTGTTTTCAGTATTATATGACATTTATTTATTTTTCTTTAAAAATAATGCTTCTACAAAGCTAGATTGGAGGAATTACGTGCTCCGGCTCCGCTTGTGCGGGAAAACTGCCCCACAAGGGGCGAACCAGATAACAGCCTGCCTGCGCAGGAGAACTGGTCTTTTAGGCGATACGCTCAAGCACATGCCATTGGAGAGATTGGAAGTTGGAACCCTGGTGGGCGGCTCGAGAAGCCACAGTCCTCACCATTGAAGTACAATCACATTGGCATTGTTTGGAATTTATAAATAAGAAATTTTGATTTCAATTAATCTAGCCGATGAGGGGAACGGCGAGCAAAATTGTCACATCCTGCAATATCCTATAAGGCTATAAAACCCCAGTGCATTTAATTTTATTCTGCACGTTTTTGGCCTGCGGTATTTGTTTTGCAGATGAGTGCTAGTATTCATTTTTTCCTTGGAACAGACTTTGGTTTATAGTCCTCATTTTAAGGATTTTATAATGACTGCATTTGTTCCTAGCATAAATAATTTGGTAATGATACTAGCATTCACTTCCATCGCCTTCAATCCTGCTCCATACCCTCACATCAGATGCTGCCACTTAAAATTACTATTTGGCTAAAAATTTGTATACCCGATTGACTTTCGAAGAAGTAATAAAGCCCAATTTGGACCTATCTTGCTGTCTGCAGAGGTTATGCTGACAATGATGTCTTCAAGAGCTCTGTCAAGCCAACTGAATATATTTAGAATAGTTGTTAAAGGAGCAAATGCGTACACTCCGGGGGATCCATGATGTTGCATGTTTTACAAGCGTGGAAGCTTTCTTGCCGTGTTTCATAATACATGAACAAAGCAGTCTATGGCATACCCAATCTTGCAAAATCTCTATAGTTGCTAGTGTGGGACATCCTTTATACAAGAAAGCATGTAGTAGGAAGTTTTAAACAAAAACTAGATCATCAAGAAACTATTAATATCATAAATCAACTGGCCAAAGTCTCCCTGAGATTGATCTGGCTCAGGAGAATTTCCTTTCTTGAAGCCAAATACAGCTATTCTTAATTCATCTTTTATTATAGGTATTTATAGCTCTTTATATTGCATATTGGTGATAACTGAGGGAATGGAATTCATTCGTGGGAGTATACTTTACTGCATCACTGAATTAGATACATCTGACTGAAAAAAAGCTCGATTGCACCCCTGTTTGCGTCATCTTTAGAAATAAGAGCCTGCCCTTTTTTGGAGTGCATTTCCGCACATGTCGATGGTCTTATCTGCCATGAACCCCCAAGGTTTTTTTTAACCCTAGGCAGTAGAGGAGGGCTTATCTTAGAGTCAACCTATGTAAAAACTTGAAAAAATTGTTCTCATTAGGTTTAGGGACAAGATGCTGAAGCGATGTATCAGATATATAAACTTGACCAATACTTCCTTTCATTGCTAAAGCTTGGATCATAAAATTTGGCACTGTCCATTGCTGGTCCAATTTGAACCCTAGGCAACTCAAGTTATTCAAGTGCAAAATGGTTTTCTGGCCAATGTTGATCCTAGAACAACTAGAACAATTCAAATAACGCTTTGAAGGATCCTATAAACAAAGTCACAATGGTTGCTTTTTCCAACAAACTTTAAGCCTCCATTGAAAAAGCAACAACCCTCCCTCTCTTGGCACCCTCATGAGGTAGGGGCCATAGGTCTCACTCTCCCCCTTCGCTATTCAATCACTTGACATTTGAAACAACCAATTGCCTTTCAAAAAGGTCAAGAGCCATCACTCTAGAAAACTGGTGTTGGGCTTGGAGAACTTTGAAAAGTGCTAGATTAGCTCAGGGATAATATGGAGGAGATGGAAGAGATTCTCGCTATTTTATTTGCTTCACAGAATGTTTGGACCTTGATTGAACTTGGCAGGAAACACAGTGTGTGTGAGAGATTCAAATCTTGATTGTTGACTTTGATATTGTGGCTTTGTAAGAAATTAAAATTCCGGGTTTTCTTTTAGAACAACCATACATGTGATTTATTCGTGCCTTGTTTGTTTTCATTCTAGTCACAGTGAAGGTAATGGATGCTTTGCTACTTTATTTCTCTTCATTTAGCTTCTTCAATGGTTGGATGGGGGATAGAATCCATACCCCATGTAGAGACTTGTATAGGTTTTGCTTGATTTAGATGGCAGTTTGTTAGGGTTGGTGAACATTCATGCCTATAATTGATCCAGATGGCCATCTAGGGCCATCTGAAATGGTCCTAATACTGGTAGTTTATGGGTCTTGAACTTTAGATGCATTTTTGGGGGCTTTACCATATGTTTTAAGGATTTGTATGCTTGAGGAGGGCATCTAGATCAATGTGCAAATTTTCTTTCAAATGAGCTAGAGAAGCCCTAAAACTTAGCAACCAACAAAAAATTATGCTCTTGACAAGGCAGCTCTTTTCTGTACAACTCAACATCACACTTAGCTCTAACTTCATATTATGGTTTTTTCCTCTTAGGGTTTTGACATTACTATACAATGTAGTTTCAGTGTCTTGTTATGTCTTTTTTGCAAATGAGTAGAGCAGACACATCTCTTCTCAGAGATAGCGACCACCATTCTAGGCGGTGTACTTCTATAGTATTTTTCACCATTATTTTATTAATAGAAATTGGTTTTCATTGTATCTCTATGTTTCTTTTTTGCATTAATGCTATCCTTCATTTTGTTCTCAACATAATTTGGATTAGTGGTACTAGAATAATTTCTCCTCTGTATTTTTTTTGTGCATGTTGCCTACAAGATTAGGGTAGAAGGAGTTGGCCTCAAGTTAATTAAGCTTGGTAAAGATATTCTTGGCTCGCCGAAGTGATGTCACATGGCAAATGAATAGAAAGATGACAGAGCATGATATCCTATCAAGTTGTTCCCCTAAGAAGTGACGAAGGAATGAGACAATGGATCATTTAACCCCGAGAAATCCCAATCGTGATGGAGGCACCTTCGACAGGTAGTTATTTTGGAGGAATAACACTATTCAAGATACAAGTTAATTCTGATATGCCTTTGTTTGAAGGCTGTTAGAATTTAAGGGAAAACTAGAACAAAGATATTCTTTTTCAATTTATTCACTACAGTAGATATAGATTAGCAACCAAAACAAATTTTCTGAAGTAGATCAAACACAGAGATAGTACAATAGATCTGAACATGTAGAAAACAATCTAAGCTAGATCTGAGCATGAACAAATCTGATCATTAACAATAAAATAATTCTGAACATTAACATAAATAGATCTGATAATTAGCAAAGCAAGAAACTGAACATTACCTTGATTAAAGACAAAGAACAGATTTACCTTAGAAGCTTGTTGCTGTCCTCTTTTCTGTATGCTCAGAAAAATCTAATAATGGTCATGGATCAAACCCTCAAGGGTTTGATCTCATCATGATCTATGTGGACAGTTTTTCCAAGAAGAATTCAAAGACCAATCAGCATGCTTAACAGCAAGTAGGGCTGATATAAAAACCCAAAGACCAAAACTCAAAGCTGAGATCAAACCCAAACAGCTCAATCAAAATCTGCTCAAAACTTATTGGACTGCTGTAGCAAAAATGCAGCCTAAGACAGCAGATTTAGGGCTGTCATAACAGGCCCTAAATGCTGTAGATGATAAGGGACAGCAGCAGCAGCGTGAGAGGTGTACCAGCAGCAGCCAAGGAGAGGGCAGTGGCAGGCTAGAGAAGAGCAGCGGCAACCTAGGAAGGCTAGCGGCAGGCTGGAGGAGAAGAGAAGGGGGGCCGTGGCACCTGTAGCAGCAAGGAGAGAGGGCCGCACTTATAGCTGTAGCAGCAAAGAAAGAGGGCTGCACCACAAAAAGAAACCAGCCGTACTTCACACCAGCACAAGGAGTCTTCAAACCAGCAAGAGGAGGAAAACACAAGGAGGCCGTCCCTCAAACATCAATAGGAGAACCCTTCAAGTAGACTGAAGCAAAAACTGAACTGTACAAGAGTAAGCCGCACCAAAATTCACAAGGAAAGTGAGTGTGAGAAATAATGTATATATGAGAGAGAGGTGAGGTTCCTTTTATAGTTTAGGAAGGGGTTAGGGTTAATTAATTTAACCCTACCTTTTAGGTTTAATTAAAAACCTAATAATTAAAACAAATGAAACAAAAATAAAAATTGATATTTTAATTATAAAAATATTAATTAGGAAGTCAATCAAGTCAAAGTGACTATAAAAGACCAACACCACAATAAACAAGAAGAGGGATGATGCTCAAGTAAGGGAGGCAACAAGACAAAGTCAAAGGGGGTCTTCTTCAATGGCAAACTGTCCACATAAGTCTCATGATTAATTTATAAGCTTTTATCATCCCAA
Source organism: Picea engelmannii (assembly GCA_009831015.1). Lineage (NCBI taxonomy): Eukaryota > Viridiplantae > Streptophyta > Pinopsida > Pinales > Pinaceae > Picea > Picea engelmannii. Next base: position 432,540 of record ML782355.1, on the reverse strand, counting down.
CATAAGAGGAAAAATCAATGATGTGGTCATGTCCATCTTCGTAGCTGCTCCTAGGTCTCATGGACCATCCCGGGAAAGAAGAAGAGGATCACACATCATCACGTCTTGGTACTTAACCAAGAACTTGCTTGGTCCCAGACCAGGATACCCCAGAACACATCTGGGGGCTCAAGATTACATCTAGGGTCTTATCCACCAAGGTACAAGACCAATGATCAACCCAAGTGTTAAGCAAGGATTCCCTGGAACACATCTAGGGGCCCTAGAACATATCTAGGGACTTATTGCTTGGTCTTTGACCAAGAACCCCAGTAATATACTGGGGGCCCTTACTAGGGTCTTTTGACATGGCTCTAACTGCTTGGTCCTAAACCAAGAACCCAGGAGTGTACTAGGGGCCCTAGATCTCAGCTAGGGTCTTTGCCATCCTCCGGAGAATGGCTCTTGCAGCTGCATTAATTTCAACAAAGGCAAGATAGACACAAAATCTTTGAAGAGATGGTTAGATCCATTAGAGTGTTATTTCTCTGTTTATAACTTTTCCAACAGTGAGAAGATTACCTTTTCCCTCTTGAAGTCCCTTCCCCATGTCAAACATTGGTGGGATATCTATTGTGCACAACATGTTGGAGATGATTCTGTAATGTATGAGACAACACACTTAGGGGGATTTTTTTGATGCCCTTACGTGTTGATGAATGCAGCTATGGGAGACATCCTCCAGCTTACAAACCTGTGAGATGTGGAACATAGAAGCTATGTGAAGTCTTTTTCTCAGCTTACAAACCTGAGAGAAAGCCCCTATGAAGGGTTCGTGGTTCCTGCCTAGGACGGAGTCAGGAACATAAAGATGGCCTCCTCCATGACGTGAGTGAGAAGAACTTCAGATGATTATTCTATGTAAGAGCGCTCTGTTGAGTTAGGACGTGCCTGTGGCCGAGCACAAGGTGAACGTGGGAAATCCCAAAAACGCTGGGCACATCATCATGAGAATAGAAATGAAGATGATGTGATGGCCTCCTCTGAGCAGCAACAGATTTGACGAGAAGACTCCAGATGATCCTCCTGTTGGTGGCAGTAGGAAAGTAGATCTGTAGAGCAGACGTGCCTGTGGACGAGCACAGGTGAACGTGTGAAGACCTGGTTCATCTGTGTAATGCAGTGAATCAGGTCCATGGCATCCCTATGGATGTGCCCTAGTGGATGAGCACTAGTGGGTGTATCAGATCCTTTGCTATATGTTGTTCAAGAGTCAGACCTACCTGTAACCCTAGTTATTGTGTAAAGGGTATAGGTCGACCCTATCTTATTGTGTCTAAAGATAAACTGTAAAAGATAATTAATATTAATATTAATAGTAATATTAATATTAATTATTATAATAATAAATAAATAATATGTCTAAGTGAAGTCGGCCCTATTGTGCCAATAGACACTTTAGTTGACAGGACAAGTCTAATATAAGTAACAAGAAATCTTTCATTGTAGACACACACACACTTGTGAGTTTTGGAAATTTCATTAAGTACACTTCTTGGTCAAAGGTGCACACCTCTCTTGGGCGCTAGTGTTCTAGGACTTAAGCACCCTCTTGTGTGCTAAGTCATTCTTGGTGGTGAAAGGTCTTTCTCTTGAAGAATATAGCAAAGGATTTGGTTGGTTTTTTCTCCCTTGTTTGAGAAGGGTTTCCCAGGATATATCTTGTGTTCTTCTGCATGGTGTTTCTTCTTGTGATCTTGGTTGCTGCAACATTCTTGTTTATGGTTAAGACATGATGAAATTAAATGAACTACATGCTTAACCTAGCTTATGAAAAATCAACATTATGAAGGAGTATTACCATGTTGGAAACCACGAAGACTAGTGCATGAGACGAACAACCTTGTGCAAACCATACTCTGCTGGAGTACACAAACGCCTTCCATACCCGATGTGCAAAACCGGGTATCAAGGACTTTGAGTGGCACTTGGTTCTCAAATACCGTAATGACCTACATAGATGCATCCAAGCATAAATGGAGTTTGTAGACATCTTTAGTAGGAGTTGGTTATCATTATGCTATCAAGATTGAGGACAAGTTTTGGCATATATGTAATAAAGAATTTGGGGCTAGAAATCAACCACAATAGAAGAAGGGTATAGGTGGTCCTAACTCTCGAAACAAAGGACAAAGCAAGGATAACCAACCATAAGACAACCAGTCCAAGCAACATGCAAAGAAGAAGAATGAGAAGTCTAAGGACACATGTAAATGGTGTGACACACATAATCCCTTGGCACAACAATGAGGAATGTTGTGCTAGACAATCATTATTTGCTGAGATAAAAGCCTCAAACTCTAATTCTTCCTCAATGCCACCAAAGACCATGGAGAAGGTCCAACTAGAGGAACCAAAGGAGCCAGTGAAAGGTGAGCACCTCTACCACTCACAGATGTGTGCCTCTACCCCTCACAAATGTAGGTGAAGTGGACAATGTTGCATTTTATTGTTGATAATTGCAACCAAAAGAATCTAATCTTAGCATAGAACATCAAGAAGATGACGTTGCCATTGACGCCTCACCCCCAACCAGACAACATCAGTTGGATGAGCCAATGATAAGACATTCTTGTCAACCAACATTGTCATCGACAATACAACGTCGAGCCCTTCAACTATGAGGTACTGTGTGATGTTGCCCCACTTGATGTTTGTGATGTTCTTTTAGGCAACCATATATGTGGAAGTGTCATGTTGTTTACAAGTCCAAGCCTCACAATGTCATTGCACCTTTTGAGATCAACGATACATGATACAAGAGGCATCCTTGATTATTGCAATCTCTTTGATCATTGCTAAGTAGTGTAGGAATATAATATCTTAGATTGGGAGATTTGTCCTCTTCATGGTTTGGTTGGAATGAGCAAAGAAAATAACTGTGATTTCCAAGGCCTCTGCAAGGGGTATCTATGTAGTAGAGACAAGTAGATTAGTTGGTGGCATACAAAGATATCTTCACCTCACATGCTGGAGTGCCTCTGCATTGCTTTGTGAAACATGCAATTCATTTGACATCGGGTGGTCCTCTACTAAATGGCCTATATATAGATGGTCTCTTTTAGAATATGTGAACAAAAGCTTAATCAAGAGATGACACAAAAGGGCAACATTCAACCAAGTTCCTTACCTTGTGGGATTGTGCTAGTTTAAAAGGACATGGTGTGGTGACTTTGCATTGACTATAGAGCCTTGGATAAAATCATAGTGAAGAATTGGTACTCAATTCTTTAGATTGATTATCTACTTGATTAGGTCAAAGTTACCAAGTTTTTTTAGCAAAATTGATCTCGAGGAAGGTTATCATCAGGTGCCAATCAAGCCATTTGATCTATGGAAGATGACCTTCAAGTCTAAGTAAGGTCTCTTCTAGTTGTTGGTCATGTCCTTCATATTGACTAATGCATCAACAACGCTCATGAGGATGATGGATGATATTATCTGATCATTCACCAATTTGTTTGTGGTTGTATACCTAGACAACATTCTCATCTTCAATAAAATCTGGGAAGAGCATCTGAAGAACATTCAAGAAGTGCTGAGCATCTTGCGACAACACAAGTTATACACAAACTTGGAGAATTGCTCATTTGACATGTAGATAATTTAATCTTTGGGGTACATCATGGATGAGTATGGTGTGCATGTGGATCGAGCTATAATCCAATTCATGTGCGATTGGCTTGCCCCATAGACACTAATAGAGCTTTGCAGCTTCGTCGGCCTCACTAACTTTTAGTACAAGTTCTTGTCGTGGTTTTGTTGTATTGCTTGGCCCTTGTGCCCGTGTGACCAAAGCTGGAGCCAAGGACGAGTTTGTTTGGGCCGAGGCACATCATAAAGCATTTGAGAAGTTGAAATGTCGCCTATACTCTGTGCCAGTCCTCATTCTGCTAGATTTGCAACAACCATTCAAAATTGAGATAAACGCCTTAGGTTATGTTATTAGTGCAATCCTCATACAAAATGGACATCTGATGGCCTTGTTAATTTTCCATAAGCTAGGTTAAGCATGTAATTCATTTCAATTTCATCATGTCTTAACCATAAACAAGAATGTTGCAGCAACCAAGATCACAAGAAGAAACACCATGCACAAGAACACAAGATATATCCTGGGAAACCCTTCTCAAACAAGGGAGAAAAACCCAGCCAAATCCTTTGCTATATTCTTCAAGAGAAAGACCTTTCATCACCAAGAATGACTTAGCACACAAGAGGGTGCTTAAGCCCTAGGAGACTAGCGCCCAAGAGAGGTGTGCACCTTTGCCAAAGAGAAGTACTTGCTGAAATTTCCAAAACACACAAGAAGGATATGATTCTACAATGGAGAATCATCTCCTACTTATATTAGACTTTGACCAATTAACAAGGGCATCTATTGGCACAACAGGGTCGACCTCTCTAAGTCAAATATATTTATTATTTATTATAATTAATATTAATATTAATATTAATTATCTTTTACATTTATTATTAATCACATTAAGGTGGGGCTGACCTGTACCCTTTACATAACAATTAGGGTTACAGGTAGGTTTGACTCTTGAACAATATATATAGCAAAGGATTTGATACACCCACTAGTGCTCATCCACTAGGGGCACATCCATAAGGATGTCATAGATCTGATTCACTGCATTACACAGATGAACCGGGTCTTCACACGTTCACCTGTGCTCATCCACAGGCACGTCCACTCTACAGATCTGCTTTCCCACTGCCACCGACAGGAGAATCATTTGGAGTCATCTCGTCAACTCTGCTGCTCAGAGGAGGCCATCACATCATCTTCATTTCTGTTCACATGACGATGTGCCCAACACTTTTGGGATTTCTCATGTTCACCTTGTGCTCAGCCACATGCACGTCCTAACTCAACAGATCGCTTTTCCACTGGATAATCATCTGGAGTTCTTCTCACTCACCTCATGGAGGAGATCATCTCTACGTTCCTGGCTCTGTCCCAGGCAGGAACCTCAAACCCTTCTTAGGGGCTTTCTCTCAGGTTTGTAAGCTGAGAGAAAGACTCACATAGTTGCTATGTTCCACATCTCACAGGTTTGTAAGCTGGAGGATGTCTCCCATAGCTGCATTCATCAACACTCCCTCTCAGCTAGGGAGGCATTCTTCATCAAGCCAAGTCTCATACAAATGTACTCTGAATTTTGTTTTTGGCTAAAGTCATCCATACTCCCTCTTAACTCGGAAGGCACGTTCTTCACCAAGTTTATTTGGTGTAAATGTCTGCAGTTTGCTCAGGTTTAGGAAGGTACTGCAAGTCTACAATTTTCTTTTGCATCATATCTCTGATATAAGGATATTTCATCTCATCGTGTTTCGATTCATCAGGAAACACTGGGTTCTCAATGAGCTTTACACACGACTCTTGGTCATCATCATAGGATCCATCTCATGGTCAAGTATATCTGTCAGAAGCTTGTGAAGCCACATTGCTTTGCACACTCGATGGTTATATACTCTGCCTCTGTGGTACTCAAGGCCACAGAGTTTTGTTTTCTGCTGCATCAGAAAACCATGGCAAACTTCACGGTAGAACATCAACTGGATGTGTTCTTTCGGTCCACTGTACTTTCTACTCAATCTGAATCGGTATATCCTGCAAACTCAGTTTCACACTGGAGGCATATCTCAGGCCATGTCCAACTGTGCCTTGTATATATCTCAATACATGTTTTGTTGTTGTCTAGTGAGTCTGTCTTGGTTGACTCATGAAATGAGTAGGCACATTCACTGCATGGTATGAATCCAGTCTGGTGTTAACCAGATACATAAGTGGTCCAATCAGCTGTGGATCAGTCTCGTCTGAATCATCATCAATCTTCTTCTTTAAATCCATCATGGTGGATTTTGCATTCTGTCATATCGAACTTCTTTAATATTTTCACTATATATTTTCCTTGACTCAGGAAAATCTTATCGGTCCTCTGTCATACTTCTTGTCCCAAGAAGTAGTGCATCATACTCAGATTCTTCATCTCGATTTCAGAAGTCAACAACGCTTTTTGAATAAGTCATCAGGATCAGGTTCTTGTCACCACACTGTATAGGTTTGGATCAACAATACTCTTGTTGAAACTCATCAAGAATCTATCTATCTGCTATAGTTTCCAACTCATGGATGGTAGTACGGATGGATGTGTATTGGGTTCACTGTGTTAAGTGTCTCATCATAGACAACTCCCTTTGTTTATGAGAAACCTCTGGCTATAGATCTCGTTTTGTATTTCTCGACACTTCCATCAGCTGCATGCTTGATCTTATAGATCTAATTGGCAGTTACCACAAACTTCCCTTTCTGGTCCCTGAATAATATCTTATGCATCATTCTTTAAGATATACTAGTATTCTTCTGTTATGGCATCTTGCCATACCGGTTCTCTTGTTGCTTCTCTAAGACAAGGAGTCTCAACATAAATGAAGTTGTTCATGACTGAAGGATAGCTCAAAAATGTCTTTTGCTTTCTCGAAATGTGCCTTGAGAGGCTTGTATGTTTCTCTGCCTCTTGTAGAAAGAGTCTAGGTAGGCATTTTATGCCTTATTGCAATATCTCTGAACAAATCAACTGGAGATCCTGGATAACTTGGAGTAATGTCTGTCTCCCTCTGAATTGCTGAAGGGGGAGAAAGTATTGTCTCATTGTCAATCTCCATATGAGATTCTCTGGTTCTTTGAAAAACTATCTCTTCTTCAAGGACAACGTCTTTGAAGATTCATTGTATCCTTTCTTCCTAAAGGATCTAGCTTGGACTTCTTCTCTTTGGATACATGAATGTATATGGCATGTACATAGTCTGCTTCATATCTCATCTAATATGTTGTCTTCTGCAACCTTCACTATGGCTTCCTTAAGGTTATCACCTGTGACCTGAACAAGGTCAACAAAATAGCAAGCAAGAATAATACTCTTTTGATAATAGTAGATAAAAACAAAAAACACGAATAATCATCACAATAGCTCCTTTAGAGCTATCACTTGTGACTTGTCTGAAGCAAAGATCAAAAATAAGGAATACAATACGAAATGAGGTCAACACTCCTCTAGTGTTGCGATCAAACATTCCTCCATGGTAACCTGGGATCAACACAAGAAGTTTCTCCTAGAGGAGATGTTAGTTGTATCTGTTACATTAAGCATTTATCTCAATATGCTCACATGCTACCAAGTATAATACTTTACAAAGACTGCTACCTCAACTATAGTGTTTACTTCTAAGGGGTAGTAATCAACTTTGTCATGTGTAATTTTGAATCTTATCAACTTAATTAATCAAACCTGGAACTTGGAGTCTTGTCCTCAAGAATGTGTGTGTGTTGCTTTTCTTCCAAGTCTCCTTCACTCATGGTGACAAGTGCTTTCTTCAACCAGTCTTTTGTACTAGGACAATATGCTATCTTGACAAAAGGTTGGGTTAGAGAATAAACTCTATGATCTCAACTTTAATCCATCTAATACTTTGAATTTAATTTTGACCAAAGGTTAGTATGATGGTCATAGCTTCATCATGCAACCTAGATCAAAATAATGTCATAACAAATAGATGCATATCAGAATAATCAAACCTAGGTTGCATTATTCCTCTGAATGTGTTCGATCTTGAGATCCTTCTGGATCTATGGCAAGAGATCCCTCCTTCTGCAAATACCCTCTAAAGCTTAATAGTTTAAGCATATGTGAGTACATACCTCTGATAGCATTTGCAGGTAGTGGCACCATCTGGTAGCAACAGTAATAATTACCAACTCTTAAGAACTTCGAGGGTGACTGCAACTGGTACTACAACTGATACTTCAACTGATACTGAAACTGCAACTGCAACTGCAACTTATTCTGAAATTGCAACTGCAACTTATTCTGAAATTGCAACTGCAACTTAGGGTTTTATGAGGAAACCCTAATTTTTCAAACTTAGCTGCATTCATCAACAGGCCTATCACAACAAGATTGCCTTTAACATTGTTTGCAGAAGCCCCACCTATGACCAATGTTGCCAGAGCACGGAGCGGAGCGAGAGCGTTTTTAGGGAGCGGTGCGTCGGGAGCGAAGCGTTCCGAGAGCGTCTATTATATATATATAATTTTTTTTATATATATTGCGTTTATACTAAAAAAACATGCAGAAAGACAAATTAGCTGCAGAATGTATGAAAACATGCATATTTGTACATTGTAACATTAAAATGGCATCCATAGTAGTAAGTAGTAGTACATCAATGATTAATCATTGGAGCATCAAGCATCTAGAATCTAGCAAGAACAAACTTACAAACCAACATACAAAATTTTAAGCCATATAATAGAAAGTAGACCATTAAATTATGGAATGAAATCAATCATCTAGCAACTGTCAACAATAACATGAGTCATGACCAAATAGCTATTATTACAAAATAGGCCATCTGCACTTAATTATGAAGATCGAAAGGTCCAAAAGGGTGTCAATGGAGCTTTCCCACCTTCATTGCCCTCTTCATTGCTCTCTTCATCCTCTTCAAACCCTCCCTCATCTTCATTCTCTTCTTCCCTTTGATGCCCAGTCCCCGACAAGATCATGAGAACAAGAAATGAAATGATAAACCAAAAGAAAATCATTTTCCTCAAGCTTTAGATGAACAATCTGCAATAAAATGAGGGAGAAGAAGGCATGGGAAAGAGTAGGAAAGGAGGAAAAAACCATAAACAAATTTAACCTAAGGAAATGAGAGAGTTGGGGTTTGGGCTTGTTATCCCCACTTTTCAAGGATAACTAGGAGATCATGTCTCGAGGCCCATAGGTCCTAGACATGGAGTACCGAGAGCAGGATTGACCTGAGCATGGCCCTTGAGGGCCCACCTTTTCTTCTTCCATTGTCTTTATCTTGTCAGCAGCGACAACATCCATCACCATCGGTTTGGTCCTGTATCAAAAGAGGTTCTTGCTTCATGAGGTAATTAGTCCAGGTATCATGGTATGTGTCACATTTGATCATTAAAACCTTTAAATGTATGTGCATCTGATTCCTTTTATTTCTAACAACTGCTTGGATCTTACATTTGCCCACTTGACCATGTTTGGGGGGATTGACAGGGTGCCCTAGCAAGTCTGTATCTGTAGGTTTTGGTTTGCCACTGGGGGATTTTTGAAAAGCCATCGTCCACTCCCATCATAACACCACCTTTTCATCTTACTTCCCGCTCACTCATCCCTTTCCCCTTGTCCGAGCATTGGGTTGACCTATTTTCAGGACTGCACCTTACCTCGTGGGAAGAAGGGGCTAAAGGCCCAAAAGGTAAAAGCAAGTTGGTAAAAGATAAAAGCCTAAGAATAAACCCTCGAGATGCTTTGCCCAGGGATCCTCGAGAAAGCAATAAAAGGCTTCTCAGCAAGAAACAAGAGGGATCCGGAAAAATGACAAAACAAGACCTAGTCAGAGGATAGGGGGTCTCATCACGAGCCAGCCTATTAGGACCCTGGGTACCTAGCAGTATGACATTACCACCAGCTGGTTACCACGCCAGGGCAGTGACTCTTGGTTGCATGGCCAAGGGAAAGGGGGTCTCATCACGAGCCAACCTTCTCATCTCTGTGAAAGTACTTGTGGGTAACACTGTCAGCTTTGATCACCATGCCAAGGTAGTGTCCCCTGATTAGCTCTTAAAAAAAAAAGCAAAAAAGAATAAAAGAATAAAAGAATAAAGGTGAGAATGGGCTTGGAAAAAATGCATCCGTGACAGGTACAGCTCGCCTTCTACAAAGGCACCCACAGGTAACACTTTTGCATCCTTGGCCTTCACTGCACCCACATGCTTGGACATCCCCTAACCACATCACCCACTTACATGGCTTGGATGAGGTCTTTTCGGGAACTTTCCTTTTCCTGTGGACACTAGCCCAATAGGATACCTTGTCTCTTTCTTTAGACTTGTATTGTAGGTTTGTATAACGTCTTTGAGCTATTGATTGATGTATTAGGGTTTTGTGCATATG
>ML782355.1:397807-410345 GCA_009831015.1 Picea engelmannii | reverse complement strand
CTCATGTCCCCTGATAGAGAAATCTTTAGCCATTGTTGAGGAAAGAAAGAGCCTAGCCATAGCTACACTCCTATTTCCTCTTCCTCTTTGCTAGTTGTACTATTTTGAAGCCAAGAAGAGTGAGACGTCCCTGGCCTAGGTTTTTTACACTAGGGCTGTACTCTTTCTAGGGTTTGCTGAAAGGCCTTGCTGTAGCAACACCTTATCTCATCAAACCCTCTTGTTTTGGTTATATACTTTATTCTTGAGCTAACCGTTTTGCCTGGAAGGAGGAGAGAGCATGGGCCTTGCTGTAGCAACACCGCAGTGAGCCTCTCTCCCCTAGGGTTTTGATTTTGAGGCCTTGTCTTAGCAACACCTCAAAACTCTTCCCTCTAGTCCTTGAAATTTGTCATCCTTCAACTTTTGTGCCCTTCACCTTTGACTCCATTAAACCCTAAGGCACTGATCTGAAGTCCTCTAATGTTGAAGTGAAACGTTGATCACAACACTCTTAAAACTCTTTGAATTTCAAACCCTAACTACTCTAACCCCAGTTGCTGACGTCATCTTTGGTTATTTCATCTTTAAAGCAACAACGTTTGGTTTTAAAAGGCAATTGATTGATGGTTTGATGCATTAATTGAACAAGGTGTTGATTGGTTACATTGAATGCTACGTTGTTCTAATATTTATTGGTGAAGTGTTATAACTTTTCATTGTTATTGATAAACATTGACTTCGTCAACATTTATTGCCATATTGCCTATATATTTATCAGATAGTCTTATGAAGTACTAACCCATTGAATAGTTTGCACATATCAGTTTGCTGTTGCTTTGTTCCAAGCAGGTACAATTCTTTTGGGGGTTTTGTTTCATTATTGGCCTTTGGCCGGACTATCTGTTTGGGTGGTGACTTGTGAAGGGGGAAACCTTATCTTGGTCTTATTAGCCTTTTGCCTCTTCAAAACCCAAGGTCACCGGGGATGTCTCCCCTGGGCCTAACCTCCCTAAAGAGAAAGAACCATCCCATTGTGGTGACATTGGGTGGGATTGGTTCCTGTTACGCTAGTTTGGCCTTCTATCTTATAGCCTTTTATCCTAGCTACAAATTGCGCGATAACAAGGCTTACCGCTTTAGCTCTTGAATCATGCAAGTTGAAACTTGAGATAGATGGTTTCCTTTGTTCTCTCCTCCAAGCTCTTCTTTGTTCTCTTCTCCAAGCTCTCACAAATCTACACTCTCCTTCAAGCTTTCCTTTGCTCTCTTCTCCAAGTTCAAGCAAACACAGATAGAAACAATGAGGAAATGAGAGGGGGAAAATATCTTTTATTCCCTCCTCACTTTCCCCTAACCCCTCCCTAACCACATCCCACACTCTAACCCAACTCAAAAATTAAGTAAAAAAACATGAGTATTTTTTTTTGTTTTTCGTGGAAGCTAGCGGGCCCTACGTGAAGCAATCGGGGAGCGATAGGGAAGCGTTAAGGAAGCGCTCGGGAAGCGACCCCCGGAGCGAGCTTCCGAAATCCGGAAGCCAACTTCTGGATTTCAGAAGCTTGCTTCGGGGTGCATCGCTCCCATGCTGGCAGGGAGCGAGGTTTTGCACCCCGAAGCGAGCTTCCGAAATCCAGAAGCGGGCTTTCGGATTTCTGAAGCTCACTTCGGGGGTCGCTTCCATGGCGAATCCGCTCGTAGCGGGGTTTCAAGGGTGGAGCGACAGGGGGGGCGCTTCCTGCAACATTGCCTATGACAATGAACTTTACTCCATTGTTTAGACTTGTTAGCGGTGGAAACATTATATTCTAGGAAAGTAAATAGTCATCCACATTGATCACAAGTCTTTGTAATCTATGCTATGCTAACTTAGCACAAGCTGTAGAATGATTGCCATCAAAAGTGGTTGATGTACCTTAAATAGTAGAAGAAGGGCAACACTAATTGAGTTGTAGATTGCCTTAGTCGAGCACAGGTTGGGGCTCTGACCATAGTCCTCAATTCCTATGGACATGAGACCTTAGAGTGGCCCTAGTGGTATGACTACAATCCCCATACATATACACTGGTTGTGGTAGACAAGTTTCACATTGTAGTGTTCCTCTGGGTAATTGTGAGAAGATGATTTGGGATGTGGGCTACAATGGGGTGGCAGGGCACTTTGGCGTGGAGAAGATAGTGGCAATGCTGTAGAAGCACTTCCATTGGTCAAAGCTCTTGCATATATATCATATTGTGCATTTCTTGTGCTATTACTAAACCTGTAATAAAAAAGCAAACACTGTACACTCCTTTGCCCACTCTAGATTAGCCTCGAGAGTTAGGCTCCATGGATTTATGTTAGGTCAACCCTTGACTAAGTATGGTCACAATTGTGTTTTTATGGTTGTTGATTACTTCTCTAAGATGGCAATTTAGGCACCCTACAAGAAGAGTATCACAACAGAAGACACTGCTAAAGTCTTCTTCAAGCATTCTTGGACTCACTTTGGGTTGCCAAAGACCATTGGTTTTGATAGGGTCAACAGGTTCATAAGTATCTTTTGGTTTAGCCTTTGGTTCCATGATGGACACCAAGCTGATCGAATTGTCTACCTTCCATTCCTAGATCAATGGACAGGTGAAGGTAGTCAACAAGATGATTATACACATCCTCAGAATGTACAACTCCAAGCATGGACATACATGTGATGAAATCCTTCCTTATGTTTAACATAGCTACAATAAAATTCGTTATAGTTATAATGGTTTCAACCCTTTTCAGGTGTGCTTAGGGTTCTATCCATTGGCCCCAATTGATGGAGCTCTTAACATTGCATCAACATAGGAAGAGGCCTCTTGTGCTCAAAATGAGGAATAGAAAACAACCAAATTTTTTGAACAAATCCAGTGCGTCCAACATTCATTATAGTCTGCAAATTGCCAATGCCAAGTACAAGCAATAACATGATCAACATCGGGTTCCACACAAGTTTTAGGTTGGTGACAAGGTATGGCTACTCTTCCAAAAAGAGTGACTCACATTCCCCCATAGGAAGCTTAGACCACTTCGATACGAGCCTTACACTATCACCACGACTATGGGTGAGAATGCTTTTCAATTGACTCTTCCACCCTTCCTTGTCTTAGACCCATCTTTAATGTAGAGCTACTTTGACCATACGTTTCGCCATTGTTGGACACCTTGAAGGTGGTAGAGCACTTGGCCACTACTATTCTCAATCTTGAACGCATTGAGCAAGCTACAATTGATTGGATCATGGACACCAAGTTGAAGAGCATTTGCTAGCAGAAAATACAACTCTTTGGAGTTGTCAAAATAGGGCAACTTTTTCACTAGGGCAAATAGTTCACCAGGAACCAAATCCAATAGAAGTCCCCCCATTTGGCAAGGCACTTGACACAATGGCGATCGTTACTAGTCACAGGGAAAAGATTGATCTAGGTGGCTGTCTGAGGCCATCTCAAGAATGGTTCTAATACTGTAGTTTTTGGGTCTTGAACTTTTGATGCATTTTTTGAGGCCCTCCCATGCATTTTTTTGTGAATTTTACACCTATAGAATGGCATCTAGAACAGTGTGCAAATTCTCTTTCTAAGGAGCTAAAGAAAACCTAAAACATAGCAACAAGAAAAAATTTATGGTCTCAACAAGTGACCCATTTTTTTTGCACAACTTGGCTATGTCTAGCTCACTGTCACTCTCATCCCTAACTTCATATTAGGGTTAGGGTTCTTGCATCTTAAGGTTTTTGCCTTTTAGGGTTTTGGCTTTATTATAAAATATAGATCTTGATATGGGCTTTATGCGAATGAAGGTAGCAAAGACATCTCTTGTTAGAGGTAGCTATTGCCATTCTAGGCATTGTACTCTTGTATTGTTTTTCATTGTTGTTTCATTAATATAAATTGTTTCTCATTGTATCTCTGTGTCTTTTTGTGTGTTAATGCTAATTTTCATTTCCTTCTCAACATAATTTGACTACCAATGGTGTAGAGGAAAGAGTAACCTTCTAGAGATGGATGGATGATGAATTATGTGGAGGTTCCTTCGAGACGGACCGATGATGAATTGTGTGTAGGTACCTTGGATTGTTTGTGGTGATTTTACTATAGTTAAGAGCTGGCAAGGAAGGCATGTTACTAGTACAAATTTCACAAGAGAAAAGCTGGAATGGTTTTCTTTGAAAGCCATACTAGGGCTTTACAACCCGAGCAAATTCTAGTGCCATGATTGTGCAGAGTTTTGGTTTACTAGGAACAACTTAAACAAAGGGTAGAGTTGAGTGAGTTATGAAGAGTCTAAATAAAGCCATGTGTTACCCATTATGATGTATGAGTATGATTGTGCGCACCTTATCATATGTGGGAGATACTTGCAAATGTTCTAGACATATGATTGGTCCAATCTAGGTATATTTTATGGACACACTTTTCTTGGCATTACCCTTATTGTTCTACTAGTTAATTCCTCAATGGTTAGGCGTGTGTTGTCTAAAGAAAAGTGGATAGTGCAAAGTTATTGGTTTATGTCCCTAGGCATTGACATACTTCTAGTTGCATTATATTTTGCCTTGTGATGGTGTCTTGAGATTGTATCTTATTCAAGATGGAGGTCACTGGTTTAGAGTTGTGATGATGGTTTCATTGTTTGATTGGTTAGCAGGGTACATCTTACATTGTTCCCTTCTTTTATGTGTTGATCATTATTTGAGACATGATTAAACCTTGGTTGGATGGTTATAAAAATTTAAGACTACTAGGTATTATTCTCATGTTATTAATTATTATTATCTTTTACTTTATTATTACCTTTTTTCATTTTAGTACCTTTTATTTATTTCCCCCATGTAGTATTTATTACTTGTTATTAATATATCAAATAATATGGTCATTACAATCATGATATGATCAATTCATTGATCATAAATGCGCACGAGTCTTCAAGTCATCACATGCATATGCAAAGTTATGCAAACAAAAGGTAGTTAACGTGCAATAACGCGTGAGCAAAGTTTTGTAAAATAATTTTTGATGAACAAGCCAAAATACACTCTAGGCAATCAATCGAATATGAGACATTACTCAATACATAAGTCACTTTGCATGCAATCACTAGGTGAAGGGGATTATTCAAAATGCATCAACATTATTAAGGCAACTTTAAGGACATCAATCAATTAAAATAAATTGAAAAGACATTTCTAATGATGAAGATTAATGTCAAATTTAAATATAAAGGGGGTCTACAAGTCAGTAGACTTGGGGACCCCCTTTATTTTTAAATTTGGCTTTAATCTTCATCTTAAAAATGCCCTCTCGTCTTATCTTCATGATTGTTCTTAGAGTTGCTCTTTTGATGATGAAGCAAAATGACTGGTTAATTTCACTTGGCAATTGCATGCAAGCTTATTGTTTTAAGTCATGCTTTGCATTTGATTATTTGCATATATCCTTGCTTGCTCATCAATGATTATTTTATGAAACTTAGCTTAGGGGTGATTTCATGTCAATTGCATTTTACTTACATAACCTAGCTTATGTGCATTGATTTTTAGGTTTGTGTATGCTTTATGTTCATTATGTGCATATTTCATTATGAGATTTGATGATATGGTGTAGGTATTTTCTTTCGTTGTCATAGGTGGCATGAAAGATTGACTTCACACATAGCTCTATATTGAGTAATTGTGGTTGTACATAAGTTTAGGCAAGCAATTAATAAGTGAGAGTGTGCCTAGCGACATTTGCACATGAAAATAATGTGAAGAGGTAACAACATGGATTCAAAGTGTATTGTTGAATTATTGTAACTTCGAAGAATATTCTAATTATATTTGAGTTATTATCTTATAGATCAAATCCCCTTTTGCGGATTGATCATGTCGGGTCTTGTATAAGGTCAAATCCCCTTTTGTGGATTGGTCAAACCATATTTGTATGGTGGTATTTGTAAAGTCGACCCCTAGTGTTTATAAAGTGGTTTTAACCACTTCTAGAAGAAGTCGGCCCTACTAAGTGAAGAGTCACAACCCTAGCACCTCCTCAACTAGTATTTATATGTGAGGATGGCGCCTCACTTGAACACACGCACTCTCACTCATCCAGTGCGCATATCTTGAAGGCAGTTGCAGGAGGAAGGAGAAGAGAGGCACATGCTCAGTCTTAATTTATTCTTGGTGTTTTGGTCATAGTCTTGGCATTGTATTAGCAATCTATTATTGAGGAAGTTTTTGCTGGGTTTTCTCCCCCATGAGGGTTTCCCAGGATAAAATGCTGCGTAACTTGTGATTGTGTTTCTTTTAGTGATCCTCTTTATGCTGTTGTTTTGGAAATGCATTGAATGCTCATGTAATTTGGAAATAACCTAATAACAACAGTAAAAACTTAACATGGTATCAGAGCTTGACTGAATAGAGCACCTTTCACTAGGTATCTAGACGTCACTATTGTCGTACAAGAAAATTAGGGCTTTTTACTGAAGATGAATTTTTGACCAAAAACTATCTTGAGTAGTGTGCCCTGCCCTAGCACATTTTTTGACAGCTTGAGCATACTTTTTCAGTGGCTAGATTCTCCGGAAAGTCAAACCCTAGTTTTGACTAGTACTAGAAAACCAGAAAACCAGAACCAGTACCAGTACTAGAAGTACCAGTCCAAAATTGCGCAGGTCAAGTTTCAAGGGGTAAAACTTGGAATTTTCTGAAACAGTCAGCTCCAACAAACTTGCCTCAGCCTAGCGCATCTCTTGGTAAGCTCAGTTTCAATTTTTGAGTATTTTCATTTTTTGGTCATTTTCTTAGCTCCAGGTCAAGATGTCTGCAAGCACCAAGATTGTTGACAAGTTAGAAGGTGTAGAAAACTTCCGTGCCTGGAAGTACAGGATTGGACTCATTCTTGAAGAGAATGACCTTACAAAATTCATAAAAGAAAATGTACCAGAACTCGAAGAAGATGCAACCAAAGAGAAATACAAGAAGGATATGATTAACACCAAAAGAATAATTGCAAATTCCATTAAAGATCACTTGATCCCTCAAGTGTCTTCTAAGAATACTCCAAAAGATATGTTTGATGCCCTAACTAAAATGTATGAAGGAAAGAACATCAACCGAAAGAGGAACTTGAGAACCCAACTCAAGAATACAAAGATGCAAAAAGGAGAAACAATTAGAGGCAATTGGAGACAACTTAGATGAAGATGAATTCATAATGACAACTCTTAATGGTCTCACAAGACCTTGGGATGCCTTCATCCAAACTATTTGTGCAAGAAAAGAGAAATTCCAATTTGACAGTTTATGGGAAGAATGTGTTCAAGAAGAAGCAAGAGTGGCCAATCGAGAAGCCGTCCTATTAAGAGATGAAGATCAAGCCCTAGTTGCTCATGCTAAAGGAGGAAAAAAAAAGTCTCATTTTCAAAAGGAGACCCACTTTCATAAAGAATCTCACCCTCCAAAGAGATTCTAGAAATATCATAAGGGTTAAAGAAAGGGAAAAGATTTCTCCTCTTATAAATGTTATCATTGTGATAAGATGAGACACATTGCTAAGAATTATCTTGCCAGAAGGGAAGAATACAATAAGAGAAATAACAAAAGACATCATGCCCATGCAACTGAAGATGATGAGCCACCCAAGAAGTTGACTAAAGAAGAGATTGAAGATTATGTTTTGTTTTCCGCCCTCTCATGATTTGTGACACCTGGAGAGGATACTTGGCTCATAGATAGCGATGCCTCTAAGCACATGACAGGTCAGAAAGACATTCTCTCTAGCCTTACAGAAAAGGACTTCCCTTAGAAAGTTTCACTTGGAGATGATTATCAATACCCTATCAAAGGAATGGGAGAATCAACCTACAAACTTGATTCAAGAACTCTAATGAGAATGAAGGATGTACTCTATGTACCAGGCTTGACAAATAACTTACTTTCTATTTCAACTCTAGATAAGAAAAGTTTCAGGGTTGCATTCGTAGATGGTGAAGTTCTTATGTGGCCTAAAGGAAAAACTATAGAAGATGCAGTTGTTATTGGAACAGAAGAAGGTGGGTTGTACAAGTTAAAAGGTCACTCAGATGTAGCCTTAACTCACTCTACTGAAAGTCCTTGTGAACTTTGGCATAGAAGACTAGCTCACATCGACTACAAAGCCTTCCCATATGTAAGCAAGGTAGTTACAGTTTTACTAGAATTAAAGGTTGATCATGAAGGTGTATGCAAGGGATGTGCACAAGGAAAGAACATAAATAATCCTTTTCCAAAGAGCGACAATAAAGCAGAAGGAATCTTGGAGCTTGTCCACTCCGGTCCAATGCCATCAACTTCTCTAAGTGGGTATGTATACTATGTATCCTTTATTGATGATTACTCTCGTAAGACTAGGGTTTATTTCTTGAAATCAAAAGATAAAGTACTTGGAAAGTTCAAGGAATTCAAAGCATTGGTAGAGGACCTCTCCGAAAGGAAAATCAAGATACTCAGGTTAGACAATGGAGGAGAGTACACTTCAAATGAATTTGGAAGCTTTTGAAGAGATGTCAGGATTAAGAGGGAGCTCACCACTCCCTATAATCCTCAACAAAATGGGGTAGCAGAAAGAAATAATAGAACGATTATGGAAGCAATAAAGACTATGATTCACGATCAAGATCTTCCAATGCACTTATGGGCTAAAGCAGCAAGAACAACAGTATATGTCCAAAACAGATTATTCCATAGTGCACTTGGATTCAAAACTCCCAAAGAAATGTTCACCAGAAAGAAGCCAGAAGTAAGCCATCTCAAAATATTTGGTTGTCTAGTATTTGTACACATTCCAAAAGAAAAGAGAACTAAGTTGGATCCTTCAGGAAAGAAGGGAATATTTGTTGGATATTGTGACGTCTCTAAGGCCTTTAGAATTTACATATCAAGTTACCATCATATTGAAATCAACAGAGATGTAACCTTTGATGAAGATGCAACACTCAAAAGATCAAGGAAATGCCAGCTTGAAGAAGTATATGAAGAAGAACCTGTAGCTCCCAGAGTTGCATAACCCATGAAGGAAGTTACAGTTACCCATGATGATGAGATTCCAGAAGATCATGATATGATAGAATCTCAAGAACCTCCCCATATGACGATGTCTCACAAGAGAAAGCCAACTTGTCAAGAGAACTTATTCAAGATGCAGAGAAGTATGGTGCCCCAGAAGGAACCATGAGACAAAGCAAGAAACCTAATCCATTCTCCATCTATATGGCCTTAATGTGTGATCTCATAGAAAAGGAACCTACTTGCTTTGAAGAAGCCGTTCAAAAGAAAGAATGGATGGACGCCATGACAGAAGAAAACCAATCCATTGTAAAGAATGATGTATGGGAAGTAGTTCCCAGACCAAAGAATAAATACATGGTATCTTCCAAGTGGATATACAAAATAAAACATGTAGCGGAGGAAAGTGTTGAAAACCATAAGGCAAGATTTGTGGCTCGTGGTTTTTCTCAAAAGGAAGGTATTGACTATGAAGAAACATTTGCTCCTTTAGCCAGATACACTTCTATCATAACCATCATAGCTATTGCAGCTAAAATGAAGTGGAAGTTACACTAGATGGATGTGAAAAGTTAAAACAACTATCTTAAATGGTGTTATTGAAGAAGAAGTGTATATAGAACAACCACAAGGGTTTGAAGTTGAAGATAGAAAGACTCATGTTTGTAGGTTGAATAAAGCTCTGTACGGGTTGAAGCAAGCTCCTAGAGCTTGGTATTGCAGAATTGATAGTTTCTTGACAAGCTTGGGCTTTACCACAGTTTGTCATTACAATTTCCAACCATGGTTTTTAGTTTGCTACTTCTTCAAGTTGACTCTTCAAGCTTCAAGTTTCAATGATATGCAAATGCAATCTTTAGCCATGAGTTTTTATTTGCATACTTAAAATTTGTATCTTCACAACGCCAATTTTTTTATGCTATGCGAGGGCAATTCCCATCACTCATTCCTGGCCATTGCAAGTGCAAATTCATGAAGTATTTGACATTGAACGCTGTTGGGTATGTGTTATATTCTTTGCACGACTAGATCTAGTGTTTGCGTTGTGCTGGCCGTGTGGGGGGGTGCTAGCCCCCCCTTCTTGGGGGGTCACAGGGGTGCAGGAGCCCCCTTGCATGGGGGTTTGGGGGCAACGCCCCTACTTTTTTTTTGGCATTTTTTGCATTTGTTTTTGGATGGCTTTTTGGCACATGGTTTTCACTGATGGTTTTCTAATTTTGGTTAAGGAATTAGGGTTGTTGACTAATCTGGATCAATGGATTAGGGGTTTTCGATGCTGCATGATCCTATATATTGTATTGTATTGTAAACAATGAAGTAATGATGAATAGAAGATTAGAGGTGTGGCTCTAAACATGTTGTTGGTTTTTTTGGTTTGGGTTTCTAGGGTAAAAATCTATGTGATGCGTGTGTGTGTGCCATTGTATATTTTTAGTTTTTTATTGAGAATTTGTTTGCAGTAAATAATGGAGTGGGCTAACTAGGGAGCAATCTTCCCTCCTGAGTTACTTTTTCGACAGGTTTTCCGGTGGCCTGCTTTTAAATTTCCGGCCAATCTAAAACTCTGATCGATTTTCTGAGCATCTGGGTTGGTTTAAAATGGGGCAAAACTCTTGAAGGTAAGGTTCTGAAATGCATGGAACTTTGATCCATGCAAAACTCAAACTACCCCTAAAAATTTTCCGGATTCAGATCCGTTTTTTGCCTGAAAAAAGAAATTCCGGAGGGAAGATTGCTCCCTAGTTAGCTTACTCCGTAAATAATTCTACAAGGTTGAAATCTACAAATGCATGGTTGTATTTTAGCATTTAATGTTTTAATTGTGAGGAATGCAACCTCTATTGTAGATTTATATGTGCAAAAGAAGCTAAGTTTCGTCCAAAAGATGCAGGAATGAGAAATTAAGCTTCACATACAAGAAGTCTTCATCCAACATTCCCTTTTGCATTTAAAATTCAAATTTGTCAAAGAGTGGATTGTATACAAGAGTAATTTTGATTGAGGATGTATTTGTCGAGCATTGTTTTTTCAAGCTTGGGTATTGTACTCTTCATATCAAGCTTTGCATTTTTATGTTAAGCATTGGATTTCATACTTTCTCATTGAATTCATCATGCTTGTTTATGTTTCAAAGTCTTCATAAGTGTGTGATTGATCATGCTTACTTGTGCTTGAGGATTTTCATGCTTGTGCATTATGTTTTTTTGTTGATGTTTGACATGCATTTGCTTGAGCTTGCAAGCTTGCATATTTAAGCTTGGAAAGAGGCTCATGCAACCATCTCATGCTTGGAATGTTGCATTTCATTGTAAAATATCATGCTCATGTACATATAATCCATTGAGCAAATTATATGAGTTAGTTTTGATGTGAGATGAAGGAAGCACTCAACTTACTATGCAAAGAGAGTTTGTTATGGTTTTTATGAAGAGTTCTCTCACCAAGATTGAGTGGTTCTCAAAACTCATAAATGATCAAACATTTTAATGGTTTTCCAAGTACGAACATTGGAAATTTACTCGTGAATCAATTATGCATAAAATTTGGTAATTTCTTATGAGATTTTTGCAAGCAAAAGTCATGGAATTTATTTTTCTTGTTTCGTAGTTTTTGACAAAGGGATCAAGGATGCGTTGAACATTCAAGTGACATGGATGGATGAACACATAAACCATGCTACGAAGTTATTGAAGGTTTATTTTCTATCCTATGCTTGAAGCATTTGAATCCAAAGAAGTAGTAGAATGCTTGCTACTTCAAATAAAGCCTTGAAGAAGGCAAATTCCCACAAGTTGGTGCAAGCCAAGAAAGTGAGCATGAGATGGAAAATTATTCACCAACAAGAATCCAGTAAAAGACAAATAATGTAGAATGAAGTGTTAAATCTACTTTTGAGAGAAAAAGTCTTCATATCTGACCTCTTGATTGTATTTTCTTAAGCAAAAGAAGACGAATCAGGGAGTTGGAACTCCAAGTTTACTAAAACACAAATTGGGGTGTATGAAGAGTTAAATCATTCTTATTTAAGACATGGAGAGAGACTGTGCCCAAACTCTTAATATGCATGAGATGAAGGGGTTAATTTTGAGGAGACTTTTGCCCCAACCACAAAGATAATTACAATTAGATTAATGCTAGCTTTCATAATGCAATTTGGTCGGAATGCCAACTAGATGTACGTGAAAAACTTGTTTTTGAATGGAGGCCTCGAAGTAGAGGTATATATGACTTGACTAAAAGAGTTTGTGGTAAAGCACACAAAGCATTTGGATCATGTACTTTGTCTTGAACTAGGTGCCTAGAGCCTGGTACTTGGGGATTGATGAGCATTTGAGACTGAGTGGCTTTCAAAGGAGTGCATTGGGTCTGTTGCCTTCCTTATACACACTTGTAGACGTGAGCTAAGTCCTGCTCACTTAGTGTGTCCTCGGAGGCACAATGCCTAGGTTCAAAGTCCACGCTGTCACTTTGACTTGAACCTCTTCCGTCTAGGCTAACTCCTAGGGAAGCCAAGGGGG
>ML782355.1:382331-395719 GCA_009831015.1 Picea engelmannii | reverse complement strand
ATACTTTACCCAACAATCTACCTATAATCACACAAATATCTGAAACAAAACGATTTCACCTCATATGCATATAACGAGCCCAAACTACTCTTGAGATCCGTGTATCCTCCAAAGCATTTCCTTTTATTATCCAAATGGAAGAAGTTGTAGCAACTACTTGCTACAAGTTCTTCAAGAGCCACACCAATGAAGATAAGTGACAATAATGATGAGAGAGGAAGAGAATAAGATGGTGAGAAAAGAGTAGCATAACAGTGCAATAATGAAAGGTAAAGAATGAGGGAGTGAGGGGTTTCTTAAATAGCTTGAGAAGCCAAGAAGACCCCTCTTGGATTTTCAACAAGTGTCGAACATCCAAGGGATAAGACAACTCAAGGACCAAAACGATCCAATGAGAGACTAGGCTTTTAGGGTGAGGGGAAATGGAAAAAGGATGAAGTGATGAGGAGAAAGCAAGGAAAGGAGGGCGTACTTGGCAAGTGAGGGAGGCATAAGGGCTAAAGGGAGAATTTCCTTGCTTTGAAGGGAGATGTTTCCATCTCCACGTGAGACATTTCCAAAGATCTCAAGACTAAAGCATGAGTTAAGAAGAGAATGTGAGGACGTGTGGGTAGAGTGTGTTGAACACACTCCCCATTGGCACGTGAGTGGGTAAGGTGAGGCCCCACGTTTTAATCAAAGCAAAACCAAATCAAAACATGCAGTTTCCATATTTTAAAAGGGAAATGCGTGAGGTCCACGTGAAGGATACGTGGGGTATGGGGTACGTGAGGTAAAGCGTAGGGAGAAGTGTGGTAGCCACACTCAACAATGGCTCGTGAGAGGTGGAGGAGAGGCGTACATGGAGGATAAGGGACCCACGCCTTTTACAAAGGGAGAAACTACGCGGGAGTGGGGGCACATATCCATAATGGAATGCGTGAGCTTGAGGGGGAAGGCGTGAGGTAGGATTGGGAGTGGGGTAGGAGTGTGACGTGGATGGGAGAGGGATGCCAAAGAGGGGAGAGGGGCCCATAACTCATTTATTAAATGAGTTATTATATTAAATAAAGGATTATTACATGCTCACGTGGGAAGGGGACGTGAGCTCAAAGTTGGAAATAAATTAAAGATTAAATAATAATTAAAGGTGGGTTTAAAAGGTGGGTAATGGGTGTGGGTAGGTTAGGTGGGGTCCCTCTTCAAATATTGCCACTTACTTCACTTGATTTGGACCATTATTACAAAATTGACATTTGCCCATGTCCTGGGTTTGGCAATTAAAACCGCTGTTTTTTCGAAAAACTCTTATGTGGACAAACAACCTAGCAAAACTTATCTGATTGAGTTGAAACTTGGTCCACGGGTTCCAGGGGTCTCATTAGCTTTCTTTTGAGTAAAAATACCCCTATCACAATTCCCGGGACCTAAGTTTTACATTAATTACCCATAATTAATTAATTAATTAATCAATTAATTAATTCGGAACCTTAAAAAAAACCTAGCTATACTTGACGGAATTCCGCGAAATTTCGTGTACTGTCTTACATGGTCATTTACAACATTCCTAAACACTAGTTACCTAGGAATGACTTCATTAGAACGCCTTTCACCACTTTGGAGGATTTATTGGGTGGGAGTGAAAAACTCAAGGGAGATTAACCCGACTGGTTAGGCCACATTAACCTCCTGAGGATAAAAAACACTCAGCAAAAGAAACTCTCCTAATGAAGAAACCCTAAGGCAACTGACCTAACATGATCCATGTAGACCTATTACATTATAAACCCACGCAGGGGTGTGGTAATCCCTCTTACAAAACTGTGTGCTGGAGCAAAAAATGCCCTGTAGAACCAATCAGTCTTCGACATGTTTGCATCTGATGATTCATATCTTCATGGTATATGGAGTTGACCCCCTAGTTGAAGAGGCGGTCAACAGGGTCCGAACCTATACATCGAGAGAAGTGGTAAGGGTATTATTATCCTTGCTTATGTAGATGATGTCATGATTAGGAGTGGTACAAGTGTAATTAAATAGGATTTAGAGAAAGCTTGAGATGGAGGTGTTATCACATGATTTGTACTTGTGCAAAGCCCTTCACAAGATACCAATCTTGCGCAACAATTGGAAGTAGTTGTCATTGTCACCTAGACAAATACTTCCCTCATTTTAGTGTTGGGTGAAGATCCAACTCAAGGGAGGCTTCCCTTGTGACCTCAAGGGTTCCTATAGCAAGGTAGAGGCAAGTTTATGGTCCCCTATCTTGGTCACTTAATGGGATAGGCTAGGTCTAGGAAAGTAGTTAGATGAGGTAATTGGTTGACGTGTGTGAGACAAGAATGTATACCAATGCATATAATGACAATTACCAAGTTAAACCGACTACTAATCACCCCTAGAACACTAGCTTATCAAGTAGAATGATTGTTGTTGTAAAATTGTAGCAGTGAACAAGTGTATATCAACATAATGTATTTTGCACCAACAACAAAAAATCAGCTCAGAAAAAACAGTAAGTGTATCTTAGAATTAAGCCCTCAATGAGTGGATCAACATTCAATTGTCAAACAATATTTCTAAGCAAATTTCTCCTCAATATTAAGTAAGTATTCAACAATATCTTGAAGCCCTAATAGCTGTAACATTCATTTATAACAACAACAATATTAACAATGAATCTTCAAGGCGTTGAAGCACAGTCACAAAACTATACTAAGAGAGCGGTGTTGAGATTATTGAGAGAGTTGAGTTGTTTGGTCATCACAAGCATAAGAGACTAGTGTTGTTTTACTTCCTTGGGAAAATGCAGTCATGCACAACTTGAGGATCAGGTTAGAAGACGAGGAAAAGGTGAGGGAACAAAAACGTAGGACTATACCCTCATAGGGCTAGGACGTCTACTTTCCAAGTCGCCTAGCTTAGATAAGCAAGAGAACTAGGTTTTAAACCCTAGGGGGATAGCCACTCCTAACCCCTAGAACTAAACCCTAGCCAAGGCAAACCTAAAGGGTAAGCCACTCCTAATGCTTAAGACAAACCTAAAGGGTAAGCCACTCCTAATGCTTAAGACAAACCTTGAATGCTTCAACAAATCAAGATAGATAAACTAAGAGGAGGGGGATAAGCAATCTTAATCCCTCCTAGGGTTTCTAGCAAGAAAGAACCTAACATACAAGGCAACATGCAACAATTACCAATCTAATAGAGCATCCACCATAGCATACCATGAACATAGCATCAAACTTGAAAGAAATCACTTACTAAGACAAGTAATTGCATATGAAGAAACCCTAGCTTGATTCATCCACCTACAAGAAGAAGCACCCACATATTATCCTTTAAAAATTGCGCACAAGACATCTATAGCGAAAAAGAGAGAGATAGTGAGTTGTCCTGATGAATTTACAAAATGAAACGCTAGCCTTTATATATGAGGCTAACCAAGCGCTTTGTCCACAATAATGCCTAAAACAACAATGAATCAATGATACAAGTGGGGCTGACCCCTCAAGTAGTCTCTAACAATAATAAATCATGCTAAACATCATAATAAGCCCTCCAAAGCTACACGTGTGGGTGACGTCATGCTCCAAGAAGGTCTAAGAGGCCTCCAAAGGCCACGTCTTGTCATCAAGGTGCCAAGTATGGTGGAAAATGACCTCTCCTTGTTGAAGGTCATGTCTTGTCCCCAAAACACCAACTCATCAAAGTGGTGCCCCAATGGCAAGCAAACCCCAATCCATGACATCATCATTGATATGCTCCACGTCCAAAGAGAAAAGAAAAGCGTCCAAGGTGGAATGAAGGTGCATCTCGTCTCTGCATGGTATCCAATCATGTGCTAGTGCAACGTCCTCCATCCAATGCCTAATAACCTCTGAGGTACAACGCCCAAGGTGTAGGCTTCTTTCGTATCTATGTGCCAACATTACTGTATCTGCAAAGTAAAGGGTCACCTGTCCATCGTCCAAGGTCCCACAGGTGTGAGAGCTTGCATCAGAGAGAGCCAAGTCATTAGGTGGCCCATTGCTCTGCATCACACCTGCTATGTCTTGCATAAAGTACACAACGTCCTGGGTGAAATCACAAGGATGCCCTCCAAAACCATGTCAGGTGCACCCAAGTCAGTCAAAACCACGAAATCAAGTAAACCAACAATCACAAGGGGCAATAGTTCTGAGAATCATGTAAAGTAAGCTATCTATTAATACAAAAGCCAAATGAACAACTCTCATTGGGTATCCCCTTGAAACTTCACACAAGCTCAAGATTTTATGCAATTTGGCAAGTTTAGGTATGGGAGGACCATCAAAAGAACCTATTAGGTGTGCCAGTAGCCAAGTAGAGAGATATTTCTCGGAAGAACCCATCAAAGATACGATGCAATGAATGTGAGGTGGCCATGGGGTCATTAACATGCAAGACAATGTATGGGCCGACGTCCACGAGTGCCTTTGTAAAGGGTGTGCTTGGCGATTGAGTTGCCCTTTCCTCGACCCTTTTTGGATTCTAAACCGCCTTTTTTTCCTTTTTCTTTATTTCATTTGATTTGCAAGTCCCCTTAAAAAGGTTTCAAGCATTTAACACTTTTCTTTATATTCGCGATATATTCAAGTCCTCTTGGATTGATAATGCGTTTATTCGCATTAGGACTAGGGGCGATTGCCATTATTGAGGGGGTAGAGATCAAGTATGGACTATGGCTTTTAAATGTTCTCATTATCCCATTTCTTTCTTTATTATTGGCCAGCTGCAATCTACCTCTAGGCCTTTAGCTCCTTCTTCTCATAAGAGAATGAGGTACATGCCTTTTTGGTGTACATGTAACCACATTACCCGAAAGGTGTGAGAATGGAAGGATCAAGGATGGAAAAGTGGTAAGTATGATTGGGAATGGTACACTACCCCTTTGAAGGAACCACTAGTAGTACCCCTTTTCCCTAGGAGTGACGACACAGGACTATGATGCCTAGAATGGCCACCAAGGTGAAACAAGGCAACAAATGTAACTTCTGAGCTCACGATTCATTATCCAACTTTAAGCTATGATCATTGCTTAAATGCCCAATGTATTAAATATGACACTTTATATGGAACAAGAACTAATGTACCTCATAATGTGTCGGAACATGATCTCCCATTGAGCTTTGCTGATTGAGCGTGATGAGCCATGCTGAATAAGAAGAGGCATCTGAGGGGGCTGTTGGGTTGCTCTCTGTGGGCATGCTGCTCATCGTCATTATTGGGATCATAGTCTTCATTGTGGGCCATGAGATATGATCTTCTTTAGTTACCCCTAGGTGGGAGGGGGTAATAGGAGGATTTAGAAAGATTAGAGGTATGGTAGAAGAGAGAAAGCAGTTTTATCCCACATGTAAATTATGCTAGAGAGTTGCTTATGAGATTCATTATGATAGGTTTGAAGTCATCATCGATATCAATTGAAATAGGTTCAAAGCTATCCATGAAAGATGATCCCATGAAGGTAGATGAAACGTTGCATAGATAGATGGTAGGAAGTTTGATTTGTTAAGTTTCAGTAGACCCGTTACCGTCCAAACTAGCAGACCACCAATGTTCGTAGTCTGCTATAGAAACATCACAGGGGATAGGTGCCCAATGCCACCACAACACCTATCCTTCCCCGTTCGATCCAAACTCCTACGCTAAGAGGCTCTGGGAGGCTTCCCGCAAACTATTACTTCACCTCAAAGAATCTTAAGACTAGTGCCTAGGCCCTAAACAGAGAACACTAGGTGAAGGTAGGAGTTAATTGTTTCAAGACTTGCTAGACTTAGTAAATAATGAAGAAAATAAACTTACAAATCAACAAGCTAACTTACCCCAAATCGTCAAAATATTGGCTAAGAAATGCAGAAGAGATAGGGGTGAATGTCCTTATGGAAGATTTGTAATGTGTGTACCTTGGATGAAGTGGTTGGAAATAAGATATTTCTTTGCTGTCCCGCTATATCAGACCTGTAAAAAAACAAATAAAACGCTGAAAACCAACAAGAATATGGCCTTTTGAGGCCTCCCACAAGTGTAAAAATACACTAGATCAATAGATCTGTGGGTTTAGAGGATAGGGTAGCAAAGTATAAGTGAGACTTGTGCCCTAGAGCCTTCAAATCTACTGCAAAATCAATTTCCAGCTGGCTGGAAATTACTTTTACAACATTGGGGTTCAAATGCCCCTAGGGTCAAAACCCAAAATTTTCTACAACCAATAAAATTGTTTGTTGGGCTGTAGTTTTACTTTTTATTGACCAGAAAATAAAGATAAAACATATAAATCAGATCTGGAATGAATATATGAGGGTTTAGGAAGTAGATATTTACAATATGTACCCTTTTATTTGTCCACAAGAGTGTAGATTTGAAAGTTTTATTGGCTGTAGTAACGCAGATCTGCACACTATTTCTCAAAAAAATCCTTGTAAAAGATATTCATTGAAGCATAAAACTCAAGGGAATATGTATCTTGGGGTAGGGAAGTTCCCAAGCAACAAAAACCCCAAGATCCACTGGCTTAATAAAAATAAAAAATGAAGTGCTATGCTAGGGTATGATTTTTTTGTATTTTTATAATAAAAGATGTTTTTTAATATTTGAGATTAATTGGTTGAAGAAATTGAGAGATTTTACCTTAAGATGTCTCTTAGTTTGAGAGATTGTGGCCCCGCAAGCTTAAGATTGACCCTGATGGATTTCTAGTCTATTGGGTTTGAAGTCGAAGGACTATCGCCCCCAATGCTAGAAATTCAACAAAAGATGGATTCCTCCTTGGCTTTGCTAGGAGAGATACTTGGTGGATGGTCTCCAAGATAACCACTCAATTAGGGTCAAAGTGATAACGTTGAAGCTACTTACTAAGAAGTTAGTCCAACAACTTGGGTGTGTTACACTAAGAGCCCACAAAGAAAAGAAGGAGATGAAAGTCTATCTTCTTTCATCCATGTGACTATGTAGCCCATCATTGGAATGATTGGTCACCTCTTGCAATTCTCCTAAGGAACCCCTGTCAAAGCACAATTATAATAATCCAAGACCAACAAAAACAAACATTATAGTAGACAATCCACAATGACACAAGAGAATTGAGTTCCAAAATATGGCATTATGATCTCACAAAGTTTCAACAACTTGAATGAGGGGAGGAGCTAGCCTTGTATAGGTTTCATTAAAACGACTAATTTGTTTTTCCCTCTCATTAAAAAATAATATTTGGTTTGTCATCCATATATTGGAGACTAAACCATTACTTTAGAAAACAATTTTTTTAATTAAAAAAATACCCACTAAGGGGTTTGGTTTGACCAATGGAAGTAGCGTATGGGGTAGAAAAGGTTCAATTTTTACTTGAGGAAACCCAACGTTCCATCTTTTCTTGATTTATGATCATTAATTACTTTTTGGAGATCCAATGTCTCATTTGCTGACTAGAACAACCATGTTCCTTTGACCAAATAACTGGAATGGTTAAGAGATGGTGGTGACTTGCTAGATTAATGGAGCGATCGGCATGGGGATGAGGAGCCGACTATTATTTTTGCTCTACGTGACTTGCTCAATGGTTGGCTGAGTTTGACCCACGATTTAATTAATTGATTGGTCAATCTGCTCCACAAAAAAATGCCACGGCTAGGTGACCAGATTTGACTCACGACGTCACCTCTCATTAATGATTTAATTTAAGTGAATCCAGGCCCACTGATTTAGTTTAATGCACCAATGGTTGTGTGGATTGACCCACTAAAATGTGTTGGCAACTCTTAATATATGCCGACTCTTTGAATTTATATGCCACGACTTTCTTTTTATTGGCTATGGTCCCTTTCATGGCTCACCTACATGCCACCATGCACTCCCCTTTTAAACTTTAATATAATGTGTGACATCATAACATGTGCTTTGGCTTGAGTTAGGGGGCGACCCCTCTCATAATATAATTTCACTTCATAATATAATTTGTCCCCCACCTTTTACCTTTAACTCATGCGTTTGCTCCTTTTATCCTTTTACCATAATAAAATGATAAAGTGTAAAGTGTATGGGGATGGCCATTTATTAATAAAATAAATTTTCCTTTTTAATACTTAGGAAAATCCTTTAACATGCCTTTTAATTTGCCTCCATAGCCATGTTTACTGAATCCACGTAAAAGCTTTCGGACTAAAAATTTCGAGACATGGGTTTTGTCCAGAATGAGGTTTGTTTCAACTTTGCCACCAATTGGATCCTTGCATGTCGTGGAGCGACCTCCTTTTGCCATGTTTATTAGTAAATGTACTTCTGTGACCCTTCGACAACTGATTTCTGCTTACAATCGGACCCTTTTCAAAAATTTCAACGTGGCATGTCAAGTATAATAATAATAATAATAATCTATTTTTAAGGTCACGGCCAAGCCAGCACACCAAATTGGTGTATGAGACCCCCTTGTTTGTGGGACAAGGGACCCTCCTCCGCCCAACGATTTGACTGGTAAAGTCTACGAAGGTATATATACCCTACCCCCCTCTGGATTTGAACCTGTGACCTCTTAAGAGGAAACACATGTTCTTAACCATTAGGCCCACTTAGGCTGAAGACGGTCAATCTGGGCCCCTGTTGTATTTTTGGCCCTTGAATCTTGTGCATCGAGATTCGTGCACTGCCTCAGAAAATGTGAGATGATGAAAATTTATGAGACTGCCATATTGAGAACTGTAATGATAAATGCACCATGGCCAAGGGATGCATACATACTCTATAAAACATGACCATGTGGGAATGACATAGGTGTGTGTGACATGTGCCAGACTAGTCCCACAAACTACGATCACCACTACAAAGCCAATGGCTCCACACAACCATGTGTCCCAATAGATCCATGCCAAGGCCTCCAATCCTATCCAGGACGAAATATATTAAGACTGGGACTAAGGGGACTGATCATGGCTGGACTAAGTCTAGGAGTCCATAATACATACTCATTCACATGGCCTACAAGGATTTAGACTTGCATCCTTGGGCTTACAATGGTGTAACCAGATGAAAAAAATATAGGGTACCTCCTAGAGAGGTAACAAGATCAAAAATCAATTTTTTAGTAAGTCTTATTTTTGATCTCATCACTTCACCAAGAGTTGTGTAATGGAGGGTTGCAAAATGGATTTTAAGGTATATAAAATGAGCATATTTTAGTGTTAAACTTTCATTTGTCAAGAATGACATGCTCAAGTTGACATGCTTCACAAATGCTTTGCAAGCGAATTGAAATCGCATTTCAAAAGTTTGAAACATTTTGCAAGTGATTCAAAGGCGTATCCCATCCAAATCCATTTTGATTTGGCATTCCGGGGGTCCTGTTACCACTTGAAAATGTAGGGGTTCATTTTGGATTTTCAGAGGTATTATTTTCTTTGTAGCACAGTATCAGGAGATGTGTAGCCTTGGAGAATCAACCGCGTTTATAAGTTGCAAGCATTGTCTTGAGACCATTTCCTTGTTCTATCTAGCCTAGACATTATTTGGTTCATCATTCATGGCTAGATCAAGGACTTGGAGTACTAGTGGTGGCTTGGTGGAGATCCATTAGTCCATGTTATATTTTCATGTTTGGATGATCCCTACATATTTGGAGTAGTGTTTGCTTATGTGGCAGGGTTACTACATATTTTGATACATATTTCACCTTTTAGGTAGCTTTCTACATATTTGGAGGCGATTTGCATATTTTGACGTATGTTTTACCATGGAGGATGTCATTTCATGCTATCCAAGGCACATTCTATGCATTTTGAGGCGTATTTCAACATTGAGATGGATTTTCATATTCTTTGAGGCAATCTCTACATATTTGGAGGCATGTCTTTTCCCTAGAGGCTTCTAGGGTTTTCTTTATACTATTTTATTGAGGCCTCTAATATTTTCTGAATATATATTTTATGGAGAGGTGATTGGAGATTGAAAGCTATAAAAGGAGAAGAACTTTCATTAGCAAGGTAGAGGTTCAAGAGGCGAAAATCCCCTTTAAGGCCAAGTCCAATGATTTTTGCAGGCCAAGGAGATAGGGCATGGAAAATTGGAGCTTCCATCTTCTCCTCTCTCTTCGATCTTGTTACCCCCTCATTTCTAGGGGTAACTAGAGGAGATTTCTTCTTCATTATCCACATTACAGAGAACAGTTCGAATGATGACATTCTGGATTTCTTCACAGATGGTTGCCCACATATGTCTTCCATTACATGCTTAGCTCACTCACATCAGATGACATGGTGCATTACATTTTGAGGTACATTGTTTTGACACTTCAAATAATGTTAATGTTTGGGGCATGAAATGGTGATCATGGGTTGGATTTGGATAATGAATCACAATGCTTTGAATTTATACTTTTTTCCTTGTTTCACCTTGGTGGTCATCATTATCTCCTAGTCAAATGTTGTCACTCTTGGGCAAAGTTGTACTACTGTGGGGCCTTAATGGGGGTAACGTGTCCATATCCCTTACCATGTATAACATATTCCATTTATCCTTTCTACATTGTCCTTTCTTTTGGGTTGGTTGTTACATGTATTCCAAAAAGGTTCATGCTTCATAATCCCATGAGAAGAAGGGGCTTGAATGTCCAAGGTTGATGTAACTTTATAAAAAATGATAGAGAAAGAGAAAAATCCCTAATTCAAAATGCAATGCAAAGAAACAATCAAGAAAAGAAAAGTATTAAAAACCAAGAAAAAAGTGAAGCATGAGCTCTACCCCTTCGCTAAGAGGCCATCACCCTAAGTCTTATGCAATGAATGCATACCTAACAAAAGGACTTAGCAAATCAAATGTCAAAAGCCAAAATATGTTAAAGCAATAAAGAAAAAGGGAAAAAAAGGGTTTTGCAAAGACACAGTGCCGAGGAAAGGGTACCTCATTGCCTAAGTGCTCCCTCTACAAAGGCGCTCATGAGGATGACTATCATACATGGCCTTGCATGCCAATGGCAATCCACCCATGAAGTAAACCCCAATCCATACCACATACCATTGCAAATACTCCTTGATGGCTTCCTTCAAACATACTTCTTATCTTGGGTACTGACACACCTAATAGGGGGTAATAATGATTCTCCCATACCTAAACTTAGCAAATTGTATAACTTTGTAAGCTAGTGTGAAGTTTGAAGATGATACTTTGTGAGATCTATCTAATGGCTTTTGCATTGATATGACTCACTTTATATGTTGTGTTTGAATTGTGTACCTTGCCTCCAGTCTTCATGATGCATTGGACTACATGAGCCCCTCCTCGGATGATGGATTGCACATAGCTACATGCTTGGTTGACACTTGGATCCTTTGGAGGATATTGAGGGGCTACTAGCATGCTTTTGTGGAGGCTGTTTGTTATGGGATTTTTCCCCCGTGACTTTGATGAGTAAAGTTGGGATTTAAGCTTGCAAGTCAGGGACAAGGATTAAGCCATCTCACAATGCAAATGGTGTGTCAAATTGTGGTATAACATATGCCCCCTAATGTGTGAGGTCAGAAGGGCAACTGATGGCCGAAATACATTATAACTCTGAGAGGCGAGGATGCATTGAAGTAGAGCCAAATGAAGGTGCCCGAACAGTGGATCCAAAAACAGAGCCCGTCGACAGAGATCAAGTAAGAGTTTTCTCTTCCCAAGTCGAGCATACCCATGCTTAGGAGTGATGTAAGCATGGCCACCAAATCAAGTACACCGCGGATCCATGGCTTATATATGAATGTATTGTTGATTTTTCAATGAGCAAGGTTTAAGCATGAAGTTCATTCCATTTTAGCATTTTACTTAAACCATAAACAATTTTGTTGCAACAACCAAGATCACAAGAAGAAACACCATGCACAAGTACACAAGATGTATCCTGGGAAACCCTTGTCAACAAGGGAAGAAAACCCTGCCAATCCTTTGCTATATTCTTCAAGAGAAAGACCTCCACCACCAAGAAAACCTAGCACACAAAAGGGTGCTCACAAACCCTAGAAGACTAGCGCCCAAGAGAGGTGCGCACTTTTCCCAAGAAGATGTACTTGCTGAAATTTCCAAACTCACACTTAAGATATGATTCCTCAATGGGGAATTTACTTTTACTTATATTAGACTAAACCTGTCAACAAAAGTGTCTATTGGCACAACATGGCCGACCTCACTAACTCACAATATAATTAATAATTACCAGATTAATTATCTTTTACATTAAGATGTGTCAACCTGTACTCTTTACATTACAATTAGGGTTACAAGTAAGTTTGACTCTTGAACAATATAGCAAGGGATCTCATACACCCACTAGTGCTCAGCCACTAGGGGCACATCCATCAGGATGTCCATATCTCTATCTCACTGCGTCTCATAGGAGAACCACTCACTAGTGCTCAACCACTAGGATCATGTTCACCTGTGCTCATCCACAGGCACGTCCAACTCAACAAATCTTCTTTCTCACTGCATTACATAGGCGAGTCAACTGGAGTTCATCATCTCAACTCTCTGCTCAGAGGAGGTTAATACATCGTCTTCATCTCTGTCTCATAACGATGCACCCAGCTCATGGGAATTCACACGTTCACCTTGTGCTCAACCACAGGTACGTCTAACTCAACAAATCTTCTTTCTCATTGCGTTACACAAGAGAATCGGTTGGAGTTCTTCTCAACTCTCTGTAAGGAGGAGGCCATCACTACATTCCAATTTTGTCTCAGATAGGAACCACACACCCATCTCAGGGGCTCTCTCTCAGGTCTGTGTCCTGGAGGATGTCTCATGCGGCTGTAATCATCAACACTACCTCTCAGCTAGGGAGTCATTCTCCATCAGGCCAAGTCTAGCACGAAAGTACTTGAACTTTGTCTTGGCTGTTGTCATCAACACTCCCTCTAAACTAGTGAGGTATTGTTAAATTTATAAGCAGCTGCGAGAGCCATTCTCCTGGAGGATGGCTAAGACCCTAGACGAGATCTAGGGCCCCCAGTGCACTCCTGGGGTACTTGGTCTGGGACCAAACAGTCAGTGCCATGGCAAAAGACTCTTATGAGGGCCCCCAGTATACGACTGGGGTTCTTGGTGAATAACCAAGCAGTAAGGACCCCTGAGAGGGCCCCCAGTATACGACTGGGGTTCTTGGTCTAGGACCAAGTAGTTAAAGCCCCTAGATAAGCCTAGGGCCCCTGGAAAAGTCCAGGGTACCCATGCATACGACATGGGTTGATCCTTGGTCTCTGACCTTGGTGGATAAGACCCCAGGAAAAGTCCTGGGGCTATTTGATTCTCTATCAAGTATTTGATGGTACATGACCTTCCTTGAAGAAGGACATAACCACATGAGGGATAAGTCCCATATGCAGTGATGATAAAGTAATAGGTTCACCATGTGATATGAAGGAATG
>ML782355.1:340832-356468 GCA_009831015.1 Picea engelmannii | reverse complement strand
GATAAGATGGTGGGAGCGGACGATGGCTCTGCAAATCCCCCTTGGTGGCTAACCAAGACCCATGAATACCAGCTTGCTAAGTTACCCAATCAATCACCCCAACAATGGTCAAGTGGATTAGTGTAAGATCCAAGCAGTCATCATAAATGAAAGGAACCTAATGCATATATAAGAAGGTTATAACAATCAAATATGACACATACCGTGATACCTCGGACCAATTACCTCATGGAGCAAGAGTCCTCTCCGATGCAAGCCTAGGCCGGTGGTGATGGAAACTGCTACTGCTGACAGGACAAATCTGACGAAGAAGAAGAGAGATGGGCCCTCCAGGGCCATGCTCAAGTCAATCCCGCTCTCGGTACTCCATGTCTAGGACCATGTGGGCCTCGAGACATGATCTCCTAGTTATCCCTAGATATCGGGGATAACAGGCCCTTTAAGGTAAGAGCTCTGAGGGTGTTGTCACTTTCAAACGTTTCTTTCAGAGCTTCATACATTTCATAAGCTGTCTTCAGGTTGGCAATATGAGGTAAGAGATGATCTCTTACTGAGTAGATGATTATTTTTCTTGCCTTGACATCTTCTTCCCTTCTCTTCATCGGTAGCTGTATTTGTTAAAGTTTTTGTCACTCCATTCAAAAGTTCATCTTCTTCAATGGTGACCTGAAGTCTTGACTTCCAGGAGCTGAAGTTGCTTGATCAATCAAGCCTATCTTCCACTAAAGTTTTGTTCTTCATTTTCTCGGATTTCTTCACAAACTCTCACCAACTGGACTTAGAAAACCTAATGGTTAGGTTGGACTAGTAACCTTCAGTTTTTTTGGGCTTATGACTATGACTGCCAACAATAAACTTTGAGAGTGTCACAGGAATACTTGTTGAGCTAAAACGCTTCTTCAAGAAGTTGCAGAAACCCTAAAATCAAGATTTTGCAGAAAATTTCGGAACCTTAGAAACCCTAGGGCCAAAAACTCAAAATCCTTGAAAATTCACTTTGAAGATCTCTAGAGGTGCACTGAGGAAGGCCGTACACCTTTATCCAAGTTTCAGCCCCAACGTCCATGTGTAAGGTGCTGAAAAGGTCAAGCAGTGAGGGCTGTACAGATTTCTACAGAAACCCTAGAGGCCGTACGAAATTGCAGAAGGAGGACGACTTAGCTTTTAATTGCTTGTGCATGGGTTCTTCAAGACCTATGCTCTGATTCCATGTTGAATTTTCAATGAGCAAGGTTTAAGCATGTAATTCATTCCATTTTAGCATTTTACTTAAACCATAAACAATTTTGTTGCAACAACCAAGATCACAAGAAGAAACACCATGCACAAGTACACACGATGTATCCTGGGAAACCCTTGTCAACAAGGGAAGAAAACCCAACCAATCCTTTGCTATATTCTTTAAGAGAAAGACCTCCACCACCAAGAAAACCTAGCACACAAAAGGGTGCTCACAAACCCTAGAAGACTAGCACCCAAGAGAGGTGCGCACTTTTCCCAAGAAGATGTACTTGCTGAAATTTCCAAACTCACACTTAAGATATGATTCCTCAATGGGGAATTTACCTTTACTTATATTAGACTGAACCTGTCAACATAAGTGTCTATTGGCACACCATGGCCGACCTCACTAACTCACAATATAATTAATAATTACCAGATTAATTATCTTTTACATTAAGATGGGGCCGACCTGTACCCTTTACATTACAATTAGGGTTACAGGKAAGTCTGATTCTTGAACAATATAGCAAGGGATCTCATACACCCACTAGTGCTCAACCACTAGGGGCACATCCATAGGGATGCCCATATCTCTATCTCACTGCGTCTCACAGGAGAACCACACTCACTAGTGTTCAGCCACTAGGATCACGTTCACCTGTGCTCATCCACAGGCACATCCAACTCAACAAATCTTCTTTCCCACTGCATTACACACGAGAGTCATCTGGAGTTCATCATCTCAACTCTCTGCTTAGAGGAGGCTAATACATTGTCTTCATCTCAATCTCATAACGATGCACCCGACTCATGGGAATTCACACGTTCACCTTGTGCTCAGCCATAGGTACGTCTAACTCAACAAATCTTCTTTCTCACTGCGTTACACAAGAGAATCATCTGGAGTTCTTCTCAACTCTCTATAAGGAGGAGGCCATCACTACGTTTCAGTTCTGTCTTAGATAGGAACCACACATGCATCTCAGGGGCTCTCTCTCAGGTCTGTGTCCTAGAGGATGTCTCACACAGCTGACTAATCATCAACATGTATGACCAATGTCCATTGGCCACAAACAATACACAATGGATTGATGTGATATATATGAAGTAGCAAGCATGGCCATGAGGAATACACAGTGGATCCATGTGAAAGTAGATCATAGCCACAAATAGATACACAATGGAGCTATGTCTCAAAATAAAAAATAGAGGATATCTGGAACCAATCGTGTGAACAAATTGATCCTTTCCAAGTACCAATGTCTGTGGGGTGGTACAATTTATGTCGAGTAGGAGCACAAAAGGTGTGATGCTCGTACTTCACCCGAAGTCTTCAAAATGATTTGCCGTGGTACGAGTCTACACTATGTGAATAGATGTGTTGGGGTCGAACACGATGAGACACTGTTTGATTACTGGTCATTGATGTATACCGTTAACAAGCATGAGATGACCCACCAATGATGATAATGGGCATCAAGGTACCATGGTACAATCTAAAAAGTGCGAATAAATGAGCTTATGTCGAACATCGGGTAGAATCTATCGAGCAGGGGACATTGATGTATTCCCACTGTCAATAGCGAGGGAGCCTACCACTAATGACTACAAGCCCCAAGGTACCAAATATGACTCTAGATCCCTATCCTAGAGAAAGATATGCTGAAGTCAATGGGAAGAGATCCATTGGAAGGAAGGCATGAAGGCATCCTCCATCATCGAGCACAAGGGGTAGCAGAAGGCCAAAGATTTGGAAGGAATTGGACGAACAGATTGTAAGGACCACACCAAGGTACAACTCCGACATGCACCAGATGGAACAACGCATGGCAGAGACTCTTTGAATAGTAGCTAATAATGAAGACTACTGACAAAGACGAGGAATCCATCAATGGGGTCAAATAGAAACCAAAGTACTGCACAAATCCCTATGTGTGATGATTGTTGTTGACGTCGAACACAAGGGAAACCGCTCAGTCAACGACCAATGAAGGTTTGTCATCTACGGAGCGCAAGGTCACCTATCAATGATAAAAATAGGCCCAGCGTGGTACTCTAAGTCATACTCTCAGAGCAATGTGTCGGAGTCGATAAGAACAACCTGCTAGCAAGAAGTCAATAGGGACTGTTATCGCGCAATTTGTACTTGTCCCAAAGGGAAAGGCTAATGGAGGGCAAATTGGCATAACATGAGGTTGTCCTATCACTGTCACCTTAATAAGACACCTCTTTCTATTTAGGGGTGAAGCCCAGGGGAGACGTCCCCAATGACCTGGGGGTTTGAAAAGGCAAAGGTTTAGATATCAAGAAAAAATTATCCCCTCTCACAAGTCACAGCGATCAGAAAGTCCCAAAGTTTTAAGAAATGAAGCAATGATATGCTTAAGTGTACCTGCTTAAAACAAAGCAACAAGAAAACACTATTTTTTGCAAGTACAATGGATATTAGTTCTTCATAAAACCTTGGACTTTGTCAATGAAAGCAATAAGTTGATTTGAGATGAAGCAAACATAAATCTATAACAACAATGTATATAAGATGATAGCTTCACACTCAATGCCTTAAATAAGCTTCAAAATGACCTAAAATGATAATCTAACAATAGCAATATACTAGCACTTGTCAGAAGCTAATGAGGCAATGTAAAATCAACTTTTGTAATTGCTTTTAAGAGCTTTTACTGCTGTAATAATTGGCTGTAGCTTACTTTTGTAACAACAAGAAGAATGTCAGTAGATTAGTCTAATCCAGGGTTAGGAAAGGTTAGTAAATAGCTTGATGTAGAAAATTTAAGGGTTGTTCTCATCAATCAATCAAACACAAGGTCTAGATCAATGGCTTTAGGGCTAATGGAGTCACTTTTTGCAGAAACAATCTTAAAGGAATCAAATGATAATGTGTGAGCTAAGGACAAGAGGGATGATGGTTGAGGTGTTGGTAACCCAAGGCCTCAATCAACAAACCCTAGAAGGAAAACCACTACTAGGAAGTAGGTAACCCTAGGCCCTAGTGGTTTTCCTTCTTCTTTAGCTCAAGCTTGAAGTAAATGAAGGCTTGATGAAGCAAATGATGCTAGAGTGCTACAATGGTAGGGCTCTAGCACATGCTTCAGAGGACAGGTTTTCTTAGCAAAATCAAGTAGGTGAAAAGCTATTGAGACAAGGACAAGTATAATCCTAGGGTCTAAGCTAGCAATTTCATAATCTTAGCCAAAAGCAAAGTAAATGTACTATAACCATTCAAAGTAAATGTATTATAACCATTCAAAGTAAAGAAGAATTGCAAAAATTCACTTATATTCACCAAGAATAATCTAGCATATAGCCTAGTTGAAGACTTTCCACCAGGAAAATGCCAAAAAATACCAAAGTAAGCCTCCTCCAAGAGTTGCGCACCACTTAATTTCAGCCAATAAACCCCAAGGGAGCCGGATTTCATACCTCACTTGTGTGAGTGAAAGAATGATGATAAAATACAAGGGCAAAATCCCTTATTTATACAATCAAAATGACCTTTAATTGCAAAATTAGGTCAAAAAGGTCGACATGGCCAGTTTACATGAGAAAATCCAATTTTACATAAATTTGTCAGATAAAACCCTAATTTAAGCTTTTTAGGGTGACGTCATGCCCCTCACAGGGTGACATTAGCCTCCTTGCTGGAACGTTAGCCCTCCAAGTGGAACTTTGGGGCTCAAAACCCCTCTGGAATTGCCACACGTGCCAACCAATGCCGTTCTCAAGCTGGGTGCCTCAATTGGGTGACATCAAGGCTCTAAATGATGACGTCAAGGTCCTTTAAGGGCCAACATCATGGTGGGAGGGCAAGACTCCCTTGGGTCCAGGCTTGCCAGGCTGTCTTTGGTGGAACGTCCTCCTCACTCTCCGGTGCAAGCCTCTGGTATATGTCTGCCCCTGGTTGGGGTCTCAACATTCATCTGGTGGGCTTTTAGCCCTATGGAGGTTCGAGCTAATCATCCCCCCATGTGTACCTGTCTGTCGGGCATGGTCCTGCAACAACAACAAGTACGCCTTACATGGGCTCATAAGTCACATGGATCATAGCAATGTTAATCACATCTAATAATCAAGTTATCCAAACATGTGCATAAAACCCCCCTTTCCCAGAAAAGTGTTCAAAGACGTTACGCTATTTTACAAGCCAGGTTTGGAGAGGGTTTAAGGACGTCTATTGGGGTAATTCTCCTTAGATGTGGGATGTTTCTAGGTGAAGACCAATCTAGGTCATGTAAGTGCATGAGATGGTATGGGGATGTTTGGGCAATGGGTGCAGTGATGATAGGGAAATGTAGGGCTTACTTGCGGGTGTCTCTAAAGAGGGTGAGCTGCACCTTGTCATGGATGCAGATGTTTCCAAGTCCATTCAATGCCTTTTTACCTTTTTATCTTATTACTTTTTCTTTTAAGAGAATAGCTGGGAGACACTGCCCTGGTGTGGTGACCAGTGGTGACAATGTTACCCACAAGCATTTCACGGAGATGAGAAGGCTGGCTCGTGATGAGACCCCCTTTCTCTTGGCTATGCTACCAAGAGCCACTATCCTGGTGTGGTGACCAGTTGAATGGTAGTGTTATACCGCTACATGCCCATGGACCTAATAGGCTGGCTCGTGATGAGACCCCCTATCCTCCAACTAGGTCTTGAGTTTATTTATTTTATGGGTCCCTCATTTTTCTTATTGAGAAGCCTTTTATTGCTTTCTCAGGGATCCCTGGGCGAAGCATCTGAAGGTTTTGTTCTTTTGGATTTTATCTTTTGCCAGCTACTTTTACCCTTTGGGCCTTTAGCCCCTTCTTCCCACAAGGAAAGGTACAACCCGTAACTAGCTTGGAAAACCCAATGCCTGAACCAATGCAGGGGATAGATGAGAGGGAAGATGATGAAAAGTGATAAGTATGGTGGGAATGGACGATGACCATAAACCCAGCCAGTGGCAACTCACTCCTAAGGGAACCAACTTGCTAGGGTGTTCTGTCACCCTCCCAAGGTATGGACAAGTCAAAAGGCATAAAGTCCAAGCATATGTCATGGAGCAAAAGAGAATTAAATGCACATATTCAAATGTTTTGAGAATCAAAGTGACACATACCATGACCAAGACTCATTACCTCATGGAGCAAGACCCACTGCTGCTTCAGGACCAGGCCGATGGGATGGATGC
Organism: Picea engelmannii; assembly: GCA_009831015.1. Classification (NCBI taxonomy): domain Eukaryota; kingdom Viridiplantae; phylum Streptophyta; class Pinopsida; order Pinales; family Pinaceae; genus Picea; species Picea engelmannii. The sequence goes on along the minus strand of ML782355.1, from coordinate 350,061 downwards.
TGTTGATAGGATGGAGGCGATGAAGAAGAAAGATGGGCTCTCCAGGGCCAGGCTCAAGTCAATATGGCTCTCGGTACTCCATGTCTAGGACCCGTGGGCCTCGCGACATAATCTCCTTAGTTATCCCTAGGCTAGGGGATAACATGGACCTTCTATACTAGCACGAGTAAGAGACATAGATACTTGTGATAATGAGATGAACTTGATGGACTCGAGAAGGTTGACTTGAAAAGATCAGAGACTTATTGCAGAATGGTCGATTCAGGCTGAAACTTCCCTTGGAGAAAAGCACGACACATTATGTGACTGAGGCAACATGACTATAAACTGCAATACATTTGTGATACATGAGGCATCTACAAATGCTCCGTATGTTGGAAAAATAACCAACCAGGGGAGATTGTATTCAACAACGAGAAAAAGGCTCCTCAAGCCATACTAAACCCAAAATACTGAGATACTGACGCAAGATTGTGGTTTGCTGAAGGGCAACAAGACTGCTGCCAATAAAAAGAGATAGATGCTTTCCCCCTCTTTTTGGTTTTTTATTTATTTTTGTCCTTTTCATATTATTAAAACCTGAAAAAGAATAAAAGAATGCTATAGTACGGTGGAGGAAACAAGTGTCGTGGGCAAGCAAACTAGTTCCACCTCTAGAGGACGTTGGAACTTTACATGAGGACATTACACTTGGAGAGATGAGGTGGTACCTTTTCCATGATGATTAGACATTTTGATGATGAGACGTTGCATTTCTATGATGGAACGTTGCACCTTTGTGATGATGGGGCACCTTTGATGAGACGTCACACCTCTTGGGGACATGACACACCTCTTGAAGATGACATGGCACCGTTTCACTTTTGAGCCCCTAGACATCACTTCGGAGTGAGCCATCCCCTCCATGAGGCCACCCGTGCCACACACGTGAGATCTAGAGCACATTTAGGAGGGATGATTTGATGTTTGAGCTACTTTACTTCATCTTGGAGGCATTGTTTGGGGTCTTAGTGACATATCCACTCATGTATCATGTATGCTTTATGTGTTGTTGCCTTATCTCTAGGGTTTATGAGAGATAAATGCATTAATTTATCTTTTTAGGGCTTCTATTGTGTGAGAAGGGTGCTAGATCTCTCATATAAATAAGAGAAGCACTTCTCACTTGTAAATCATTGCGACTTGTGGAGATATATCACTACTTGTCTACTTCTACATTCTCTCTTATGAAAAATGCTATTGATGGCTAGTTAAAGTGATTTTTTGGAGAAGATGTGCTTGTGTATTCTTTGCTACTACATGGATATTCATTGCTAGGGTATTAATGGATGAAAGATTTCTTGAGTAAGTGGTCTCTTTTCATCTTGCGGTTTTGTTTCTGAATGCATTTAAGTGTAATGTTGCTTCTTTAGTGTTGGTTGAACATTCTCTTGGATTTTTCTCGAACAAGCTCTTGTTAAAATTTTAATTAAAAAGTACCTAGGCAAGTGTTTCTCATCCTTTGGCGCCTAAGGGGTGAGAAAGTGCCTAATGTGGGCAGTCATTTAATTTGTGAGATGCAAATTAAAAGGTGACTTTATGACTTTAGTGAGGATGAGTGAAGAGACACTCAATCTCATCCACTCATCTAATCCAATCTCAACCGTTGGATTAAGAAACTCCTCACCTACCTCATGAGGTCGATTAGGGTAGGAGGGTGCACCCTAGCTAGGGTTGTTGTGCATTAATTTTTGGAGAGCAAGAGAAGGAGAGAGGTCGAGGTTGAGAAGAGGCAACATTTGGAGAGCTAGGCATGCATTCCAAGGCAACTAGCAGGCACAATTTTCAAGGCAATAAACAACAAGGAAACACAGTCCATACAGTACGGATTTGAGGGGCCGTACAACATTTATTGTGCACAGATTTCGAGGAGAATAGAAACACGAATTTCTGGGAGTATTGGCACGCATTTGAAGGCTGCCATACAACTTTTACAGGCACAAAAATAGAGGGTGTTGGGCACATTTTTCTGAGTGAGAAAAATCCGTATAGTTCGTACGGACCTGCAGAAAAATCAAGAGCCGTACTGTCATAAATTCTAGGCACGTTTTTCAAGGTATTTGGCATGGTTTTCAAGGCATTGCACTGCTAGGAATTTTCGTACAGTTGTAGCAGAAGTTTGGCACACATATCGAGGACAGTTTGCACAACATTCATTGCTGGGACAACCGTACTGTAGTACGGATTTCTGGTTCAGAAATCGAGGAGCAATCTCCAGGACTGTACAAACAAGTTCGTGTAATTTCTGAAGATGAATATGCTTTTAAAGAATTTCTCAGAAGCCCATAAATAATAAAAAGCCTTCTCTCACTGGTTTTCCCCTTGTGGGTTTTTCCAGAGTCACTGTTAGACCGAAAATCTCTGTGTCAATATTTTCCGAGTTTTATGTGCTGTTGATATTTTATTTCTGCGTTATAAACGATGTTCAGAATCCTCATGTTTCAGTTCTGAAAATTATTTTTCTGCTGAGTTTTATTTGCTGTTATTAAATTGGGTTTGGGCATTAAACATTGGTTGAAAAATCAGTGAGACTGAAACTGGGTTGGGGTCTGAAATTTTACATGGTATCAGAGCTGAGTTAAGAGAAGCAGATATATTTCAGCAAGTCAGAAAGTTGGGACAACAGTCACTTCATAGGGCAGAATTTTGAATTTGTCATTTTCAACAGAGAAGGGTCAATGGCTATAGGTTTGAGAGTTGAGGACAAACTTTATAGGGCAACAAATTTTGGTGCTTGGAAGAAGAGGATGATCTTGCTGTTGCAAGAAAATGAGTTGTGGGACATTGTGGAAAATACCGCAACTCATCTTGTGGTGGTACCTATTGATGCTACTCTTCTTGCAACTTACACTAAGAAGAGTATCAAGGCTAAGAGGATTATTCTTGATGCCATCAAGGACCATTTGATTCCTCACTTGACGTGGAAGACAAATGCCTATGAGATGTGGGAGTCTTTGACTAAATTGTACCAGAGTACTAATGAGAACTGAAAGATGGTTTTGAGGGAAAAACTAAAGAGCATAAAAATGACCAAGGTTGAAAATGTTGTCACATACCTTACTAGATTGACACAGGTGAGAGATGAGCTTGGAGCTGTGGGGGAGGCCATAGTTGACAGTGAGCTTGTGAGAACAACATTGAATGGAGTTTCCAAACAATGGGCTGTTTTTGTGGAGGGCATTGTTGCTAGGGAGAAGCTTCCGAACTGGGAATGTCTTTGGGATGACTTTGTTCAGGAGGAGACCCGGAGAGGTTATGTACATGGCAGTTCATCTACAGGTCATGAGGAGGAGAATGTGGCTCTTGCTACCACTAGCAAGAAGAAGTTCAAAAAGGGTCCAAAGGGAGGAAAGAAGCCCAAGGGTGAAGGGAAGAAAGACATGAGAAAAGTCAAGTGCTTTGCATGCCATAAGTTTGGGCACTATGTAGGTCAGTGTCCTAACAAGAAGAAGAAACAAACAACAGCTTCAGCAGCGGTGGAAGAGTTTTCCACCAAGTTTGAGAAGGAGTTTTCCTTGGTTGTGTGTCTATCCACGAGGACCACTCATTCAGATACTTGGTATATTGACAGTGGTGCCTCTCGCCATATGACAGGGATTCATGAGCACTTGACAGACCTCACATAGATTGGAGATGTTGAGGTAGTGCTTGGAGATGACCGGGAGGTCAAGGCAGTTGGTTGTGGGACTGTATCATTTTAGAGGGAGTCTTTGCCTCCCATGTTTTTGATAGAGGTTCTATATGTTCCGGGCTTGAAGAAGAACTTAGTGTTAGTTTCTGCTATTGAGGAGAGGGGCTATGAGGTCTTGTTCCATGATGGGCAGGTGCTCCTTTACCCAAAGGGGTTTAATATCACTTCGGCCAAAGTGATTGGCACTAGACATGAGAAGCTGTACAAGCTTATGTTCCAGCCAACGAGAGCATTGATTCATACTACCAGCAACAGTGACCTATGCGAGCTATGGCACAGGAGGATGGCACATTTGCACCATGGGGCTTTGAGGGTACTGAGGGAGATGGTGACAAGAGTTCCAGATTTCAGTTCATAGCACCATGAGTTGTGCAAGGGGTGTGCTTTGGGAAAGTACACCAAGACTGCTTTTCTGAGCAGTGACAGTAGAGCAGCAGGGATTCTTGATCTTATACATTCAGATGTATGTGGCTTGATGTCTTCGACATCGTTGACTGGTTTTCTATACTATGATGTATTCATTGACGACTTCTCACGGAAGTCTTGGATTTTCTTCATGAAGACCAAAGGACAGGTCTTCAGTCGGTTTCAAGAGTTCAAAGCTCTTGTGGAGAACTAGACAGGGAAGAAAATTAGAGTTCTGAGGATGGACAATGGGGGTGAGTATACCTCCAAGGAGTTCATGGACTTCTGTGCAGGAGAGGGCATTAGGAGAGAGTTGACTATTCCTTACAACCCACAACAGAATGGGGTTGTAGAGAGGAAGAACAGGGCCATTGTTGGGGTTGTGAGAGCCATGCTACATGATCAGGGGCTGCCACTATTTCTATTGGCTGAGGCATGCTACATTGCAGTTTATCTGCAGAACATGAGTCCTCACAAGGATGTGGGGAGCATGACTCCTGAGGAGGCTTTTTCTGGGAAGAAGCCTGAAGTGGGGCACCTTTGGATTTTTGGGTGCATCACTTATTCACATGTCCCTTCTGAGAAGAGGACAAAGCTGGAGCTCACGACAGAGAGAGGGATCTTTGTTGGGTACAATGAGACTTCAAAGGCTTTCCGTATATACCTTCCTTCCTCGAGGAAGACTGTCTTGAGGAGGGATGTCAGATTTGAGGAGGACAGAGCCTTTAGGAAGTCTAGAGGGACAGAGAAGGGTGAGTAGTCTTCACCTCAGATTCAGGTGAATCCGCAACAGACTACAGTGACACAGAGTTCGGGGCCACCAGTTTCGGGGACGACAGGTTCACAGGTGATAGGGCCACAAGATTCAGGTTCGCAGGCTACTGGTCCACAGGTTTCAGGATCGAGTACTTCAGAGTCTACTTCAAGATCACTGTCTTCAGGAGATGGGGTTGAGCAGGGAGAGTCCCCTCCACAGGACACTACTTCAGAGAGGAGGAAGCCCAAGTGGGTCATGATACTTTGAGGGAGACACAGGGTTCGGTGGGGAATCCTAGACATGCAGTGAGGGAGAGTAAACCTCCTGAGAGGTTTTGTGATGGAAGAGTACAATTCCATCATGAAGAACGATGTCTGGGAAGTTGTTCCTAGACCCGAGGGGAAGTTAGTGGTGACTTCCAGGTGGCTCTATAAACTAAAGCATGCTGCAGATGGCAGCATTGAGAAGTATAAAGCTCGCTTTGTGGCTCAGGGGTTTTCACAGGTTGAGGGAGTCGACTATGATGAGACCTTTACGCCGATTGCTAGATATACTTCGATCAGGGCAGTGATCTCCATTGCAGCAGAGATGGGTTGGAAGATCCACCAGATGGATGTGAAGACCGCATTTCTGAATGGTCTTATACACGAGGAGGTATATATTGAGAAGCCATTGGGCTTTGAGGTGCATGAGAGAGAGTCTCATGTGTGTAGACTGAAGAAGGCATTGTATGGGCTGAAACAAGCTCCCAGAGCTTGGTATTCGAGGATAGATGCCTATTTGCAACAGTTGGGTTTTAAGAAGAGTGAGGCGGATCCCAACCTATACTACATTGTGGTTGGAGAGGATCCTCTCATTCTTCTGCTATATGTGGATGATCTATTCAATACAGGGCCAGAGAGACTCATCAACAACTGCAAGGAAAGCCTTGCTTCAGAGTTCGAGATGACTGGTATCAGACTTATGCATTACTTTTTGGGATTGGAGGTTTGGCAGGAGCTTGGACACATCTTCCTAGGACAGGGGAAGTATGTGTGTGACATTCTGAGCAGATTTCAGATGGAGGATTGTAGGCCCATGACCACTCCCATGATTACCAACTGGAAGAAGCTTCATGCTTCTGAGTCACAGTTGGTGGATTCCACTTTGTATCGTCAGTTGATCGGGTCATTGATGTATTTGGTCAATACCAGGCCAGATATTTGTTTTGCTATCAACACTCTCAGTAAGTTCATGGTGGAGCCTAGGAGAGTGCATTGGGTGGCAGCAAAACATGTGCTCAGGTATCTTTGTGGTACGATAGATTATGGTCTGGACTATTAGAGAGGAGATGGAGTTCATTTGGTTGGCTATACAGATTCAGATTGGGCAGGATATGTCAATGACATGAAGAGCACTTCAGGGTGCTGTTTTGGATTGGGCTCAGCAGTTGTGTCATGGTTCAGTGGGAAGCAAAAGTCAGTGGCTTTGAGTTCTGCAGAGGCTGAGTATATGGCAGCCAGTCAGGCCAGTTGTGAGGCCCTTTGGCTTCACAAGTTGATGGTGGGATTGTTCGGTGTGCAGTTGAGGCCTACCGTGATCTATTGTGATAATCAAAGTTGCATCAAACTCTCGGAGAATCCAGTTTTTCATGACAGGTCTAAGCATATCGAGATTCGTTATCACTTCATCTGTGACTATGTTCAGAGAGGAGCTGTGGAGCTACAATACATATCTACAGAGGAGCAGGTTGCAGCATACTCACCAAAGCATTGGTCAGAGGCAAGTTTGTGTTTTTTAGGGACAAGCTTGGAGTGGTGAGTAACACTTTCCTTGGTAAAAGAGTGTTAAAATTTTAATTAAAAAGTACCTAGGCAAGTGTTTCTCATCCCTAGGTGCCTAAGGGGTGAGAAAGTGTCTAATGTGGGCCCTAGTCATTTAATTTGTGAGATGCAAATTAAAAGGTGACTTTATGACTTTAGTGAGGGTGAGTGAAGAGACACTCAATCTCATCCACTCATCTAATCCAATCTCAACCGTTGGATTAAGAAACTCCTCACCTACCTCATGAGGTCGATTAGGGTAGGAGGGTGCCCCCTAGCTAGGGTTGTTGTTCATTTATTTTTGGAGAGCAAGAGGAGAGAGGTCGAGCTTGAGAAGAGGAAGCATTTGCAGAGCTAGGCATACATTCCAAGGCAACTAGCAGGCACGGTTTTCAAGGCAGCAGACAGCAAGGAAACACAGTCCGTACAGTACGAATTTGAGGGGTCGTACAACATTTATTGTGCACAGATTTAGAGGAGAACAACAACACGGATTTTTGAGAGTATTGGCTGTCGTATAGCTTTTCCAAGCACAGAAATCGAGGAGGGTGCTGGGCACATTTTTCTGAGTGAGAAAAATCCGTACAGTCCGTACGGACCTGCACAGAAATCGAGGGCCGTACTGTCATAAATTCTGGGCATGTTTTTCAAGGTATTTGGCATAGTTTTCAAGGCATTGCACTGCTGGGAATTTCCATACAGTTGCAGCAGAAGTTTAACACGCATATCGAGGACAGTTCGTACAACATACATTACTGGGACAGCCGTAATGTGGTACAGATTTCTGGTTCAGAAATCGAGGAGCAATCTCCAGGACTGTATAGATAAGTTTGTGTAATTTCTGAAGATGAATATGCTGTAAAAGAATTTCTCAAAAGCCCATAAATAATAAAAGGCCCTCTCTCACTGGTTTTCCCCTTCTGGGTTTTTACAGGGTTGCTGTTAGACTGAAAATCTCTGTGTCAATATTTTTTGAGTTTTATGTGCTGCTGATATTTTATTTCTGCGTTATAAACGATGTTCAGAATCCTCATGTTTTAGTTCTGAAAATTATTTTTCTGCTGAGTTTTATTTGCTGTTATTAAACTGGGTTTGGGCATTAAACATTGGCTGAAAAATCAGCGAGATTGAAACTGGGTTGGGGTCTGAAATTTTACAGCTCTTCTTATTGAAACTCCTGGAAGGTTACTAGTGAATAACCTTCCCTTGAATTGTTCTTAATATATTCGGAGGATCTTGAAGGGTTAGTAGTGAACAACCTCTATATATTACTCTAAATTCCACTCACTTATTTCCAAAGGAGTCCTTAATTGACCCCATATGCCCAAAAATATATAGGCACTAGTCATTCTCTCAATAGTCAATCATAAATTTCTGGATTATACTCTCATTTTACTGTTTTAGGGTTAAATTAGGGTTTTGTAACAACAAATTTTTATTTTCAACTAATAATAACCTAGTCATTTTGATTTTTTATGCATATTGTTGCCCTAATATACATTATAAAACCTTGAAATATTTTGTTGATTTATTATTACAGCCATCTAAGGCTGGACGTCTAGGGTTTTTTGGGCTGTTATATGCTTCTTAAATTTCTAATTTTTTTGATGAATGAAACCCTAATTTAGTCCATGGTTTAACCCTCTTGTTTCATTGGTTTATCACTTGTTAAAGGGCTGATTTATTGCTGCTGTAATATCTTATTTTCATACTGCAATTTAATATATTTTCGAAGTTTTAGAACAGCCGTTAGCTTTTTCTTCATTTGTAGTGTTTGGGTATCCTCTTGAGCCTTGACTTGGAAAACCTCCTAGATCGACCTAGATCCTCACCTCTTCAAATCTGGAAATTACTTTTTCTTACCACCTTATTAATATCTTGTCTATCTTATTTCATTGGTGGTAGTTTGAGTAGTTACCTGGGGTGCCCTAGATTTCATTGTGTTTTGCTACTAGGGAAGCCTCCCTTGTGTTGGATTTGCTCTTCCACTAAAGATAGGAAAGTTGTTGCCTAGGTGACAGTGGTGACATCTTCCGATGTTCCACTAGTCTTGTGCCTTGTGCGGGCTTTGCACTAAGGTGCTAGATTGTGTGGTAACATATCTCATGTGTATTTAAGGCTTCCATTTATCTATTGCTGCGATATCTTTCTATAGAGAGCTGTTAGATTAGGGTAAAAAAGCAAAATAGAGAACTCTTTTAAATTTCAAAACTAAAAACAACTTAGATTTGGAGTTTAATCAGAGGTAAAGCATATATGAGATGGATCTATACAAGATATCAACAGCTTGAAGAGAACAACTCAGAACACATATGGAAATTAACTCAGATCCATAATACTTAGATCTAAACCTCAGATCTAAAAACCCAGATCTATAACTCAGATCTAAAATTAAGATCTATAAATAACTCAGAACTGAAAATCAATAACTCAGATCTAACAAGCAATAAGATGAGCAGAGGTATGAATCTATAAAGCTGTAAGGTACATACTTAGATCTGATCTTAAAACAGTAAGCAGTTATTAAGGACAGTT
>ML782355.1:319421-338971 GCA_009831015.1 Picea engelmannii | reverse complement strand
ATGGGTACCCTGGACCCAGTCCAGGGGCCCTAGACATTGTCTAGGGTCTTTATCAATTTGGTCCCAGACCACATACCCCAGGAGTGCACTGGGGGCCCTAGATCTCATCTAGGGTCTTAGTCATCCTCCAGGAGAATGGCTCTCGCAGCTGCTTATAAATTTAACAAGAGCTGTGTTTGCTTATTATAGTGGGTTGTTCTTTACTGAAAGAGAGGTTGAAGTGTGGTTGTAAAACCCTCTTTCACCCCTCGTATCAGATCTGAATTTTGATGTAATAAGGGGTGGTTTATTCAATAGAACGCTGTTCCTGCTGCTCAGATTTGATCTCTAATGCATTATATGGCTGTAATAAGTTGATGGTTGTATTATTGTGTTTTTCTTGAACATTTCACGTGGTTGTTATATATATATCAGATTTGTTTATGGCTGATAATCTTCACTGTTTGGTTGTTTTATCACATCTTCTTCATCCACATTTCAAGTTCAATCGGTCACCTAGACTCTATAGCCCAAGGACAGGGCACTAGGTTTTGCTTGGTTTTTCCTTTTATATATAAAATCCAAAAAACATTTTCATCTACAAATTTGGTTTTTTATCAGTTTTACAAAGGACAGATTTGTAGTCTTATTAGGGATTCCTCCCTTGTGTTGGAGGGGAGCTGGCGTAAAGTGAGGAGGATGATCATTGAGGTGACAATGGGTGACGTCCTCAAGTTACCCAAGGGTTTGTACTTGGTGATTGGATGTATCTTTTGAAGTGCAGATTTTAGAGGTAACAGGTACCCTCAGGGCATTTACAGCAACTTATGCTGGAAACCCATAGGAGCTGATAATAAACAGTCTGACTAGGCTGGCCAGTTAAGTCTCCTTCCTATCAGCAACTTATAGAATGTTGCATATGTCCTAGCATACCCTAGAGTGTGCTATAGTCAATTGTGCCTAATTCATTAGAATACAGTAAAGTATTTTATTAATGTCGATGAAGCAGTAACAGCCGTGGGACAAGAGTGGTAGCTGGGCAAAACCTCCCAGTGTATTAATTCTTAGCTGCTTTCTTGATGTCATCCTGATGCATTACTGCCTTTCTTTGCCTTCTCGCTATACAGACTTTCCTATAGAGATGACATATTCTTTCTTGAAGAATTGTTGCAGACCTTAACTTTTGGCAGGGAGAGAACATTTCTATACATTTACTGCTGTAACAATGGGTAGTGAACAAAGAGATTAATCTTGCTGCCATGTCCCTTGTTAGATTTTTTTTAGCTCGGGAGGTACTCCGCATGTTTTGTCTTGTATGCGGATGTTACCTTAATATTTACACTACCAGGCACTTAACTTTGTAATAGGTTTTATAAAGTTGTTTTAAGTGGTTCTTTTATTAAAGCGACTTTTTTAAATAAAGTGTACCTTCTATTTTTAAAGTGACTTTATTTTCATAAAGCACTTATGTAATAAAGTGAAATTCACTTTAATTTTAAATCAGACATTTTGGAGGGAATGGATCATGACCCTTGATCTTGAAAAAGGCAAGATCTAATCTTGGCCTTTGGATCTAGGGTTGAGGAAGGTGAAAAGACACTTTTGGGGGGAAAATGTCATTTTCAGATTATAAAAGAATGCATTGGGTAGTGTGCAAGACATGTTGTGAAGACATCGGGAGGATGTTGAGAGCACATCAGGAGGAGAGTTAGAGAGATTTTCTGAGCATGCTTGAGAGAGGAAAGTGAGCAGCGAAGAGGGCACGATTCTCGAGAATTTTTGGCCGAAATATTTTTTTGCTGTGGGAGGCCGTACTGTATGGATCTGTACAATCCATACATTTCATACAGCCGTACGGATTTGGGCACGGAAATTGAGGCAGTTTCCAGAATTTTGGTGGCTGTTTCTGGGCCGTACGGAACAGTCCGTACAGATGACTGTGGGCACGGAAAACGAGGTACGAAAGAGGTCGAACAACGGTACGGTTTTGGCACAGAAAATGAGGCAGATTTCTGTGGGACAGATTTGGTGCTGTGTGAGATATTTTCCTTAGCTGGAAATGTGGGCTGGAAATGTGGGTTTGCTGCTGTTTTGTACTTTCCTGAAGCATAATAATAAGATTTCTCTCTCTCTCATTGGGTTTCCCCACATTGGGGTTTTCCCTGGCATTTGCCTAAATTTCTGAGTGTTATTGGGTTGCTGTCCATTGTGTATTTCTGCTGCATATTTTTGCTTAGCAATGTGTATTTCTACTTATGGAAATTTCTGAATGTGGGCTTTTGCATTTATGAAGTTTATGAAGACAGTTATCTCTAGGTTGCTAAGTGTCTGACAGAATTTCAGTTTGCTGATTTTAGTCATTAAAAATTTACATCCCTAGCCCTACATGTGCTGGAAAAGATCCGAGTAATGGAACTATTCTAATGTGAGGTGCAGGGATGATTTTAAGGATGAAATTTTATCTTAAAATGTAGAAACATTGGCAAATCTTACTAGTCCTTAATATGCAAATTGTTAAATATTTGGAGATATTTTTGTAAAAATATTCAAATTTCTAAGGATATTATATAGTTTCTATAATTTTTTTGTTATTTTTGAGGTAAAATAATTTTATGCTATAGAATTTAGGCGAATCTTTTTTAGAAAAAATGGAAATTGACAAATATTTTTTTGGGAAAAGCATGGAAAATTAGTCCGAGGGCGAAATTTAGCCCTTAAAATTTTCCCTGGTGAGGTGCTGGAAGACAAATTGCTCAAGTAAGGCCAAGATGGATAATTCAAACCAATCAAATGATAATAAAGAGAAAGGTCACATGGTGTGCTGTGGTGACATCTGTCAGATCTCAATGCCAATTTGTCTCGGTCAATTTCCTCTACAGTTTGATATCTCATTGATAGGACTAACTGGAAACATGTTCTTGAGCATATCTGGTTGTGTAACATCCCAACTCTTGCTTCACTGTATAGTGGTTCCTTATTTTTAAATTGGCAGCGAACACAACCAACTTTTGTTTCTTTTTTTCTTATTGCATAATAGGCTTATACTCTCCTTCCAAAGACTTCCTTAAGGTCTTCAGGTCTTCAATTATGTTTGTTTGCCTCTAAGCTTAGAATCTATTAGATTTCTTTAACTACTAAGTGGAATCATATTTATTATGTCCTTTTATTTTGCATGGTTTTTGTTGAGAGAGAAAGAGAGCTGATTTTTGATATCAATGTGAAGTGATACTAGCTCAGAGGAGAGGAATGAGGAGACACTAGAGGCTACTGTCAGGGACTCATACTCATCTCTGCCAGATTCTGGAGCAACTGGGCAAGCTGCAGAGTCACAGCATAATTGTGCACCTGGGCAAGCTGCAGAGTCACAGCATAATTCTGCACCTAGGGAAGCTGCAGAGTCACAAAATAATTGTACACGTGGGCAAGCACATGGTTCAGAATCTTATGGAGCATATGATACATGGCCTTCAATGCAGGTGAATCATGGGGATGAGCATGCTCGTCTAGTTAGCAATTATTATGATCTGGAGAAACAGAGACAAGAAGTGCTACAGCAACTCTATCAATTTAATGGATGGAATTGTCAGATTACAAATGAACAAGCTACCTCAAGTGCACAATGGAATGGATATGCATCTTTTCAGGGGATTCAAGGTGCTTCTTACAATCCACAATATTGCCCAATGCTACATTACTGCCACCCATGTCCTTACTGGCCAACTCAACCACCATTATGCACAGGACCTTGCAGCCGTCATGCTCCCTCTGCTTCTTCTGGTGCTGGAATTTCAAATAATGAACCACACTGTCAATGTTGGTACAGAAACACTCCTCTTCCCACTGAATTTAATAATACAGTTGAACCTTCCAAGCCATTACCTGCAGAAGACAATATTACAGAAAGTATCTTGGAAGCAGTGAAAAAGGCAACATCAACAGTGAAGGAAGAGATGTCCAGGGTTGATAATGAATTCCGAGGTAAATGCTAAAGCTCATTCTTTTACCACAATTTTCATGGCCATTCTGTCATTTTTTTTTCACATATTCCTTCCTTTGACATACTCTTGGTTCTTTTTGGTTGATGAGATGCAAATGATGCATGGATGCTTAATTCTAAAGTCCAATTTCGGTTCTTTTTGATCCTAGATGAAATAGAAAAGATGTGTTCATGTTAAGCTATTTGCTACTATAAAGTTTCTGAATATTATGTTTTGAATGTTTTTCAACTGTCTTTTGCAATACTCCTTGATAGTGGAAATTAATTAGAGACCTCAATATACATGCAGTGTTGGCAGATATGTTTGGCATAATAGTTCTTAAAAATTACGACACTCAACCAGACATCTGAAATCAAATCTGATTCATCTCTTTAATGTAGATAATGTACAAGGCCCATATCTGATGCTATAGTGGACTAACTTGTGTCCTTATCTTGTTCCTTTATTCTCTAATTCTCATTTTTTCGTGATTTATTTTTTGTGCATGTCAAAACATCTGTACCATTGCCACTGTGTATGAGGCTTAGGAGGAATGGAAAATAAATGTTATATATGTGTCCCAAACTTTTGATGTGAAAATGTACTGGAAAATATGCCAACAAATGATGCAATAATTATGAAACAATCGTATGCATAATTTAGTTTCAAAATGAAAGCCATATTTCAGTACAAAAAATCTGGTTTTATTATTTGATCTAAAAATTTGGTGATAGAACATGAATGCCCAGGCTTCTAGAAGAAACAATTCCTGTTTTTATACCCCATTTGTCAATTCTTTGAGTGACTCCATCGCCATAATACTTGTTTTTTAACTTACAGAAAAGTATTGAATACAAAATAATATTACGACTTTGCTTCTCTTATTCTATTGTTAAAAGTTGAGCATCGACATTTGCATAAACCTTGTATAATATAACATTTAAATTACAAACATCTTATTGTGTATGTCTATAATGATAGATGTAACTGTCCTTCAGCAATTTTTTTTAAATGTATCCTATATATTTCGATATAATTCTATAAGCATACCAACTCTAATACATACACATTGAATAGTAATTATTTATCCATGATTCCATGCTAACCATTTTCTCACATCAACATACAAGCTGAGATAGGGACACATCATAGGTCTACATATAATTGATCAAACCCTTGTTAATTGTAATCTCACTTTATTTCGCAGTGTGAAAGCTTACATCTTTGCTAGTTCCTAAACTTGAGATCTTACATTTGTTATTTAAAAGTCCATGACCAACTCTTTTCCCTCGACATTGGCTGACTATGGCCTATAATCTGGAGATAAATATTAAAACTAACCTAGCCCCCATGAAGTATGCTTTACATTGACCAAACATCTGTTTGTAAAAGCTGAAATAAGTAGGTTTTGAGTAGACATTGATACTTTTCTTTCAACTCTGTCAATCATCAATTATCAGAAATCAAAACTATGTTTGCTAGTTCATGGTGGTTTTCCAAGCAGCATTTCTAACGTACTGTGAAATGCTCTTAATGGTTATGTTACTTCTTGGCTTGATTTATTTTGCTTCTTGGATAATTTACATATAATTCCATCTGAAGTGAAATAGACTGCTACCAATTCATCGTTCAATTATTTGCAAAATCCAGTGCCAGTAGGAGATTTTGTACGAATTTATCGCTGCTGTAGACAGGCTTGATAGCTTGAAACAATCATGTGGATGCATGTTAATTTTTGTCTTTCTGATAATTTGCGGGTCTGGTCATTTGTGGTTCAGGTGAAATGGAAATTGATAAATCTGGGGAAGGAAGTTCAGATGCAGATGTTACAGAAATGCTCCATGCTTGGTTTTCAGCAGGCTTTTATACTGCCAGGCAAGTTTGACATTATCGCATGATAGGTTGTCTACAATTTTTTCTTAGAATACCATTTTCTTGGAATTCTTCCTTTTCTTTCCTAGATAGGATCTGTCTCCTACCAAATCTTGTATGTTTTGTGTTTTGATGATGCATGTTCTAAGAGGTTGTAACTTGTAGTGGAACTGCTGTCATACATTGATTAAAGAGGCTTTTTGTGAGAAAATCACACAAGAATGTGTACAAAGAATGCAAACCATAATATATTAAAAAAGAGAGGGATATACTTGATTCATCCTGAATATGGTATGGATGTCAATACATATAAGGGAGACAATGTCCCATAACAAAATCCCATTCAACCACTTTGTTAGTCAAGCCTTGACCTAATCTAACACAACTCTATTTATGACATGTGACATAAGTCACTTAATATTAACCTAAAGTACATTATAACTTTATTGTATGACCATTATTAAATGCTACTCTAACACCCTGCCGTAATGGTCATATGGAGAACAGCTGTTTGTCCCAATAGACAAACTTGTCTGGGCCAAATGTGTCAAAGATGTCTATAACATGACTTTGAAATTCACTCCAAACTGATGATTTTGAAGTCATCACCAAATGAACAAAAATGTTGATTACATGACATATAATTGGCATTGCTGATGCATCATGCAATGCAAAACACCTTACCAACCACCTGATTAATAACTAGCTCTTCAGCTGGATGAGAATCAATGTTGGCTGAAATTTTCAGCTAATATACCAGAGATGTAGAAGCTGATTTCTTCTTCGAGAAGCTGTCATCTTCCACACCTAGGTACCTGTTACCTTTCCAGGAGGTACCCTATATTTTCACTTGGCTACACCATTGTAAGCCCAAGAATGCAAGTCAAAATCCATGTGAACCATAGTGGATGATTTTGTAATGGACTCCCAGACTTAGTCCAGCCATGATCAGTCCCCTTAGTCCCCGTCTCAATGTGTTTCGTCCTGGATAGGATTGGACGCCTTGGCATGGATCTATTGGGACACATGGTTGTGTGGAGCCATGAGTTTTATGTAGGGGTGATTGCAGTTTGTGGAGCCTAGTCCGGTCCATGTCAATCACACCTATGTCTTACCACACAGTTATTTCTATTGAGTTTATAGGCATTTCTTGGCCATGGTGCATCTATCATTTTTGTTCTCAACATGGTAGTCTCACAAAGTTTTCAACATTCCAAGTCTTTTGAGGCAGTTCATGGATCCTAAGGCAGTGGTCCCTGGAGGCAAAAATACAACATGGGTTCAAAATGATTAAAAAAAATTCACGAGCAAGACCCATATTGCAAAATTTTGATTGATGAAGTATTGAAGGAGTTATTGCCTCCCAAGGAAAAATCGTCCCATCCTTCTACAAAAAATTGTTGGGCACTTCTCCCAAGTCAAATGGTCAAGGAAATGGAACGTTGGGGGTCTACTTACCTTGGAAAATTTTTAGCAAGTCAAAGTTGCTCCTTTATCCAAGCAAAGCAATTAATTTATCCATCAAATGACCAAATCGTCCCTCTTGGGACAAATCGTAACTCCCATTTAATGGTCAAGCTAGACGTTGGAGTCAAAGGTGTTGATTTTTCATAAGTTAGGTTAAGCATGAAGTCTATTCCATTTTTGCATTTTACTTAACCATAACCCATCCTTCTAAAAAAAATCGTTGGGCACTTCTCCCAAGTCAAATGGTCAAGGAAATGGAACGTTGGGGGTCTACTTACCTTGGAAAAATTTTAGCAATTCAAAGTTGCTCCTTTATCCAAGCAAAGCAATTAATTTATCCATCAAATGACCAAATCATCCTTCTTGGGACAAATCGTAACTCCCATTTAATGGTCAAGCTAGACGTTGGAGTCAAAGGTGTTGATTTTTCATAAGTTAGGTTAAGCATGAAGTTTATTCCATTTTTGCATTTTACTTAACCATAAACAATAATGTTGCAGCAACCAAGATCACAAGAAGAAACACCATGCACAAGAACACAAGAAGTATCATGGGAAACCCTTCTCAACAAGGGAAGAAAACCAAACCAAATCCTTTGCTATAATCTTCAAGAGAAAGACCTTCACCACCAAGAATGACCTAGCACACAAGAGGGTGCTTAAGCCCTAGAAAACTAGCGCCCAAGAGAGGTGCGCACCTTTTACCAAGTAGATGTGTTTGCTGTAATTTCCAAACATACAAGAAAGATATGATTCCACAATGGGGAATCATCTCTTACTTATATTAGACTTGTCCAATCAACAAAGGCGTCTAATGGCTCAACATGGCCGACCTCTCTAAGTCACTTTATAATTTATTATTATTATTATTAATATTAATATTAATTATCTCTTACATTTATTATTAATCACATTAGGGTGGGGCCGACCTGTACCCTTTACATAACAATTAGGGTTACAGGCAGGTCTGACTCTTGAACAACATATAACAAATGATCTGATACACTCACTAGGGGCACATCCATAGGGATGTCATAGCTTTGGCTCACTGCATTACACAGAAGAACCAGATCTACATACGTTCACCCGTGCTCATCCACAAACACGTCCACTCTACAGATCTCTATTCCCACTGCCTCACACATGAGAATCATTTGGAGTTTTCTCGTCAACTCTGCTGCTCAGAGGAGGCTATCACATCATCTTCATTTCTGTTCACATGACGATGTGCCCAACACTTTTGGGATTTCACACGTTTACCTTGTGCTCAGCCACATGCACGTCCAACTCATTAGATCGCTTTTCCTACTGGATAATCATCTGGAGTTCTTCTCACTCTCTTCACGGAGGAGGTCACCTCTACGTTCCTAGCTCTGTCCCAGGCAAGAACCACGAACCCTTCTTAGGGGCTTTCTCTCAGGTTTGTAAGCTGAGAGAAAGACTTCACATAGCTGCAATGTTCCACATCTCACAGGTTTGTAAGCTGGAAAATGTATCCCATAGTTGCAATCATCAACACTCCCTCTCAGCTAGGGAGGCATTCTTCATCATGCCAAGTCTTACACAGTCGTGTTCTGAATTTTGTCTTCGTTGGAGTTATCCATACTCCCTCTCAACTAGTAAGGCATTCTTCACCAGGTTAGTTTGGTGAAGATGTTTGCAATCTGCTCATGTGTAGGAAGGTACTGCATGTGTATGATTTTCCTCTGCATCATATCTCTGATATAAGGATATTTCATCTCATTGTGTTTCGATCCATAAGGAAACATGAGCTTTACACACGACTCTAGGCTATCATCATAGGATCCATCTCGTGGTCAAGTAAATTTGTCAGAATCTTGTGAAGCCACATTGCTTCGCACACTCGATGCTAAATACTCTGCCTCTGTGGTAATCAAGGTCACTGAGTTTTGTATCCTGCTGCATCAGGAAACCATGGTAAACTTTCATGGTAGAATATCAACCGGATGTACTCTTCCTGTTCACTGTACTTTCTACTCAATCTGAATCGGCATATCCTGCAAACTCAAGTTCACACTGGAGGCATATTTCAGACCATATCCAACTGTGCCTCGTATATATCTTAATATATGTTTTGTTGTTGCCTAGTGAGTCTGTCTCGGTTGACTCATCACATTCGCTGCATGACATGAATCAAGTCTGGTGTTAACCGGATACATCAATGATCCAATCAACTGTGGATCAGTCTCGTCTGAATCATTATCAATCTTCTTCTTTAAATCCATTACGGTGGATTTTGCATTCTGTCATACTGAATATTTTCGCTGTATATTTTCCTTGACTTAGGAGAATCTCATCGGTCCTCTTGGCATACTTCTTGCCCCAAGAAGTGGTGCATCATACTCAGAATCTTCATCTTGAATTCAGAGGTCAAGGATTTCTTGTATCCAACAATAAGGCTTTTTGAATAAGTCATCAAATCAGGCTCTCGTCACCAACACTGTAATGATATAGGTTTGGATCAACAACATTCTTGCTGAAATCCAAACTCATCAAGAATCTATCTATCTGATATAGTTTCCAACTCATGGATGATAGTACGGATGGAAGTGTATCAGGTTCACTGGATCAAGTGTGTTATTATAGACAACTCCCTCTTTTTGTGGGAAACCTCTGGCTATAGATCTCGTTTTGTATTTCTTGACACTTTTATCAGCTGCATGCTTGATCATATAGATCCACTTGGAAGTTACCACAAACTTTCCTTTTTGGTCCTGGAATAAGATCTTATGCATCATTCTGGTATTCCTCTGTTATGGCATCTTGCCATACTGGTTCTCTTGTTGTTTCTCTAAGACAAGGAGTCTCAACATCAATGAAGTGGCTCATGACTGAAGGATAGCTCGAAAATCTCTTTTGCTTTCTCGGGATGTGCCTTGAGAGGCTTGTATGTTTCTTTGCCTCTTTGCAGAGTGAGTCTAGGTAGGCCTTTTACGCCCTACTGCAATATCTCTGAATATATCAACCGGAGCACTGGAATAGCTGAAATAATGTCTGTCTCCCTTTGGACTGCTGAGGGGGAAAATGTATTTGTCTATTCCTTCTTAGATAATTTTGATTCACTCTTGAGTCAAGTGACTCCTTCTGAAATGTTGAAGGAGTGACTTCTTCCTTTGTTGTTAACCTGTCTGAAACAAGAAAACAACGAAAGGAAACAAGACAAGAATATCTCCTAGAGGAGATTTATGAGTACATCTCTAGAATCAAAATAATTTTAAGAATTGTTGTCACAGCTATAACACTTTCTTGTAATGTCGCATGATAATCTAAAAACAATCAAACCTGGGGTTTCTTTACTTCCAGTGTGTTGTTCTTCTGACATGCACTGCCACTTCTCTGAGTCCATGATTTGCACCAGGGTTTTCTTTTTCCTGCAAATATCCTTATAACAGTGATGCAAATTTCATATATATACAGGTGCATACCTGAGGGAGCTGATATGATTTCTTCAATGGCACTTGGCTGATTTCTTTCCTCTGGCTTCTTCATGAAGAAGGTGGTCACAGTGTCACCTCTTTGCATTACTCATAATAGGTCTTCCTTTGAAGCCTTGTCTTCTAGGAACTTGAAGTTGCTTGATTTATCAAGCTTAACTTCCATCATAGTTCTGGCATTGCACATTGGATCCACTTTGCTTGTATTCCACATAAGGTGATAAAAATAAGGTTCACATATGCTTTGGTAGTAACATAGATAGTGTAGAGAGCACTAGAAAGAAACAGAGCCAATATTTATGATGACACTCTTCTTTCTTTTCAACATTCCAGGAAGCACAATGTGGATTATTCTGGTAGTATTTATTGCATTCACTTGCTCATGTCCTCTATACTGATTCCTGAAATCCACCACAACTGGGTTCTGTATTTTATTTGTAAGGTCTTTAAGCTTGGAAGGATATCTTTCAACCAAGATCAAGTTGATCATGTGGCTAGCTGACTTAATGGCAAATAGCATCTCAATTCTATTTGCTGAGGTCTGTCATTATTGCCCATGATTCATACTTGCTCAAATTCTTAAGAAGGTCACCCATATCTAGTTCAGGAATCCTTTTGAAGTGATGAAGATGGTAAGTAGGTTAAGGGCTTGGATGAGGAGGAGAATCATTCTCTCTAGGCCAGCTTGGTTCAGGAACACCACCAACAGATTTGAAGCCTTTTAATTTCAGTCCCCCAAATTTATGCTGTGTTAGATCTGAGAGTTCATTTCCAAAAGATCCAACACAGTGAAGAATGCTTACGGAATTCTTGATCTCAGTTGAGCTTTAGACAGTCTGCTCTTCTTATTACAGTGTTGTAGCTGTTATGCTGAGCCTCTTTCCAGGCAGCGACAACCTTTTCTTAGCAGGCCGAGTTGTCAAGGGACAAGTGACGACTTTTCCTGCTGTCTAAGAGGCTTGAACAGGTCTCGGTTTTAGGCCTGCGGTTATTCACAGGGCTGACTATATCTGACCCCCTTAATTTTATGCTACAGGAACCTATATGCCACAGGAAGCATTAGGTCCAGCCTGCCTTCTTCCTTTTTCTGTTAGGGTATTGTTGTGGCAGTGTTTTAGAGGCCTGCGGCCACTTTTAAAATGGACAACCAGCTCTCCTTTTTCATATCTGTAGGCTCCGACCTCTTTCACAGAATTTCGGGGCAGCTTGTGGGGTTTCTTCTAGGCTCCACCCTTTTCTTTTATGGCTGTAAGCTTCAGTCTCTTCTTTTGCCATATAGATGTTTCCCTTCCGGTCTCCTTTTCATTCACCACAGAATGGAGTTCCAGCCTTCTTCCTCTTTATACCTACAACAACGTTTTGACATACTTTTCCTTCAAATCTTTGGTGTGCAATGGTTTTCTTCAAGACTTCTCTGATACCATGTTGATTTTTCATAAGTTAGGTTAAGCATGAAGTTTATTCCATTTTTGCATTGTACTTAACCATAAACAATAATGTTGCAGCAACCAAGATCACAAGAAGAAACACCATGCACAATAACACAAGAAGTATCATGGGAAACCCTTCTCAACAAGGGAAGAAAACCCAGCCAAATCCTTTGCTATAATCTTCAAGAGAAAGACCTTCACCACCAAGAATGACCTAGCACACAAGAGGGTGCTTAAGCCCTATAAAACTAGCGCCCAAGAGAGGTGTGCACCTTTTACCAAGTAGATGTGTTTGCTGTAATTTCCAAACATACAAGAAAGATATGATTCCACAATGGGGAATCATCTCTTACTTATATTAGACTTGTCCAATCAACAAAGGCGTCTATTGGCTCAACAGGGCCGACCTCTCTAGGTAACTTTATAATTTATTATTATTATTATAATTAATATTAATATTAATTATCTTTTACATTTATTATTAATCACATTAGGGTGGGGTCGACCTGTACCCTTTACATAACAATTAGGGTTACAGGCAGGTCTGACTCTTGAACAACATATAACAAAGGATCTGATACACTCACTAGGGGCACATCCATAGGGATGTCATAGCTCTGGCTCACTGCATTACACAGAAGAACCAGATCTACATATGTTCACCTGTGCTCATCCATAGACACGTCCACTCTATAGATCTCTATTCCCATTGCCTCACATAGGAGAATCATCTGGAGTTTTCTCGTCAACTTTGCTGCTCAGAGGAGGCTGTCACATCATCTTCATTTCTATTCACATGACAATGTGCCCAACACTTTTGGGATTTCGCACGTTCACCTTGTTCTCAGCCACGTCCAACTCATCAGATCGCTTTTCCTACTAGATAATCATCTGGAGTTCTTCTCACTCTCTTCATGGAGGAGGTCACCTCTACATTCCTAGCTCCGTCTCAGGTAGGAACCACGAACCCTTCTTAGGGGCTTTCTCTCAGGTTTGTAAGCTGAGAGAAAGACTTCACATCGCTGCAATGTTCCACATCTCACAGGTTTGTAAGCTGGAGAATGTATCCCATAACTGCAATCATCAACAAAAGGAGGGTCAATGTGGACAAATTATGACCGTTTTAGCTCATCTCTCAAGATGGAAATGTCCCCAAGTTGGAATGTTGGAATCCTCTCATCAAATCGAGTTTTCTCAAGGACCATATGACCTTCTTCCTTGTGGAGCGAACCTCCCATGTGGACAAATCAAATGGTCAAACATTCTAAAAATTGAATTTATCCTATTTTGTTCATGGAGTGATGTAATAAAAAATATTATCCAATGGCTTAGCCTCCAACCAATTGTGGATGAGCAAACCAAAAAAAATATTATTTTATGAGGGAGGTAGAAACTAGCCGTTACAATAAAAACTATATAAGGCTAGCCCCTTCTCTCATTTGATGTGGTTGAAACTTTGTGAGATCATAATGTCATATTTTGGAACTCAATTCTCTTGTGTCACTGTGGATTGTCTACTATAATGTTTGCTTTTCTTGGTCTTGGATTATTTTAATTGTGCTTTGACAGGGGTTCCTTAGGAGAATTGCAAGAGGTGACTAATCGATCCATTGAGGGGCTACATAGTCACGTGGAAGAAAGGAGATAGACTTTCGTCTCCTTTCTTTGTGGGCTTTTAGTGAAACACACCCAAGTTGTTGGACCAACTTCTTTGGAAGTAGCTTCAACCAAGTGGTCTGTTATCACTTTGACCCTAGTTGATTGGTTATCTTGGAGACCATCCATCAAGGAACTCTCCTAGCAAATCCAAGGAGGAACCCATCTCTTGTTGAATTTCTAGCATTGGGGGTGATAGTCCTTTGACTCCAAACCCAATCGACTAGAAATCCATCTAGGCCAATCTTAAGCTTGCGGGGTCACAATCACTCAAACTAAGAGACATCTAAATGTAAAAGAGGTAAAGGTAAAATCTCTCAATTTTTTCAACCATTAATCTCAAATATTTTAAATGATCTTTTATTACAAAAAAATCATACCCTAGCTTAGTATTTCATTTCTATCTTTTACAAGCTAGTAGATCTTGGGGTTTTTGTTGTTTGAGAACTTCCCTACCCCAAGATACATATTCCTTTGAGTTTTATGCTTCATTGAATATCCTTTACAAGGGTTTTTTTGAGAAATAGTGTGCAGATCTGTGTTATTTTAACCAAGAAAATTTTCAGATCTACACTCTCGTGGACATATAAAAGAGTGCATATTGTAAGTATCTACTACTTCCTAAACCCTTATACATTTATTTCAGATCTGATTATATATTTTATCTTTATTTTTTGGTCAATATAGAGTAAAACTACAGCCCAACAAACAATTTTACTAGCTGTAGCAAATTTTGGGTTTTGACCCTAGGGAGAATTGAATCCCAATTCTGTAAAAGTGATTTCTAGCCAGCTGGAAATTGATTTTGCAGCAGATATGAAGGCTCTAGGGCACAAGATTCACTTGTACTTTGCTATCCTATCCTCTAAGCCCACAGATCTATTGATCTAGTGTATTTTTACACTTGTGGGAGGCCTCACAAGGCCATTATTTTGCTAGTTTTCTGCATATTATACTGTTTTTGCAGGTCTGAGATAACAGGACAACAAGGAGACACTTCAATTCCGACAACTTCTTACAAGGTATTCACATTAGAAATCATCCGGAAAGTGGTAAGAAAATTCACCACTCTCTCTTGTGCATTACTTGGCCATTATTTTGAAGATTGAGGTAAGTTAACTTGCTGATTTGTCACTTTATTTTTTGCGTTATCTTTTATTTCAGCAAACATTTAAAACAATTAACTCCTACCTTCACTTAGTGTACTCTGTTTAGGCACCGGTCTTAAGATTCTTTGTGGTGAAGTGATAGTTTGCGGGAAGCCTCCCAGAGCCTCTTAGCGTATGCGTTTGGTTCAAACATGGAAGGATAGGTGTTGTGGTGACATTGGGCACCTATCCCTTGTGTTACTACTATAGCAGACTACGAACCTTGGTGGTATTCTAGTTTTGACGGTAAGAGTACCAAAGTGTTATAAAAGTCTCGAGCCAGGTCTTTCAAGCCTACTATAATCTGGAATAACAGTCATCCACACTTGCGACCTACGCCTCTTGTAGTTGAACCACAATCACACTTTGTCCAATTGTGTGGCCTCTTCACATCCATCCTCCAATCATATTGTTTTGCCATAGTTGGGACTAGTGTTACCAGAAGCGTGCCCTCCCCGCACCTAGGCTCAAAATCATTGTTTGAGTGGGAGTGTCTAGGGAGTGCCCCACGGAACGCGCTCCGAGAAGTTTTGGAATGCTCCCTGAGCTTGGTAGAGTGATCCCAAGGAGCTCCATGAATGCTCCCCGAGCGCTTCCTAGACGCTTCGTAATGGTAATGTTAAATTCTTAAAGTAAAAGGATCATTTTTATCCTTTTACTTAAATTTTGAACATTACCATTATTTGTTTCGGGATGTTTGAGAGTGGTTCCAACCTCATCAGACTTCATATGGAGAAAATAGAATTTCATATCCCATTCAAAATTCAACTGACTTAATAGTTTTTTAGGATTTCAGGATTGATGGGATTGCAACATTTTCATTGGATTCTATCATGTATGAGGGTATGCGATTGGCATGTAATCAAGAGCACCAAGCCCTTTATGTACCCCAATTTTGGTGGTGTTGATTGTTAAACTCCTTTGTCATGGCCTTAGCAAACCAAAATCATTGATTAGTCATGTTAAGCTTTATCTACAATATTTTAAGTCTAGGATTAGGTAGTTTCATCAAAATCGGGTGGTGTCGACTAATGTTCCTAGAGGATTGAGGTAGAGGCAAAGGCTAGACAAGAGGCAAAGGATGAAAGATGATGCTAATGATGTGGATCCCGATATAACCGATGGTGGAAGTTGGAACCCTGTTTGTTATTTATGTTTTTCATTTAAATATTCTTGCTTGTTTATTCATAATTCTTTCTTTCAAAGTTTCATTATAATCATTAATGTACTATGGATGGCATTTCTAAATTCATAATAATGTAGTATTCATTCACGAGTAGCACAAGTATGCATGTTTTCATATATCCTGCAGCTAATTTGGCATTCTGCATGTTTTTTTTAATATAAATGCAATATAATATATAAAAATGGCACTCTCAGAACACTCCACTCCCGAGTTCTTTTGGAAAATGACGCTCTCTATGCTCCCGCTCCTGAAAACACTCTCGCTCTGCTCCACGCTCTGGCAACTATAGTTGGGACTAATTCGGATACATCTTGTGCATCCGATATTCCACCTTTGTTCACATCTTCTAGCCTTCCATAGTCACCTCCGTCACTAGACTATGGGAGCTCTTCTTTCGTTGCATCTTCAAGCCTTCCACCTACTCATATATAACTGGATTGTGGGAACTCTTGCTTTTGTTACATCTTCAAGCCTCCCAGCTCCTCCACTTATGGGTTGTGGGAGCTCTTCTGCCTCTAGTGCTAGTGCTCCCTGCACAACATCATATGGTCACCATTCAAACCTCTGCACTTCACTTCCTTGAAGATCCATTGATTTGTTAGCCTCAAAAAAGTCATCATCAATTTGATTTGTATTAGACTTTTCATTGAATCTAACATCCCGTGTCATAACAACCTCATTTATGCAAGGATCCACCAACCTATATGCTTTCCTTTTGTTGACATACCCAACAAATAACAATTTTTTACACATTGTGTCATCATAAGCAAATTGAACCAAAGATTTTAAAATGGTTTACCTTTCGTTTCAAACCGGTCCAAACCTTCTCAAGTATGACTTCTAGCACTACTTCGTTGGGACTCCCATTCAACAAATATATATTCAACAAATATATTGCTGTATTCATTGCTTCAACGTAATATTCATTTGGAATTGACTTATCTTGCAAAAGTTTCTTCATCATGTCTACAACTCTATTATTCCACCTTTCACCATCACTTGTCTATCTCCAGATTCATTTCTTACAAAAATCAGCAAACATAACAAACTGATCTCCATGATAGAATTGGAAACACTTATTTTCCTACTATGTTCTTCCTCTACTTTGGCCTTGTTATCGCAGAGTTTGTAGCTAGGTCAAATGGCTAGAAGGTAGAGGCCAAACTGGCGTAACAAGAACCTACCCCACCCAATGTCACCACAATGGGGAGGTTCTTTCTATTTAGGGAGGTTAGCCCAGGGGAGACGTCCCCGGTAACCTGGGGTTTGAAGAGGCCAAAGTGTAAAGGTCAAAGCAAAAGTTCCTCCTCACAGGTTACCACCAAGGTTAGATAGTCCGGCTAATCAACCAATAAAGAAGTGTATGCCCAAATGAGAACACCTGCCCAGAACAAGACAATAGCAAAACAATATATATGTAGGCTATAATTCAGTGGGTTAGTACTTCATATAACTATCTGACATCAATGTGTAAGCGATTAAAACAATAGATATTATTGAGGTCAACGTTTGTCAATATAGCAGTGGAAAAATATCAAGTCATCAATAACTATTGAGATGATGTATCCAACAATGTATTTAATCAATCTTTTACTCAATAAATGCCTTTAACCATCATCTAATTGCTTATCATCAAAAGGTGTTGCGTCAAGATGGAGTAACCAAGTATGATCGCAACCTGGTTAGGGTTAGTTAGTTAGTTAGGGTTTCAAATTTAGAAGTTTTGAAAGGTTGTTTGAGAACTATCACTTCAACGTTGTGGATCTAAGATTAGTGCCTAGGGGTAGATGGAGTCAATTAAGGAGAGGACGCAAAGTTGAAGGGACAAAGGCTAAAGACAAGAGGGAAGGGTTCTAAGGTGCTGCAATGGCAGGGCCCTAGAATCAAAACCCTAGGGGAAAGAGGCTCACTCTGTTGTTGCTTAAGCAAGGCCTTGTGCTCTTTCCTCCTTCCTTAGGTCAAACTTGGCAAAACGGCTAGCATAAAAGATAAGTTAAAACAAGAGAGTGAGGTGAGGGAGAGTGTTGCAATGGCAAGGCTCTATCACCAAACCCTAGAAGATGGACGGCCCTAGGTGTAGATAACCTAGGCCTGGGACGTCTCCTCCCTTTTAACCTTTAAAAATCACAGCTAGCACAAGGGGAAGAAGTGAAGAGAGTGTAGCAAAGGCTAGGCTCTTCCTTCTTCAATGACTGAAAATTTCTCTTTTAGGGGACATGAAACAAGGACCTACTTGTGTGCTTGTCACCTAGGGTTTCAAATCAACAAATTTATAAGTAAATGCAAGAATACAAACCTACAACCATTCAATTAAGAAGTTTTGCAGAAAATACACTTACATATCATGAAGAAGTAGCAATGAATACCCTAGTTGTAAACCTTCCTTCAAGAGAAATGCCAAATATGCCAAGAAAATCCTTCCATCAACAAGTGCGTCTCACTTTAAAAGACCAAATACCCAAACTAGGGCGCAAAAATCTGACCTCACAAGAGAGTGAGTTGTGTGTTATGTCAAAATGAGGGAAAAACTCCTCAATATATACTGTATCATGACCTCTAATTAAATTTAGGTCATTAAAAATAACCGACAAGGCTACAAACCAAAATCATACTGTTTTTACATTAAATTGTTAAATCAAAGCCCTAAATGAGCATAAGCAAGACGTCAAGCCCTACTAAGGGAGACGTTATCCCTTTTTAGGGCAAAATCCAACACAAATGACAAAACGTTGGCCCTCTTTGGGCCTCCAAACCTTGCCACACGTGCCAGCTGCCCTGTTAGACTGCCACACTGTCAAGATGACGTCAATGGCTCCTAGGTGACGTCCTGGGCCATCAAAGGGAGACGTTCCACCTGAAGTGGGTCAACCCCCTTGGGCTGGGCTCAACCAAAGTGTCCTGGATGGAACGTCCTTCTTCTTCTCAGGTGCAAAAGCTCAATCAAGCACTGTCCTGTCTCTGCCCCTGATGGGGTCCCAACAACCATCTGATGGGCTCTTCAGCCCCATGGAGGTCCGAACTAATCATCTCCGCATGTGTACCAATCCAACTGGTACCTGTCTGTCGGGCATGGTCCTGCACATCAAAAAATTCGTCCTCCATGGGCTCATTAATCACAGGGATCATAGCAATGTCAATCACTTTTCATCATTAATGTTATCAAATACATGCATAAAAACCCTGATATATCATTCAATAGCTCAAAGATATTACAAAGACCTACAATACAAAATCGAACAAAAAGACAAAATACCCTATTGGGCTAGTATCCATAAGGAAAGGAAAGTCTCCAAGGGGTATCATCCAAGCCATGTAGAACGAGGTGATGTGGTCAAGGGATGTCCAGACATACGGGTAGAGTGAAAGATAGGGATGCATGGT
>ML782355.1:247584-267260 GCA_009831015.1 Picea engelmannii | reverse complement strand
AATTCTAGGTTTTTGATAATATTATAAATAAGACTAGGAATTTATTAGTGTTGAGTTATAAATATAAAGGTCTAGGGTTAGAGTTAGATTGATTTTGATTGAATTATTAATAGTACTAGGGTTTCTTAAGGGATTTAATGTGACAAAATAGGGTGAATTTAAGTTTAGGTATTATGTTTAAGAGTTATTTATAAATGATTATAAGTTTAAGATTCAGTTAGAAGTGATTTTAGTTTAGTTATTATGAGTTTAGTTTAGGAATTAATTTTAGTGATTATAGTTTCTAAGTGTAAGATTGTGTATTTCTTAATAATTAATAATTCAATCAAAATCAATCTAACTCTAACCCTAGACCTTTATATTTATAACTCAACACTAATAAATTCCTAGTCTTAATTATAATATTATCAAAAACCTAGAATTATGAAATATTATCAATAACCTAATTACCATCATTTATTAACTCTAAAATTGAATTTAATTTTGCCTTAGTTTTAGAAATAGGGCGTTACAGTTAGCCGACCTAATTACAAATCTCAAAACTGTCCTGCATCTACTATTAATTGACCAAGATCAACAAGCTTTGTAACTTACGATTAGTCCTGATGGTGAATCCCGATTCGGATTCGAAACGTCGATGACAAAAATGACACCAACTGTGGATTATCCGGCAATAAACCTCGAAAAAAAATATATATTTTTAAGATTTTAAATCATGTTTCTAAAGCATTAGAGACAATTAGAGACAACGTATCCAAAGTATGCTCATGAATATATCAAAATGACACCAAGTGCAATAGATATCTAGAGATCGGAACATAAATACATAATCAAGGAGGCTCTAAATGGCCTCTACAACATCAAATAACATACTAAGTTAGAGTCACTGATACTATAGGTGGGAATGCCAATGAAAAATACAAAATAGCCATAGGGTAGATATTAGAACCATAGATGATAGAATCTCATAGCTCATGAGTCGTGACTGTCAGTAGTCCTCCGTGTCATAACCATCAAGATTGGCATCACTACCACTGCTCTCTCCTGCATCCTCCTCCTCCTCCCCTATATCCAATGCAATTCGTGCATTTTTTGATGTGGAGTTTGGAGGATGACCCCTCAAGAGGATCACCATCATCAAAAGTGATCTGCTCTAGCACTAGTTCATTAAGATCCAAGTTGGCTAATGCCAACTCAACACTGTTGTTCAAACCCTTATCATCAGAAATCACATCCCACATCTTTGTCTTTCCCTTCATCCACTCTTCTCTCTGCTTGTATATAAGACAGAGGTTGGTGTGCACATACACTACTAAGTCACCTGACATGACGACAAAGAGAAGAGTTCAATAGAAGAGTTTATACTTGAGAGAAGGGTACATTTTTACTGGGGTCGTGACAAACGAGTTCAACAGTCAATGCCACCAACATCGAGGTACATAAAGGGCTTGGTTCTCTTGATTAAATGTCAGTTCCATACCCTCATACATGATAGAATTCAGTGGAAACATTGCAATCTTGCCAATCTTGAAATCTTGAAAACTATTAAGTTTGCTGAATTTTGAATGGGACCTAAAATTCTACTTTCTCCATATGAAGTCCAATGAGTTTGGAACCACTCTCAAACAACATCCGGAAACAATTAATGGTAATGTTAAAAATTTAATTACTAGGGTGGGTGAAATGGAGAGGGTGGGGACCTCTTTAAATAGCATTTATAAGGCAAAATAACCCTCAGCTGCACACCAAAACACCTTACAACTCCAACTTGCATGAGAAAACATGAGCAAAGTACTTGTTTGTTACTTAGGTTTTAGGTTTTAGAGACCAAACCGACCGGTTTATGACCAAACTGGCCGGTTTGATCATAAACCGATCGGTTTGATCATAAACCGACTGATTTGGTCATAAACCGGCCGATGGTTTCGGTGTATTGGCCGGTTTGAACCGGTCGACCATCAAACCAGCCGGTTCCGGTTCCGGTTCGACCAGTTTTTAAAACACTGATTAGGACTAGGGGCGATTGCCATTAATGAGGTGGTAGAGTTCAAGTATGGACTATGTCTTTTAAATGTTCTCATTATCCCATTTCTTTCTTTATTATTGGCCAACTACAATCTACCTCTGGGCCTTTAGCACCTTCTTCTCATAAGAGAATGAGGTACATGCCTTTTTGGTGTACATGTAACCACATTACACAAAAGGTGCAAGAATGGAAGGATCAAGGATAGAAAAGTGGTAAGTATGATTGGGAATGGTACGCTACCGCTTTCAAGGAACCACTAGTAGTACCCCTTTTCCCCGGGAGTGACGACACATGACTATGATGCCTAGAATGGCCACCAAGGTGAAACAAGGCAAAAAACGTAACTTCTGAGCTCACAATTCATTATCCAACTTTAACCTATGATCATTGCTTAAATGCCTAATGTATTAAATATGACACTTTATAGGAAACAAGGACTAATGTACCTCATAAGGTGTCGGAACACGATCTCCCATTGAGCTTTGTTGATTGAGTGTGATGAGCCATGCTGAATAAGAAGAGGCATCTGAGGGGGCTGTTGGGTTGCTCTTTGTGGACATGCTGCTCATCGACATCATTGGGATCATAGTCTTCATTGCAGGCCATGAGACATGATCTTCTTTAGTTACCCCTAGGTGGGAGGGGGTAATATGAGGATTTAGAAAGATTAGAGGTATGGTAGAAGAGAGAAAGCAGTTTTATCCCACATGTAAATTATGCAAGAGAGTGTCTTATGAGATTCATTATGATAGGTTTGAAGTCATCATCGTTATCAATTGAAATAGGTTGAAAGCTATCTGTGAAAGATGATCCCATGAAGGTAGATGAAATGTTGCATAGATAGATGGTAGCAAGTTTGATTTGTTAAGTTTCACTAGACCTGTTACTGTCCAAACTAGCAAACCACCAAGGTTTGTAGTTTGCTATGGCAGCAACACAGGAGATAGGTGCCCAATGTCACCACAATACCTATCCTTCCCCGTTCGAGCCAAACTCCTATGCTAAGAGGCTCTGGGAGGCTTCCCGCAAACTATTACTTCACCTCAAAGAATCTTTAGACTAGTGCCTAAACAGAGAACACTAGGTGAAGGTAGGAGTTAATTGTTTCAAGACTTGCTAGACTTAGTAAATAATGAAGAAAATAAACTTACAAATCAGTAAGCTAACTTACCCCAAATCGTCAAAATATTGGCTAAGTAATGCACAAGAGATAGGGGTGAATGTCCTTACCACTTTACGTAAAATTTGTAATGTGTGTACCTTGGATGAAGTGGTTGGAAATGAGATATTTCTTTGCTGTCCCGCTATATCAGACCTGTCAAAAAACAAATAAAACGCTGAAAACCAACAAGAATATGGCCTTTTGAGGCCTCCCACAAGTGTAAAAATACACTAGATCAATAGCTCTGTGGGTTTAGAGGATAGGGTAACAAAGTATAAGTGAGACTTGTGCCCTAGAGCCTTCAAATCTGCTGCAAAATCAATTTCTAGCTGGCTGGAAATTACTTTTACAACATTAGGGTTCAAATCCCCGTAGGGTTAAAACCCAAAATTTGCTACAAGCAATAAAATTCATTGTTGGGCTGTAGTTTTACTCTTTATTGACCAGAAAATAAAGATAAAACATATAAATCAGATCTGGAATGAATATATAAGGGTTTCTGAAAACATCATTAAGCAACCCTGTTTTATGATCAAAGTTTATGCTGAAGTATTGGAACATTATATGCTTGTTTAGTTCTTCATTGTCTAATAATTCTTTCGTACATTGGATGGTTATTTCTGCAGTTAACAACATTTTTCTTTGCTGATATATATTCTTGTTTACTGCTGCAATATAGGACAACAAGCTTCACGTGCTTGTCCATTGGATATTTTGGCTTGTATCTCTTCATTTTGTCTTGTCTCGGGCAAGTATCATACTCTTCTGTAGGTACACTTCACTCTGGCAACCTACCGTTACGAACAAGGCTCTTACCCAAGCCATCTTCCATTTCTTACTTTGACCTATAGGGGTACTGTTATCGCGCAATTTGTACTTGCCCAAAAGCTCAGGGCAAGTGAACAATAAATTGGCGTAACAAGAGGTTGTCCTATCACTGTCACCTAAATAAGACACCTCTTTCTTTTTAGGGGTAAAGCCTAGGGGAGACGTCCCTGATGACCTGGGGGTTTGAGAAGGCAAAGGTAATAGTATCAAGAAAGTTCTTCCCCTCTCACAAGTCACACTGATCAGAAAGTCCCAAAGGTTTTAATAAGATGAAGCAAAGTATAGCTTAATTGTGCCTGCCCAGAACAAGACAATGAGAAAACACTATTTGCAATTATCAATTGATGTTAGTGCTTCATAAAACCATGGACTTTAAATAAAAGCGATAAGCTGATAAGAGATGAAGCAACACAAATATTTATAACAACAATGTATATATAATGATAGCTTCACAAATTATGCCTTAAACAAGCTTCAATAATGACCAAAAATGATAACCTAAAATTGGCAATATGCTAGTATTTGTCAGAAGCAAAAAAGACAATATAAAATCAGCTCTAACACTTGCTTTTAGAAGCTTTTAGTGCTGTCATAAATGGCTGTAGCTTTCTTTTGGAAGAACATCAAGATAGTTAGTAAGTTAGTTTAATCTAAGGTTAAAAATGGTTAGTAGAGATCTTGAGGTAGATGGTTTGAAGGTTGTTTTCATCAATCAATCAAATGTAAGGTATGAACTAGTGCCTTTAGGGTAAATGGAGTCACTTTTGCAGCAACAATCATAGGGGAAACAAATGATAACAGGTGAACTAAAGACAAGAGGGAGGATGGTTGAGGTGTTAGTAACTGAAGGCTTCAATCATCCAAAATTGTAGAAGGAAAACGACTACTAGGAAGTACGTAACCCTAGGCCCTAGCGGTTTTCCTTCTTCTTTAGGTCAAGCTTGAAATAAAATAAAAGCTTAATGAAGTAAAAGTACTAGAGTGCTACTAAGGTAGGGCTGTAGCATATGCTTCAATGGAGGTGTCTTTTAGCAAAATCAAGTAGGTGGAGAGATATTGAGAGAAGGACAATAACATGTGCTTTTCTCCTAGGGTTTCACACTAGTAATTTCATAATTTCATAAATGAAAAGTAAAAGATATCATAACCATTCAAAGAAACAAGGATTGCAGATTTCAACTTACATTCACAAGCCCTAATTGAAGTCTTTCCACCATGAAAATCCAAAAAATCATCAATAAAAGCTCCCTCCAAGAGTTGCACACCACTTAGTTCAGCCAAGAAGCCTTAAACGAGGTTGAATTTCAGACCTCACACTTGTGTGAGTGAAAAATGATCAATAAAAATGAGAGCTTGATCTCTTATTTATACAATACAAATGACCTTTAATTACATTTTAGGTCCAAAAAGGCCGACATGGCAAGTTTACATGAAAAATCCATTTTTACATAAAATTGACAAATAAAACCCTAAATTCATCTTTTTAGGGTGACATCATGCCCCTCCTAGGGTGACGTTAGCCTCTTGGAACGCTAGGCCTCCAAGGTGAAACGTTGGGGCTCAAAACCCCTTAAGAATCACCACACATCCCAACCAAAGCCGTCCTCATGCTAGATACCTCAACTGGGTGACATCAAGGCTCTGAATGATGACATCAAGGGCCTGCAAGGGTCAACGTCATGGTGGGAGGGCAAGACCCCCTGGGTCCAGGCCTGCCAAAGTGCCTCTGGTGGAACGTCCTCCCTTTTCTCTCATGCAAGCCTCCAGTATCTCTTTGCCCCTGGTTGGGGTTTCAACATCCATCTGGTGGGCCTTTAGCCCTACGGAGGTTTGAGCTAATCATCTCCCCATATGTACTTGTCCGTCAAGCATGGTCCTGTAGCAACAAGTATGCCCTCACATGGGCTCATAAGTCACAGGGATCATAGCAATGCCAATCACATCTAATAATCAACTTACCCAAACATGTGCATAAAACCCCCCTTTTCCCAGACAAGTGCTCAAAGACGTTATGCTATTCTACAAGCCAGGTTTGGAGAGGGTTTCAGGATGTCCTATTGGGCTAATTCTCCTTAGGTGTGGGGTGTTTCTAGGTGAAGACCAATCTAGTTCATGTAAATGCATGAGATGGCGTGGGAAATATTTGTGCAAGGGGTGCAGTGATAACAGGGAAATGTAGGTCTTACCTGCGGGTGTCTCTGAAGAGGGTGAGCTACACCTTGTCATGGATGCAATTGTTTCCTAGCCCATTCAATGCCTTTTTACTCTTTGTCTTATTGCTTTTTTTTTCAAGAGAATAGTTGGAGGACACTGCCCTGGAGTGGTGACTAGTGGTGACAACGTTACCCACAAGCATTTCACGGAGATGAGAAGGCTGGCTCGTGATGAGACCCCCTTTCTCTTGGCTATGCTACCAAGAGCCACTGCCCTGGCGTGGTGACCAGATGAATAGTAGTGTCATACCTCTAGGGCATTTTGTCATCCCCCCCAGGTATGGACAAGTTAAAAGGCATAATGTCCAAGCAAACGTCATGAAACAAAAGAGAATTAATTGCACATATTCAAATGCTTTGAGAATCAGAGTGACACATACCATGATACCCTGACTCATTACCTCATGGAGCAAGACCCACTGCTACTTCAGAACCAGGCCGATGGGATGGATGCTGCTGCTGCTGACAGAATGGAGGCGCTGAAGAAGAAAAGATGGGCCCTCCAGGGCTAAGCTCAAGTCAAAATTTCTCTCGGTACTCCATGTATAGGACCTGTGGGCCTCGAGACATAATCTCCTTAGTTATCCCTAGGATAGGGGATAACATCTGGCTCCATCTCGGGGACATGTGCTCATCATAGAGTGCATGAGAACCTCGACATCTCTGGTATGCCCTGTGACCTGCTAGATCTCAACAGAAACGATCAATAATCATTTGGGGTGGTGATATCACCCCTGGCTCATATATGATAAAATGAAATACAAGTAAGCAATCATATATACAAATGGAAATACAACTACTCTAGCATGAAATGCAGATTGTATATACAATGAATGCAAAATGCCTACGTACTTACCTGCACTTACCTGTGAAGTCAAGTCTCTGCCCCCTGATGGGGTTTGAGGAGGTGTCCACTAATGGGTAATGGACGTCTTCTTCCTTCCAACGTGGATAAATAGTAGGCGTCATTGACTGACTTCCTTCCGATTCTGAAGGGTCCAAGCCAAAATTGTGCACTCCCTCTGACATTAGTAGGCTCTCCCTTCTTTGTATCCCACATCCAGACTGTATCTCCCTCTTGGTAGTTTTTTGTCTTAAATTTGGCTGTTTCTTGTATGACTCTAGTATATTGTCTTGAGGGAGGAGGGTGTGATTCTGCTGTGAAGACTTCCTGCTGGGATGGTCGGATCAGTATGTCATCTTCTCCTTTCTTTAATAGCTTGACAATCCCAACTTCTTTGTCCTTATATTTGCCGAGGAGTTGCTGATACTCTTCCTTCTTTGGCCATTGTATTTGATCAAAGTCTTCCTCTGAAGCAAAAGGAAAATCATCAGGGGAAAATACAAGAAGACTTTCTTTGATTGGTTCATGTGTTTCGCTAGTTCCAATATCATCACCAATTTCCTGCACATGGACCTTGGTCATTGGCACATTCAGGAGGCAGCTTATCGTTCCATCATTCATAGGCATGTTAATACAAGTGAGATCCATCTCTAAAGTGCCTCCCAACATTGCAACAAACTTCCTAGACAATAGCATTCCCCATACATCCGGGGCATCCACTACCACAATACCCATGTGGATTACTCTCTCGGGGTATTTTCCAAGGCATACTTAAACATTCTCAACTACCCCATGAGTGGGTATGGCCCTAGATTCAAAACCACACACATTCCTGTATGGCCGTGTGACCTTTAGGCCTAATTTTTCCATGACTTTCAAAGACGTCATGTTAGCACCTGCCCTTGAATCAAGCATACAGTTGTTAAGGCATTTGTTATTAATCATCAAGGTCATGAAGAAAGGTGGATGCCCATCATATTGAACCCTAAAGTGATCTGCTTGTAACATGATAGGAGGGTCCATTGGTCCATCCGAACTTTTGAATTTTTTTTCTAACATTTCCTTTACATATGGGACTTTGATGACTTCTCTTAATGGAATGGTCACATGCATTTTTGCCAGTGCACCTTCAAAATCAGTCTTGGGGGGATTCTTAGGAAGAAGTATGTTCATAGGTGGAGGTCTTGTTTGTGAAATTACGGGACCAGTAGAAAGAGGTTGGTTTATTCTTTTTTGCCTAGCATATACTTGGAATTTTTGCTTCTTCGACTTTTCTCTGGACTCTTGGTCAAGGTTATTTATCACCTCCATCCTAGCTTCTTCCTTTATGCCTTCTTGATGTTCTTCAAGTGTGACATTAAGGCAATATTGAGGATTTTCAATGGTATGGTCTACAATGTTTACTTGGTCATGATCACTATTATTGAAAGGACACTCATGGTCTCAATGTGACTCTCTGCACTGTAAGCACCAAGGGTTTTCATCAACTACATTTGCAGGGGCTAAAGTATTGGGAACCTCTTGATCATTCTTTGGTCTAAAAACTTGGTTTCCTTTATGAAATTGTCCTTTGTAAGGAACCATAGGAGCTTGTTGTTGAGTTCTTCCTAGATTGACAATCCTATTCATCATTAGTTCTTGGTTTTTTATGATGCCATCTACAGTCAGTTGTAGCTTTGCCAAGCTAGCGCTAATGTCTGAGGTAGGTTCAACATTGTGGACTATCTTAGGTTTAGCATCCATTATGACTCTTGGGGCTGAGAAAGGATCGACTCTAGATGATGAAAGGTTGTCTTCAATCCTTGTAGCTACCTCTTGGGCTTCTTGGATTGTTTTAGGGGTTTTATCTCCGAGGAGATATCCTAGCTGTCCTGTAAAGGCTTTGGTATAAAGAAAGAGAAGGAAACTATCGGAATGATGATGGCTCACTGGGATCTTCTGCATCAAATTTTCAAATTTGTCATGGGATTCTCTAACGGTTTCATTCTCTTGTTTTGTGCGGTTATTTAGCCTTTTCAATAGCATGTTGGGGTCTTCCTTGACACTCCATTGTTTGAGGAATACTTCCTCCATTCTATCCATGATTTTAATACTAGCATTAGGTAGACCATTATACCAACGTCTAGCGCCATCATGGAGGGTCATAGAGAATAATTTCATAGCTAGATCCTCAACATCATGACTAATTGCTCATATGATCCTCGACACTGACTACATTACCAGTGAATTTAGGCAACCGTTTCTCATACTTAGGGGGAATTTGCCTAGGGTATCCTGGTATATTTGTCATGTCTAATGGTTTGAAGAGCTTAGATGACTATTGCTTCTGGTTATTAGCTTGGTTTGGATTAATAGTCCGAGTTCCTGTGCTAGACATCGTGTTCAAAGGAAGATTGCCTCCAAATAATGATTTTACTATAGGAGAATTTCGAGGAGGTTTTCTTCTAAAGGACCCGGGAGGGTTGGTATACCTCCCTGAGGTTTGTGGAGTCGCCAGATAATTTTCTTGAAACTATCAAAGGGATGAGGGGATCACCCTCAGTGGAGTTGCCAGGTAAACTTTGCAAAGTAAAGGCTCTTGAGGAAAGGCTTACTGAAAAGTGTCGTCTTTGAGGAGAATTGACTCAGTGTTCATCGACAAAGGTGCCAAAATGTTATCGTGCAATTTGTACTTGCCCAAAAGCCAAAGGCAAGTGAACAATAAATTGGCGTAACAGGAGGTTGTCCTATCACTGTCACCTAAATAAGACACCTCTTTCTTTTTAGGGGTAAAGCCCAGGGGAGATGTCCCCAACGACTTTGGGGTTTGAGAAGGCAAAGGTAATAATATCAAGAAAGTTCTTCCCCTCTCACAAGTCACTTTGATCAGAAAGTCCCAAAGGTTTTAATAAGACGAAGCAAAGTATAGCTTAAGTGTACCTGCCTAGAGCAAGACAACAAGAAAACACTATTTGCAAGTACCAATTGATGTTAGTGCTTCATAAAACCATGGACTTTAAATAAAAGCAATAAGCTGATAAGGGATGAAGCAACATAAATATTTATAACAACAATGTATATATAATGATAGTTTCACAAATTATGCCTTAAACAAGCTTCAATAATTACCAAAAATGATAACCTAAAATTGGCAATATGCTAGTATTTGTCAGAAGCAAAAAATGCAATATAAAATCAGCTCTAACACTTGCTTTTAGAAGCTTTTACTGCTGTAATATATGACTGTAGCTTTCTTTTGGAACAACAAGATAGTTAGTAAGTTAGTCTAATCTAAGGTTAGAAATGGTTAGTAGAGATCTCGAGGTAGATGGTTTGAAGGTTGTTTTCATCAATCAATCAAATGTAAGGTATGAACAAGTGCCTTTAGGGTATGTTATTGCATAATTTGTACTTGTCCAAAAGGGAAAGGCAAGTGGATGATAAATTGGCGTAACAGGAGGTTGTCCTATCACTGTCACCTAAATAAGGCACTTCTTTCTCTTTAGGGATGAAAGCCTAGGGGAGACGTCCCTGGTGCCTTGCGGTTTGAGAAGGCAAAGGTAAAGGTATCAAGAAAAGTTGTCCCCTCTCACAAGTCACACCGATCAGAAAGTCCCAAAGGTTTCACAATATGAAGCAAAGATATGCTTAAGTTGATCTGCCTAGAACAAGACAGCAAAAAAACACTATTTTTTGCAAGTAACAATTGATGTTAGTGCTTCATAAAACCTTGGGCTTTTCAATGAAAGCAATAAATTGATATAAGATGAAGCAAACAAAAATTTATAACAACAATAAATATATGATGATAGCTTCACAAGTTATGCCTTAAATAAGCTTCAAAATGACCCAAAATGATGGATGGTATGGATGCTGCTACTTCAAAACCATGTCGATGGGATGGATGCTGCTGTTGCTGACAGAATGGAGGTGCTGAAGAAGAAAAGATGGGCCCTCCAGGGCCAAGCTCAAGTCAAAATGGCTCTCGGTACTCCATGTCTAAGACCCGTGGGCCTCGAGAAATAATCTCCTTAGTTATCCCTAGGATAGGGGATAACATGTACCACCTTCCATTACTCTACTTTCCATCTCATCTCCCCCTAAGGCCATTGAGATTTCCCCCTTATGGTGATTGCCATCATCACTAAAGTGAGGAGAGTGTCCACCTAAGGTGATCATGGGTAGATACTCTCACAGTTGTCCCACTTTTGTGGATTGTGTCGGGCTCTGCCCAACTTACAATCTGTGCGATAACACTGACCACAACAGTTTGAGACATTTCTTGGGGCAGAAGGACTTAAATGAGAGGCAACAAAAGGCATTGAATGGGCTAGGAAACAATGGCATCCGTGATAAGGAACAACTCGCCCTCTACAAAGGCAGCCATAGGTGAGACCTACATTTCCCTGTATCACTGCACCCTATGCCCAAACACTTCCCATGTCACCTCACACACACTTACATGACCTAGATTGGCTCTCACCTAGGAAGCACCTCGAACTTAAGGAGGATTAGCCCAATAGGACATCTTGAGACCCTCTCCAAACCTGACTTGTTAAATTGCATAACGTCTTTGAGCATTTGTTTGGGTAAAGGGGGTTTGATGCACATGTTTGGGTAATTTGATTATTAGATGTGATTGACATTGCTATGATCCCTGTGACTTATGAACCCCTGGAGGGCGTACTTGTTGCTGCTGCAGGACTTTTCCCGGTGGACAGGTACATATGGGGGAATGATTGGCTTGGACCTCCATGGGGTGGAAAGCCCATAGATGGATGCTGTGACTCCAACCAAGGGCAGAGAGACACCAGAGGCTTGCACCAAGAAGAAAGAAGGACGTTTCCCTTGAGACACTCTGGTAGGCCTAGACCCAGGGGGGGTTTTGCCTTTCCACCAGGACGTTGACCCTTGAGAGCCCATGATATCATAATTTTGACCCTAGACGTCATCCAGTCAGGGTTTGCATTTATGAGGGAAATTGTGTGCTAGTTGGCACGTGTGGCAGCATTCAGGGCCTTTGGAGGCCAAACGTTCTGCATTTGAGGCCTAACGTTCCACCCTAGGGGCCTAATGTCACCGTAGAAGGGCATGACGTCACCCTTGGAGA
Organism: Picea engelmannii; assembly: GCA_009831015.1. Taxonomy (NCBI): domain Eukaryota; kingdom Viridiplantae; phylum Streptophyta; class Pinopsida; order Pinales; family Pinaceae; genus Picea; species Picea engelmannii. The sequence goes on along the minus strand of ML782355.1, from coordinate 255,098 downwards.
TGAAATTAGGGTTTAATTAATGTCATTTATGTAAAAATTGGATTTTAAATGTATTTTGGCCATGTTGGCCTTTTTATGACCTAATTTTAATTAAAGGTCATTGATACTGTATAAATAGAGAGAGAAAACTCTCATTTTATCATCATGAACTCATCACACAAGTGTGTGGTCTGAAATTCAGTCCTCTTCAAGGGTTATTTGCTGAACTAATTGGTGCGCAAATTCTTGGAGAGACAATTTGTGGTGTATTTTGGCTATTTTTCATTGTGGAGGATCTTCAACTAGGGTATGGCTTGATTATTCTTGGTGAAGTAAGTAGAAAATCTGCAATTTGTTTATGTTATTGAATACTTATGGTAAATTTTACTTGGTTCATGCTAAAGATTATGAAATTGCTTGCTTAAAACCCTAGGAGAGAAACATAAGTTGTTATATTTCTCTCTATAGTTTTCCACTTGTTTGATTTTCTCAAAGTGCACCTTGTTTAGAAGTAGCTACTATAGCCCTAAATGCTGGCACTCTAGTGGCCCTACTCTAATTGCCTATTGCATATATTATTTCCAAAGTTGTCTAAGGAAAGAGAAATCGCTAGGGCCTAAGTTTCGTTACTTTCTAGCCAATTTTCTCTTAGGACTTGGATGCTTGAGGCTTTGGGTTACCAACACCTCCTCCATCCATTCCATCTCCTTTGACTAAGTACTATCATTGCTATTTTGCTCTAAGTTTTGCTGCTGCTATTGTTGACTCCATACACCCTAAAAGGCACTAGTCCACTTACTATAGTGATTGATTGATCAAACAATTCTCAAACTATCTTCCTTGAAACTTTTACTAACTTTTACTAATATTTAACTAGACTAATCCATTGACTAATTTGCTGCTGTTGCAAAAGATTGCTACAACCATCTAACAACAGCAAATTCATCCCAAAAGCAACATTAAAAGCTGATTAGACATTGCCAATTTTGCTTCTGACAAGTTGTTATCATTCTGTGAACTTAGAGCTATATTTTCTTGTCATTTTCAAGCATTCTTAAGGCATAATTATTGGGGCTGTTACAAAACATTCATTGCTGTTGTAAATAATTACATTGTTGCAGTATTATATCAGCTTACTTATTTTTTCAGATGTTCATGGTCTTATGAAGCACTAACATCATATGGTACTTGGAAATTGCACTCTTTTCTATTTGTTGTCTTGTTCTGGGAAGGTACACCTTATTTACCCTTTTGCTTCATCTGTATAAGACACAAAGAACCTCTGACTTGAGTGACCTATGAGAGGGGTGGGACTTTCTTATACCTTCTACCTTAGCCTTCTCAAACCCTCAGGTCATAGGGGACGTCTCCCTTGGGGTACTCCGACATACTCCTAAATAGAAAGGGGTTTCCTATTAAGGTGACAGTGATAGGTCACTCCCTGTTACGCCTATCTTGCATCCACTTGCCTTAAACTTTGGGCAAGTACAGATTGTGCAATAACATTTTGGCGCCATTGTCGGACAACATCGAGTCAATTTTCCTCGAACGACACTTTTCGGTAAGCCTTTATCCAAAGCCTTCATTTGACAAAGCTTACATGGCGACTCCATTGAGGGTGATCCCCTCATCCCTTTGATAATCTCAAGAAGATTGTCTGGCGACTCCACTGATGACTACCCGTAGCAGATGCCAGTATACACTTTCTTCTCTTGTAGTTTCTATTGTCCCCATGGTCCCTCCAAAACGAGCTCCCGGAGAACTCTTCGACCCTTTAGACTTGACCAATATCCAAGGAGGATTACATGATCTCCCTAAAGATGCCGATTCGTGGATACCTAGGTTTTCCGGAGAGGATGGGGCTTCTGGTAACAAACATTGGAGCAAATTTTGTGAGAGCTATGACTTCCATATGTCTGGGAAAGAACATCCTGACACATTCATGACACTTTTCTTTGCCTTACTGGAGATGCTAGAAAATGGAGCACTAACCTCCCGAGCAAAAGCCTGATAACCTATGAAGGTTTAGAACAAGTTTTCCTGCAAAGATTGGGCATGATGGAAGATATGGCATCCCTTTATTCCTAATATCCCAACATTTGCAAACAAAACAACGAAGCTGTTAGGGAATTTAATGATAGGTTTAATACCTTACTTGGTCGAATTGATTCCGACTTTCTACCAAAGAGCCCTATTCTCGCACAATACTTAAATTCTTTCGAAGGAAACTTCCAGTTCATCCCGAGGAACCGATTCCCTACAAACCTTAAGGAAGCACAAGATGGTGGTCGCCGGATTGAAGAAAATCTCAAATGGTGTGATCCCATTCAATGAGGAAGAGGTTGAGGAAGAAGAACATGTTTTCCCAGAGATACGAGGTAAACAATGAGATTAAGTTAGCCATTCCCCCTAAAGGGACTGGTACTTGGAAGAATGGGCTCCCAAGTATGAAAGATGCCTTAATTTTTTCAAAACAACATTGTAATCCCCTATCCTAGGGATAACTAAGGAGATCATGTCTCGAGGCCCACAGGGCCTAGACATGGAGTGCCGAGAGCCAGATGACTTGAGCATGGCCCTGGAGGGCCCATGTTTTCTTCAGTGCAACCCAACTATTAGCAGCAGCAACGTCCATCCCACCAACTTGGTCCTGAAGTAGCAGTAAGTCTTGCTCCATGAGGTAATGAGTCTGGGTATCATGGTATGTGTCACTCTGATTTTTGAAGCACTTGAATATGTTGCACTGAATTCTCCTTCATTTCATAACGTTTGCTTGGAAATTATGCTCTTTAACTTGTTCATACCTGGGAGGGTAACATAATGTCCTAGTAAGTTGATTCCCCTTTCAGATGAGTTTCCATTGGGTGGGTCTGTGAAAGGTCATTGTCCATCCCTCCATACTTACCACTTTCCATCATTATTCCTCTCACCTTCGCCCACCTTGGTTCGGGCATTGGGTTTGCCACGCTAGGAAGGGTTGTACCTTGCCTTGTGGGAAGAAGGGGCTAAAGGCCCAGGGGGTAAAAGTAGTTGGCAAGAGTTAAAAGCCAAAATGAAACCTTTGAGATGCCTCGCCCAGGGATTCCCAAGAAAGCAATAAAAGACTTCTCAGTAAGAAAAGGAAACCCATAAGATAAATCAAAACTCAAGGTACTAGTTGGTGAATGGGAGGTCTCATCATGAGACGACCTATTAGGTCCATGAGAATGTAGCGGTATGACACTACCATCTATCTGGTCACCAAATGAGGGTAGTGGCTCTTGGTGGCATAGCCAAGAGAAAGGGGGTCTCATCACGAGCCAACCTTCTCATTTCTGTGAAATGCTTGTGGGTAATGCTGTCACCTCTGGTCACCACACCAGGACAGTGTCCCCCAGCTTTTCCCTTGAAAAGAAAAAAAGACTAGAAACAATAAGACTAAGAATAAAAGACATTGAATGGGCTAGGAAACAATGGCATCCATGATAAGTTGCAGCTTTCCCTCTATAGAAGCATCCATAGACAAGACCTACATTTCCCTGTTATCACTGCACCCTCTGCCCAAACATTTCCCCTACGCCACTTCACACACACTTACATGACCTAGATTGGTTCTCACCTGGGAAACACCCCAAACTTAAGGAGGATTAGCCCTATAGGACATCCTGAGACCTTCTCCAAATCTGACTTGTTAAACTGCATAACATCTTTGAGCATTTGTTTGGGTAAAGGGGGGTTTGATGCACATGTTTGGGTAATTTGATTATTAGATGTGATTGACATTGCTAGGATCCCCGTGACTTATGAGCCCCTGGAGGGTGTACTTGTTGTTGCTGCAGGACTTTGCTCGATGGACACGTATATATGGGGGAATGATTAGGTCGGACCTCCATGGGGCTGAAAGCCCAACAGATGGATGCTGTGATCCCACCATGGGGAATGAGAAACCAGAGGCTTGCAACAAGAAGAAAGGACGTTGCACCAAGGACACTTCGCCAGATCTAGACCTAGGGGGTTTTGCCTTTCCACCTGGATGTTGATCCTTGAGAGCACGACATCATCATTTTGACGTTGACGTCATTTAGAGTTAGGGTTTGCACTTATGATGGGCAGTTGTGTGCTAATTGGCACGTGTGACAACATTCAAGGCCTTTGGAGGCCAAATGTTCTGCACTTGAGGCCTAGCTTTCCAACTTAGGGGCCTAACGTCACCCTAGAAGGGCATGACGTCACCCTTGAAGATGAAATTGTTGAAATATTGTAACTGCAAAGAACATTCTATTTATTATTAAGTTTTTATCCATCTGATCAATCTCCTTTTGTGGATTGATCATGTCAGGCATTGTAATTGAGAAAATCCCCTTTTGTGGATTGGTCAAACCCTAATTGTATTATGCAAATTTAGAAGTCGCCCCCCAGGCCTAATTAAAGTGGTTTTAAGCACTAAGAAGACAAGTCGACCCTACCCAGTGAAAAGACACCTTTCCAGCGCCTGGCAGCTTGTATAAATAAAGGAAGCCAACGCCTTATTATCTCACTCACTCATTTGCTCATCAAGTGCGCAAGTTTGGTGGCTGCAGTTGGGAGAAGGAAGAGAGAGGCGCACTGCTCAGTGTTGGATATTCTCTAGTGTTTTGGTTTATTGTCTTGGCATTGTATTGGCTATCTATATTAAGGAAGTTTTTGCTGGGTTTCTCCCCCATGAGGGTTTCCCAGGATAAATGTTGTGTATCTTGTGATTGTGTTTCTCTTAGTGATCCTACCTATGCTATTGTTATCTAGTAAATTGAAAAGAAACCTAATAATAACTCAAAACTTAACATGGTATCAGAGCTAAGCTGAAGAGAGCACCTTTCACTGGATAAGCAAAAACGTCATTATTGCCGTACAAGAAAATTAGGGCTTTTTGTTGGAGAGGAATTTTTGCCTAAAAACCATCTAGAAAAGTGTGCCCTACCCTAGTGAATCTTTTGGCAACTTAAGCGCACCTTTTCAATGGACAGAGCTTCCAGAATGTCAAACCCTAGTTTTTGACTGGTAGTAGAAAACCTGAAAAATCAGGAAACCAGAACCAGTGCTAGAAGTACCAATCCAAATTTTCGCAAGCTCAGTTTCAAAGGGTAAAATTTGGATTTTCCGAAATCTGACCACACCAGCTTACTCGCCTCAGCTCAGCGCATCTAGCCCCTGGATCAGAATTTCAAAATTTGAAGTTTGAAAAATTAGGGTTTTCTCATAAAACCCTAAGTTACAGTTAAAGTTCCAGTGGCAGTGAAAGATTTTGTAAAGTGTTGGCCAACCTTAAAGTTGAAACACCTCTGAAGTTTTGAAGGTTTTTTACCTATCACCATTGCTACTGGATGGTACCACCACCCGCCGATACCATCAAAGGTATATACTTACATATGTTTCAACTATATTATTCTAAGGGGTATTTGGAGGAGAAGGGATCTCCTATCATAGATCTAGAAGGATCTTAGATCCAACATACTCAGAAGACTAATGCAGCCCAGGTTTGATTATCTTGATATGCATCTATTTGTTATGAAATTATTTTGACCTTATGAACATCTAGGTGGTATGTTGAAATCATACTAACCATTGGTCAAAATGATCAAGGATGATTAAAGTTGAGTTTATAGAGCTTATTCTCTAACTTAGATTTCGGTCAAGATAACATATTGTGTTAGTACATAAGACAGGTTGAAGAAAGCATTTGTCATCTTGAGTGAAGGAGACTTGAAAGAAAAGCAACACACTCATTCTTGAGGACAAAACTCCAGGTTCTAGGTTTGATTGATTAAGTTGATAAGATTCAAAGTTGCACATGACAAGTTGATAACTACCCCTTTACAAGTAAACACTATAGTTGAGGTAACAATCTTTGAAAAATATTATACTTGGTAGCATGTGAGCATATTGAGATGAATGCTTAATGTAATCATTTACCAGATACAACTAACATCTCCTCTAGGAGAAACTTCTTGTGTTGGTTCGAGGTTACCTTGGATGAATGTTTGATCACAACACTAGAAGAGTGTTGATCTCATTTCTTATTGTATTTCTTACTTTTGATCTTTGTTTCAGACTGTCACAAGTGAAAGCTCTAAAGGAGCTATCGTGACGATTATTCGTGCTATTGTTTTATTTACTATTATCAAAAGAGTATTATTCTTGCTTGTTTTGTTGACCTTGTTTCAGGTCACAGGTGATAACCTTGAGGAAGCTATAGTGAAGGTTGCAAAAGGCAACATATTAGATGAGACATGAAGCAGACTATGTACATAACCATATACATTCATGTACCAAAGAAGATGATGAAGAAGCTATCTTTTGAAATCCAGAGTATCTCATATGGAGATTGATTGTAAGGAGCATAAGGCTCCAAAGATGAACGGACATTAGAACAAGAACTCAGAGTAAACTTGTTCAAGGGATAATGAAGCCACCTTGACATGAAGCATAATTCACTTGAAGTCTGACTCAACTTTTCATATTTAGACTTGGTATTCAACACCAAGTATACCCCATAAGCGATGATGAAGTCCTTGTAGACTCAGAAGAAATCGAGAGTAAGCCTGATCTCAGAAAGGATCAGATGAAGAAACAACTTCTAGGACTGGGAGACAGATGTCATGAGAAGACTAGATCGTAGCTTTAGAAACTTCTAGGAGATATGAAATCCTCTGGGAAGATTCCCTTGTTTCAGTGACAGAGAAGGAAGCCAGTCAGAAAGACTAGAATATGGATTTTTCCATGAGACTAGAAGAGAAGTCAATATTAACTTCCAAGATTGATCTAACAGATGAAGCATGTTGCAGATGTACAAATCTTGATGAGTGTCCAGAGGATTCTCCCAGCAAGAGGGAGATGACTATGACGAGACACTTACTCCAGTAATTGAAGAAATAGTTCCAGTATTCATGAAGATAACCAGAACAACCATGATTCATATATAGTATGAGATGCAGGGGGAGCAATCCCCATATTTAAAATTGAATGGCGGTTGGTGCAGTACATTAGTTGGGTCATGGACACATGACTACAATAAAAGATAGAGTTACATCCATGAAAGCAGGAGAGCTACATTCAATATCAGTTATTGAGCCACTCTTAGTTTCAGATGAAGTTGTTGCCATGATGGAGTAGAGGAATTACTCTCTGATTTCAGCAGTCATAGTGAGAATGGAGCAACCATTCTCAGCTTCAGAGCAGTTGCAGGTGCAGAGTCCTAGTTCCAGAAGGAACAGTTGCAGAAAGAGGAGAGGACATACTCTCAAGCACTGAGACAGATGGTGCTTTGCAGCAGTGCTGTATATCTCGTGTCGGGGAAAGTGTCGACAAGGGTTTGGAATGTAACTTCTCGACGACATCGGCGGAAAATGTCGGAATATGTTGCAAGACCTCAAAAAAAAAAAAACACTCATTTTTTTCAATTTTTTAAACTTGTAAAACAACAACAACATCAAATAAACACTTTGCTACATAAATATGAAAATACAACCAATAAATAAGATGCATAAGATGTCAAGTGGTCACATATCGTTACTAAACTG
>ML782355.1:167966-247534 GCA_009831015.1 Picea engelmannii | reverse complement strand
GATAGTAGATACAAAATCACATCAAATGATCAAAATAAATGTATCTCATGAGATGAATCATCATGAGGCATCTAGATACTAAATAGTACACGATAAAATGAAAATGATAGATCATAGGAATCCAAAATTCAAATCATTGATTCTCTCTCTGTCATGATGTTGCTGCTCTAGCCCTCTTATTAGCCATATCAATGAGTGATTGGTTTGCAATACGCATAATTTTCGGGGTACTGTTTGGACAAGAATCCACATCAATCCCAGGGTTTTTGGCAAGGTGGTATTTCAAGCGGGTAATTCCTGCAAAAAGCTTTTTGCCGCAAAGATTGCATGTCAATACTTGTCTATTGAGAAGTTGCATTGGTTCACCATACACCCACATTAGATCCAATGCCTTCAACATTTTGTTTAGATGAAAATATTAAACCTATGGCACAAAAAAAAACCAAAATAAACACACGATAATGCAAAGGTTAAATAATAAGAGATAGATGAATTAGAATGATTGAATCTTCCATTCAAAAACAACAAGAAGAGGCACATTGCAAACCCTAGCCTAACTCTAAAAATTTAGAAAACAAAGTTCAAATCTTCAAGTTCAAACTTCAAACAAATGAAAGAAAAACGTTTTTGATCATACTTGGAAATCTTGATCTCTTCGCTGGCGCTAATGGAAGCAAGATCCTTGGCTTTCTCCTCCTTGGATAGATTCACAATGACTTCCCTCACACCTCTCTAGCTCTCTCACACTTCACAAATGAAACAATGACAAAAAAAAAGGACCCGCGGCCTCTAAAACCCCTCACGTGCACTTTTTTTCCGTGGGTATTCTCAGCAGGGCGACACATTGCATCGACCCGCGACACATAGACAATTTCTCGCGAGATGATGAAAGTGTCGCGACACTTTCATTGTGTCGGATGTGTCGTGAAATTTTGTTAAGAACATATCGGAGGGGTGAAAATGTCGGCGACATTTCTGAAATATCGGAGATATATTCAACAGTGCTTTGCAGAGAGCACATAGAGCTAGCACATGATTGTGCAGATTGAGTTGCAGCTGAGCAAGTGTATCGGATTGGTATAATGTAATGAGAAAATTTGGTTTGAAGTTGAAGATAGAAAGACTTAGGTCTGCAGGTTGAAGAAGGCTTTGTACAGGTTGAAGCTAGCTCCTAGAGCTTGATATGGAAGAATTGACAGTTTCCTAACGAGCTTGGGCTTTATCGAGAGTAAAGCTGATTCTAACCTTTACCTCAAGGTTATGAATGATGAGCGAGTGATGTTGCTACTATATGTAGATGATGTATTTTTGACAAAGATGAAGAAAAACTCATCACAGATTGCAGAAGAAGCTCGCTACAGAGTTTGATGAAAGACCTAATGCATTATTACTTAAGTCTCGAAGTTTGGTAGAGCCCAAAGAAGATCTTCCTTAACCAAGGGAAGTATGCAGATGAAATACTAAAAAGGTTTGATATGTTGGAGTGTAAATCTATGAACACACCCATGGAAACAAAGTTGAAGCCCCTGGTTGATACTTCATCAGAATTGGTTGATGCTACGTTGTACAGTCAGATTATTGGTTCGGTAATGTATATGATAGATACCAGGCCAGATATATGTTTTTCCTTGTGTTAGTATTTGGTAGAACCCAGACGTGTTCACCTTGATGATGCAAAACATGTGATGAAATACTTTAAGGGTACGTTGTGTTTTGGTCTCTGTTATACTAGAGATCATGACTTCAGACTGAGTGGTTATACCGATTTAGATTGGGCTGGAAGTGTCTCTGACAAAAAGAGCACCTTAGGATGTTGTTTCAGTTTGGGGTCAGCCATGATCTCATGGCAGAGTAGGAAGCAATCAAGTATTGCTCTCAACACGACATAAGTGGAATATATTGCAGCATGTTTCGCCAGTGGTGAAGCCATATGGTTTTAGATGTTGTTGACAGATCTATTTGATCTGGAGATGGAATCCACCGTGATCCTATGTGATAACCATAGTTGTATAAAGATAATGTGTTCCATGATGAGTCAAAGCACATAGAGATTTGGTATCACTTCATTCGTGATATGGTGTAGAGAGGAGCCATAAAGCTCCATTATGTTGGCACAGATGAACATGTTGTTGATGTGTTGACCAAGCCTCTGTCTCATGTAAAGTTTAAGCACTTTCGAGACAAGCTTGGTGTAGTCCAAAAGGACCTCCCTCGAAAAAGGGAGTAGTGTTGATGCCAGCTTAGTGCTGAAGATTTCCAGCCTCGTGCTGGTGTTGTTGTGATGCCAGCCTAGTGCTGAAGATTTCCAGCTTCGTGCTGGTGTTGTTGTGATGCCAGCCTAGTGCCGAAGATTTCCAGCTTCGTGCTGATGTTGTTGTGATGCCAGCCTAGTGCCGAAGATTTCCAGCTTCGTGCTGATGTTGTTGTGATGCCAACTTTGTGCTGAAGATTTCTAGCTTCGTGTTGATGTTGTTGAGATGCCAGTTTCGTGTTGAAGATTTCCAGGTTCATGCTGATGTTGTTGAGATGCCAGCGTCGTGCTAAAGATTTCCAGCCTAGTGCTGATGTTGATGATGCTCTAGCCTTCGTGCAGTGATGCTATTGTTGTTGATGTTGTATTAGCCTTGTGATGTTATTGATGATGATGATGTATTAGTGTTATACTAATCCATGTTGATGCAGATGATAATGATGCCATTCCAGCTCCTTGTTGTGGATGATGATATTGATGATGAGAAAAACTTCCGATGATTTATAGATATGCCAGTCAGTGTCCCTGATGCTGTTGATGTTGCTGCCCTCTCTCTCTCCTGATGATGTTGTAGAATACCCTTCTTGTTAAGGGGGAGTGTTGAAATATTGTAACTACAAAGAACATTCTATTTATTATTGAGTTATTATTCATCTGATCAATCCCCTTTTGTGGATTGATCATGTCGGGTATTGTAATTGACCAAATCTCCTTTTGCGGATTGGTCAAACCCTAATTGTATTATGCAAATTAAGCAGTCAGCCCCCGAGCCTAATTAAAGTGGTTTTAACCACTAAGAAGACGAGTTGGCCCTGCCTAGTGAAGAGACACCTTTCCTGTGCCTGCCAGCTTGTATAAATAAAGGAAGCCAACACTTCATTATCTCACTCACTCATTCGCTCATCAAGTGCGCAAGTTTGGTAGCTGCAGTTGGGAGAAGAAGGAGGAGAGAGGTGCATTGCTCAGTGTTGGATATTCTCTAGTGTTTTGGTTTATTGTCTTGGCATTGTATTGGCTATCTATATTAAGGAAGTTTTTGCTGGGTTTTCTCCCCCATGAGGGTTTCCCAAGATAAATGCTGTGTATATTGTGATTGTGTTTCTCTCAGTCATCCTACTGATGCTATTGTTATCTAGTAAATTGAAAAGAAACCCAATAATAGCTCAAAACTTAACAGAAATTAGGGTTTAATTAAAGACATTTTTGTAAAAACTGGATTTTAAATGTAATTTGGCCATGTCGGCCTTTTTATGACCTAACTATAATTAAAGGTCATTGATATTGTATAAATAAGAGAAAAAACTCTCATTTTTATTCATCCTCTGTCATCACACAAGTGTGTGGTCTGAAATTCAGCCCTCTTTAAGGGTTATTGGCTGAAACTAAGTGGTGTGCAACTTCTTGGAGAGGCATTTTTGGTGTATCTTGACTATTTTCATGGTGGAAAATCTTCAACTAGGGTTTAAGCTTGATTATTCTTGGTGAAGTAAGTAGAAAATCTGCATTTCTTTATTGTGAATGAATGCTTATGGTGAATTTTACTTGTTTCATGTTAAAGATTATGAAATTGCTTGCTTGAAACCCTAGGAGAAAGACATAAGTTATATCTTTTTCTCTATAATTTTCCACTTGTTTAAATTTCTCAAAGAGCACCTTATCTAGAAGTAGATACTAGAGCCCTACCATTGTAGTACTCTAGTAACCCTACTTACATTGCCTATTGCATATTTTGTTTCAAATTGTCTAAGGAAAGAGAAATCGCTAGGGCCTAAGTTTCCTTATTTTCTAGCAACTATCTCTCTAGGACTTGGATGTTTGAGGCCTTGGGTTACTAACACCTCTCTCATCCTCTCCATATCCTTTTGACTAAGTATTATCATTGCTATTTTCCTCTAAGAGTTGCTGCTGCTATCATTGACTCCATTATCCTAGAAGGCACTAGTCTATCCACTACTAGTGATTGATTGACCAAACAACTTTCGAACTATCTTCCTTGGAACATTCACTAACTCCTACTAACCTTAGATTATCCTAATTCACTAACTAACTTGCTGCTGTTGCAAAAGATTGCTACAGCCATCTAACAACAACAAACTGACCTCAAAAGTGACATGTTATGCTAGCTAGACACTACTAAATCTGCTTGTGACTATCTAATATCAATTTGCCTAGTTAAAACTACTATTTCGAGTCTTTTCTCAAGCATTTTGGAGCATAATTATTGTGGCTATTACAAATTTATCATTGCTGTTGTAAACTGTTATACTGCTGCAATTTTATATTAGCTAGTCTATTTCTCAAGAGTTCATTGTCTTATGAAGCATTAACATCATTTTGGTACTTGGAAAGTGCCATTTTTCTGTTTTGTTGTCTTGTTTTGGGCAGGTACACAATATTATTCATTTGTTTCATCTCTATAAGACATAAAAGAACCCTTTGAAATTGAGTGACTTATGAGAGGGGGGGGGGACTTTCTTGCCTTAGCCTTCTCAAACGCTCAGGTCACCGGGGACGTCTCCCCAGGGGTACATTAATATACTCCTAAATAGAAAGGGGTTTCCTATTAAGGTGTCAGTGATAGGTCACCCCCTGTTACGCCAATATTGTGTCTACTTGCTTTGGGCTTTAGGCAAGTACAGATTGTGCGATAACAAACATGAACCCTCTAAGGATCTAGGTGCCTTTGAAGAAATCACTAAGTTAGAAAGAGCACTATCACAAGCCCAAAAGCCTCCTTCTATGAGACTTCCTCAGACAATAAAACCTCATGCTCCAAAAGAACAAATTTGTCCAAACACTTTGAATCTACAAAATGTTGCAAGACAGGAAGATGATCTTAAGTCCTTATCGTGCAAAGAATCCCATTTCGAACGTGATCACCCAGAGGCTACTCATGAGAAATCTAATTATGTAGATTCGATATTTACCTTGCTCGTGCCATATCAAATCCAAGAAAATCAACACATGAGGAAGCCTAGGATTGAGTGCTTGAGCCAAACAAGTGAGGAATCAAGGGTAAAGCTTGAAGAGCCCCATGTGTATTATGGGGATCTATCCCAACCTTTCCCCAAACCTAGCAATGATGGAACCAACCTAAGCACTAGTATGTCCTATATCTTACAAAAGGTCAAAATGATTAGAGGAATGTTGGAAATCCCTTCTTTGACAAAACAAACCCCAGATGACCAACAATTGTTCGAAGAAACTTCCACACTATTACAAACTGGTCATTTTGAGCAAAATGAGCAAACACCCTTTGTCACTTCCTTACTGATAGATGACCTATGTCTTCACAATTGCATGCTTCACTCCGAGTCATCTGTCAATATGATGAGTTTAAAGATTATGAACCAATTGGGGCTGGAAGTTACAGGGCCTTATATCGATATTCGTAGATTTGAGCCAAAGGGGATTAAGGTCTACGACTTGATGGAAGGTTTTGAAGTCTACCTTGCCGACTACCCTGATTTCCCCATCATAATGGATGCCATTGTTGTCGATATACCTGACACTTGGGGAATGATATTATCTAGGGAATGGGATGCTACTTTAGGCGCAAGTCTATAGGTGGACTTGTCCTACGCAACTATCCCCGTCAGGGACCAAGATTGCATCACTTTGCATAACAAGACAAAGAGGATGGAACACATCGAAAGGTGTAATCATGGACATAGTGACTACAATTTTGTAGATCCCTGCTTGGTTCATGGCTGGACCGCTCTTCCCTTGGTAGAAGAAGATAATATTAATGAGATAACATGGACCAAGGGAAAGGATAACCAGAATATTCCTAGCAATCACAAGGACAACATTACACAAGGTAATGATGAGACGTTACATTTGCACGAAACATATATAAGGGATAGTGATTTGCTAGAATCCCACCCCATCGAAAGAGATGTAAGTTGGGGTGATTATCCTGATGATGCCTCTAACCTCTCTGAAGACTGGGATGACTATTTTTCTACACAAGGGGATGAAATTGACGATTTGATAAGGTTTAGAGGAAAAGGAGTTGGCTTCGTCAAATGGAAAGGGGATTATGAACATTCGTTGACTAAGCCAAACCAAGCAGATGTATTAATTACATAACCCACCCACCTCCCTCAACACAATACACCGGAATACAAGAAGCAGTTGATTCTGAAGGAGGGGACTACAAGCAAGGAGATTCGGTTTTAGAGTGGGACACAAAGAAAGTAGAGCCTAACAATATTAAGGAATTCACAAAGTTTTGGCTTGGACCTTTGAAGATCAGAATGAATTCGGTCAATGATTCTTACTACTTGTCCACGATCGAAGGGAGGAAACGTCCATTACCAATTATGTTGTTGATTGCAGCTTCATGAGACATCCTCCAAATCGTTCTCCTTTGGACTGAGTTGAGACATCTGTGTGAGGAAGCCCAAGTGTCAGGTGTGCCCATGTGATGGGTGTGCGTCAGACTCTGGACTGAGTTGTGATGATGTGTGGTCTCTTGCTTTGTACTCCTCTGGATTGAGTTGATTCAGCTTGAGATGGTCTCCTGCCTTGTACTCCTGTGGACTCAATTGAGTGATCTGTTGAGTAGGACGTCCCTGTGGCTGAGCACAGGTGGACGTGTCTCTAGTGGTTGAGCACTAGTGGACATGTGAGATCCTTGCTATATTGTCTGAGAGTAAGATTTGCTTGTAACCCTAATTGGTGATGTAAAGGGTACAAGTCGACCTTACCATATGTGGAAGATAATTAATATTTGTGTAATGATTAATTATATTACTAAGTTAATGAGGTCGGCCCTATTGGGCCAATAAACACACCTTTTGTTGTGTCAGTTCTTGTATAAATAAAGGTGAATCCCCATTGAGGATTACACAGACTCTCACTTGTCATTTCAAAATTTCAGCAAGTGCTTGTACGACTGAAGTGCTCACCTCTCTTTGGCCCTAGGTTCTAGGTTTTCGTAAGCACCCTCCTGTGTGCTAAGTCTATGGTGTTGGGGGATCTTCTCTTGAGAATATAGCAAAGGATTGCTTGGTTTTTCCCTTGTTTGAGAAGGGTTTTTCCATGATACTTCTTGTGTTCTTGTGCATGGTTATTATTCTTGTGATCTTCGTTATTGCAACACTTGTGTATGGTGTTGCTGCATTTGTTTATGATTCAAGTACATGCTAAAAGAAATAAACTACATGTTCATGAGCTAATCATCAAAAGCTTAACAAGTTAGTGGTCGCCTCCTCAAACCCCATCACGGGGCAGAGACTTGACTTCACAGGTAAGTACATGTAAGTTAGATTAGGTAGGCATTTGCATCCATTGTATATACCATCTGCGTATCATGCTAGCATAGTTGTAGTTTCATTTTCATATAGTATTTCCTCCATTATGTATATATGCATGATTATGTTCTAGAATAGAGATGCTCTTTTCATTTTATATCATATATGAGCGAGGGGTGATATCACCACCCTGAGAATTACTAATGCATTTTTGTTGAGATCTAACAGATACATGTCATACCAGAGATGCAAAGGTTCTCATGCGTTCTACGGTGAACACATGTCCCTGAGTTGGAGCCAAATGTTATCCCCTATCCTAGGGATAACTAAGGAGATCATGTCTCGAGGCCCACAGGTCCTAGACATGTAGTGCCGAGAGCTGGATGACTTGAGCATGGCCTCAGAGGGCTCATCTTTTCTTCAGTGTAGCCCATTTATCAGCAGCAGTAGCAATATCCATCCCACCAACCCGATCTTGAAGTAGCAATAAGTCTAGCTCCATGAGGTAATGAGTCCGGATATCATGGTATGTGTCACTCTGATTATTGAAGCACTTGAATATGTTGCACTGAATTCTCCTTCATTTCATAACGTTTGTTTGGAAATTATGCTCTTTAACTTGCTCATACCTGGGAGGGTGACATGATGCCCTAGTAAGTTGACCTCCCTTTAGGATGGGTTGACATTGGGTGGGTCTATAAAAGGTCATTGTTCATTCCCTCCATACTTATCACTTTCCATCCTTACTCCTCTCATTCCCCCCTACCTTTGTTTGGGCATTGGATTTGCCACACTAGGAAGGGTTGTACCTTGCCTTGTGGGAAGAAGGGGCTAAAAGCCCAGAGGGTAAAAGTAGCTTGCAAGAGTTAAAAGCCAAAATGAAACCGCTTTGAGATGCTTCACCCAGGGATTCTCGAGAAAGTAGTAAAAGGTTTCTCAGTAGGAAAAGGGAACCCATAAGATAAATAAACACTCGAGGTATTAGCTGGTGGATGGGAGGTCTCATCATGAGTCGACCTATTAGGACCATGGGCATGTAGCGGTATGACACTACCATCTATCTGGTCATAAAACCAGGGTAGTGGCTCTTGGTGGCATAGCCAAGAGAAAGGGGGTCTCATCACGGGCCAACCTTCTCATCTCCGTGAAATGCTTGTGGGTAACGCTGTCACCTCTGGTCACCAAGCCAGGAAATGTAGGTCTTACCTGTGGGTGCCTTTGTAGAGGGCGAGCTGCACCTGAGGGAAGCTCCAACTCCTCAATTCTCTGGCTACAACCAGAAGGAGGCTACAACCCCCTATGTTCTTCGACTACAACCACTTGTCCTTGCCCCATCCAACCGGCCTGACGTAGAGGTAAAATGATGAAACCACTGTCACACTATGACTGTGAGATATACCACTATACAATTGTATCAACCTGTACCACTGACCTGCATCCAACCTGTACAACTACCCTGTAATCAATATGTACCTAAACTGAACATGTATCAACAAAAATACAACAGGTACGCGACCTGTAGTTCTACAACACGCGTATGTACGTGCTCTATCTGTTATGCCGCCTGCGTATGTACGCGACCAAACTGTTATGCAGCCTGCGTATGTACGCGACCAAACTGTTATGCAGCCTGCGTATGTACGCGACCAAACTGTTATGCAGCCTGCGTATGCCTTCTGAAAACTAGGGTTTCCTTTCTCTTGAAAACTTCTGACCCTCTGTAACTTCTTTCACATAGATCTGTAACCTGTCACTGTATCCAGAGTGTATCTGTACCCTGTGATCGCATCCTCTTTACCCAAAAGCTCTATATATCTCTCTAGTCATGTGCCATATAAATGTGTGTAATCATAAACAAGTATAGTATCCCTCACATGATTCAGACATCAAACCCTCTCTGGTATTCAACCTCTCAATACACCAACCATTTCACAAATAGAAGCTCTCAACCATGTACCATAAAAACCCTTAGCTATATGCCAAGAAATACAATATGTGCCACAACTCTAACAAGATGTATCAAATTTCAATGATAAATTATACCAACACTGTATTTCTGTAGTTATGACTTATACAAAAGTTCCCATGTAGCCACTAGTCTCTCTAGTGAGAATTCTCAAATCTCCATAACCATTCCTCATGCATACATCAAAATCCAACTATTCATAGAAATAAGCCATACCTTTTGAACCAATGGATAGATCTGATGTATCTGAGCACTGTAGACTTTCCTGGGAGCTTGATCTCAGAATCTAGAACCTCTGCATCTTCATCTCTTCAAGTTTCCATGGCTTTACCAACATGTACGCACCCTAATACATTATCAGCCCGCGTACGCACGCACCCTAATACATTGTCAGCTCAGGTTCGCCTCAGTATGTACACACCCTAATACGCTGTCAGCCTGTGTATGCCGCAGAAACTAGGGTTTTTTAGTATTCGCTGTAATTCCGAAACTTTCGCTGTCAACCCTTTGTACTACCTCAGACTTTCGCAACTTCAGATGTATCAATGAATACTTGCAATAAGCCTTACACACCAAAAGATATTCAATGTGTTCAAGTGTGATTAAATGAGAGAGCCTTGCCTTTTATTTATACTTTCATGTAGCATTCCACTTTCCTTATTTTAGGGAGTTCTCCTTTAACTTTATTATTTAAATAATTTCTTTTGCAAACACTTTGACTTTTAGGGGCTTCTAGATGACTCATGAGGGTTCTCCAACTTTACATGGCCATAACTCTCTAACCGTGAGGAGTTATGTGACGTTCCACATACCACCGAAAATGGCATGACAAGCACTATCCATCTAAGATAGTTTCACTGACAAATTCGTTGACCTTCATCTCATTATTCCACAATTAAACAAGGTTTCTCTAACCATACTTCTAGGATAACTCAATCCGCAAAGCGTCTTCCCGTGAGGGGTTTCACCATAAGGGGACCACTTTGGAGTTCATCCATTTGTACTTCTTATCAACCATGACAAGACAATAATGAGTCATCTTTACATCAAACAAACTTGGGTCCATTACCCAAATCTTTGTGCTATCGAAATTTGCTACCAGACTTTCTTCAAGGGTTGACATCAATGACAACCAACCTTAATCAACATGATACTCTATAAATAGAGAGAGAAAACTCTCATTTTATCATCATGAACTCATCACACAAGTGTGTGGTCTGAAATTCGGCCCTCTTTAAGGGTTATTGGCTGAACTAATTGGTGCACAACTTCTTGGAGAGACAATTTGTGGTGTATTTTGGCTATTTTTCATTGTGGAGGATCTTCAGCTAGGGTTTGGCTTGATTATTCTTGGTGAAGTAAGTAGAAAATCTGCAATTTGTTTATGTTATTGAATACTTGTGGTAAATTTTACCTGGTTCATGCTAAAGATTATGAAATTGCTTGCTTAAAACCCTAGGAGAGAAACATAAGTTATCTTTCTCTCTATAGTTTTCCACTTGTTTGATTTTCTCAAAGTGAACCTTGTTTAGAAGTAGCTACTAGAACCCTAAATGCTAGCACTCTAGTGGCCCTACTCTAATTTCGTATTGCATATATTATTTCCAAAATTGTCTAAGGAAAGAGAAATCGCTAGGGCCTAAGTTTCCTTACTTTCTAGCCAATTTTCTCTTAGGACTTGGATGCTTGAGGCATTGGGTTACCAACACCTCCTCCATCCATTCCATCTCCTTTGACTAAGTACTATCATTGCTATTTTGCTCTAAGATTTGCTGCTGCTATTGTTGACTCAATACACCCTAAAAGGCACTAGTCCACTTACTATAGTGATTGATTGATCAATTCTCAAACTATCTTCCTTGAAAATTTGACCAACATTTAACTAGACTAATCCATTGACTAATTTGCTGTTGTTGCAAAAGATTGCTACAGCCATCTAACAGCAGCAAATTCATCTCAAAAGTAACATTAAAAGCTGATTAGACATTGCCAATTTTGCTTCTGACAAGTTGTTATCATTTTGTCAACTTAGAGCTATATTTTCTTGTTATTTTCAAGCATTCTGAAGGCATAATTGTTGCGGCTGTTACAAAACATTCATTGCTGTTGTAAATAATTACATTGCTGCAGTATTATATCAGCTTACCTATTTTTTCAGAGGTTCATGGTCTTATAAAGCACTAACATCATATGGTACTTGGAAATTGCATTCTTTTCTATTTGTTGTCTTGTTCTGGGAAGGTACACCTTATTTACCCTTTTGCTTCATCTCTATAAGATACAAAAAACCTCTGACTTGAGTGACCTGTGAGAGGGGTGGGACTTTCTTATACCTTCTACCTTAGTCTTTTCAAACCCTCAGGTCACAGGGGATGTCTCCCTTGGGGTACTCTGACATACTCCTAAATAGAAAGGGGTTTCCTATTAAGGTGACAGTGATAGGTTACTCCCTGTTATGCCAATCTTGCATCCACTTGCCTTGGGCTTTGGGAAAGTACAGATTGTGCGATAACAGTCTACACTGCTAAACTAAATAAAAACCCAAAAAAATTAGTGGGGACATTACAACTTTAGAGGAGTGCCTATTCTAGAGCTAAAGACTCACTTTGTACGCAGTACTACTTTCCAAGCTTTTTTTGAGCAACCAATCTTCCATTCAAAGATTCTTGCCCCTACCTTGGATGTTAGGAGTGATGAACCTCTTGAATCCAAGGCTCCTCCCAAGATTACGTAGCGAGGGCCCCTAGGCCATTGGGTATCCTCCAAACTATAGTATTAGACAGTGCATTGGCCCTTTTGCTATGATTAATGACTTGGTTGAGGAGACTTGCAATGTCTTCCCTTATGCAGCCTCAATCTCTAGCTCCAGCAGTCCTTGACATATTCTCCTTTTACTTGTAAGTTGTCATGGTTTTGTTGCTGCAATTATTTTGTACTACTTTCGGCCAGGTACTTGGTTCTTTTTCTGATCTGATAGAATAGCCATAGGAGATGCTTTTACACTCCCACAATGTACTTTTATCAGATCTACTTTTCAGTTTTATTGACCCACTTATTGTGGTCGTTCATTGGACATTAATAAAATGATCCTATCTTATCTCATCTGATCCACGTTCCTCACATTAAAAGAAATCTGCAATTACTTAATCACATTACAAAGAATGGGTATGGAGTTACATTATATGTTTATAGATGTTTGGTGAGCGATATGAGATTGGCTATAAGAAGGCATAACATAGCATGGTGTGTATAGCTTTCTAACCAAAACTGCAAATAATATAATGCTTTTATTGTACATGATAATACTCATTGTTTAATGGCAAAAAGTGCAAATGAGGACACCTTTTCATGGCCTAGCAATGTAGCTCGTTAAAAAGCATGAAGAAATTGAAAATTGTAGGAAATTGATAGAAAATCTCAAGATGAAATTATAGCCTTCTAAGGTAAATCAAAGCCATTGGGAAGCATTATGAGACAACCATTGAATCATCCACTTAAGAAAGGAAGAACTCTTGTGTGCATTGTAAGAGGACTAACTATAGTTTTGAGAATTGTTGGTATACGCATGAGCGCAGATATTGTGGGAGGAACATGCCATATTTTTTCCATTTACCTTCCAATTGCTGTTGGGTGAAATGTGACGATACCTTGCATCCTTGTACCTCTGTTTTAGTTTCTGCTTCTTCGCTATACACAAGTATAGCATGTTGAACTAGGAGAGCTTGTTCAGTCGGAGAATTCAATACTTGTGCTCAAACCATCTTTATCTGGTCCTGTAACCTCTAGATGCTAGATGAAAATGGGTTCTTGTGTTCTCTTAAGATCATTTGCATTGTGGTTTTAACATTAAAATGGATTTATCTGTAGAAGCATGATGTGCAGGTGATTTTTGCTAAAAGGATTTCAATTACCTGTTTGTCCAGCTGCAGATACAGCTGTGCTGATCTACAGTAATAGGTCTTTGATTTGTATGCAGAAGTCCTTTGCATTGGCATCAATTTGGAAAGAGTATTAAATGAGGACTGTCGACTACAATTCAGACTAGAGGAAAACCCTTAAAAGAATCTGCGTTGGTACCAGTGAAATATTATGCATGGATCTTAGTTATCCAAAATACCTAAAAAATGCATGCATCATCTATCAGACAGCTGCAATGAACTATTGATTTCTCATAATTTTTCAGCTTTTACTGCACAATTTTATTTTATGATATGATTGTGCAAACACAACATGTTAGCCCCAGGTTATAGTCCTAACCTATGGTGGGCATCTGCATCGATAGGGAAGTAGTGAGGTGGTTATAGAGATTCATGGTGCATTCAATGAGAAATAATCATGTTTCTCATCTATGTTTTTGCATGCTGAACTGAAGGAATCTTTCATGTCATATGCTACTGTTTGATATATTCCTGAAAATCATATGCACTAAAAGTGTCTCTCTTCCTCTATCTTTTGCATATCAATGCATTCTTCATTTTATCACTTAATTGTATCCGAAATTGATTATTTAATTTGTTTGGTACAGGTGTCTCTCACGGAAAGCTTCTGTAGAGAAAAAACATTAGCATCTGTGACAGTCAGACATAAAAATTGAGCTAGCTATTTCAGGAGAGACACTACTGCACAGAGACAATTCTAACTGTTGTTTTTTGGTCAGAGGTCATGCTAGGTGGCCTGAATGATAACGTGGTATCTCATGTCAGGATACTTACAAGATTACCTAGATTTCTCTTTTCCAGAAGAATATTATATCATATCAAGCTCATATATCCTGTTTTATTTGCAGAAATATGATTACTCGTCAAACTGAAATTCTTGATTTTGTTTCTAAATGACAATCTTATAGGACTGAAATACAAGTATAGAGAATAAATTTGTAAGTGGGATGGGAAACAAAAACACAACTTTCAGATCAATAAAATTCTGTATGTTACTTCAAATTGAATGATAAACAGACAGCTGTTAATGACATTTCTGTTAAATAAATCAATTGTATTAGCGTTCCCAGGTATGTGTGGTGAATTATATAAAAAACTATCAAGGGTGTAAATTTGTAGCAACAATGAAAATATCAGAAACCTGAAGAACCAGGACTTGCCAAGAAGACTGCACTTTGTATTGTCCTTTGGTTGTATGATTTAGTTTGTTTTGGGGAGTGGGGAGTAATTTGGATGTTGCGTTTTAGGTCTTAATGAACATCGATATTTTCGTAATCAGTGAGAAATTCGAAGGATCAAGATTGACACTGAAGCTTGTGCTTCTCTAGTAGTTTGTCTTCAAGTACCCAAGTGCATTGCCTGTGATCACAAATGAATTTAGATCTGAATTTGTGCATCCAAATCCGATTCATTCATAGCTGCCTTGAAGTTCAAACACTTATTGGCTTATACAGCTTAAGGAGACTTGAATGTCATATTCTCCTCTCTCTATCTTGAAACTGTCTGATTATTTATGGGGTTTAGTTTTTAGAATTTTCAATTCCATCTTAATTAAATATCGATTTACCTGGTTGTCTAAATGTTGTTTATTTGTATTGCATTTACAAATGATTGATTAATCACCATTACAATACATACGAAGATTACAATACGTATGTATCCTCAATAGTTTTAACTATATTGGTTGCTAGTTTTTCATGATCATTCATGATGTGTTTGCATCCTTAAGTACTTGATTTGAGGGTTTTAGGCAGCAATAGGAGGAAACAAGAAGCCTACAGTCTTTGGATAAATGACACATGACTCGATATAAAATCTAATGACATGGACAATAGGGAGAGCCATCTCTCCTGCCAATCAAATATTTGTTGATTGTTTGAATTGGATTGTTGGCTTTCACTTGACATTATAACAGAACTGCTACAAGCAACAAACCGAGCCCAATTGATGCTTAGTGACATTCTTTCCAAAGGAAACACCATTTTGGAGATTTTATCCCAAAGAAATTCCAAAATGCACTTTTTTGAAATTTCATCTGGTACCAGCAAGAGTACTCAACTGTATTGTCTCCAATCGTTTGACTGATTACACCGTCATTCTTACGATGAGTTTAAAATGTTTAAAATCTGGTCATGTGTGACCATATAGTGGGACATTCTTACGATAGAGTTTAAAATGTTTAAAATCTTGTCATGTGTTACCATATAGTGGGACTGCAATATGAGTTATAATGTTGTGAAAATGTCAACATGGGAAGAAATTGAAATGTGGAGGTTAGTGAGGTCAATGAGTTGTAAGGGTTTATAATTGCATACATTGGTTAGTTACATTTTGGTGGTCAGTTACATTAAAGGTGCTCAAGGCTTTTTGTTTTGTTTAATATAATAGGTGATATACGCATTGTATACATTGTCAATACAATTTGAATATAGTATCAAGGTTGCAAGTTACATTCACTTGCTTTATCTCTCATTTGTGTCTGGACTTCATTTTCTTGGGTATCATTTTACAATATGAATTTTTTAGATTTTAGTTGTGACAACTTAACATGTCTACTTGACATTTCTCTTTCCCCAGTACAAATTGAATTTTGATTAGTATATACATAATTGTGTTTGGTTACATAGGTAATGCAATAACACGAAGTGCTTAGAATGATCATGTTCAACTTCATAAATAAATATACTAGCTAGCTACCATTACACCATCTACGCGTCCATGTGATTAGCATGGACACCAAAGTTTCCCATGCCCACATTGTTAGAATATAATGGATGTGCTCGTTTTACCATTGACAATATCTCTATTGTCACCCAACCATAGGTCGAAGCCACCCTACAAGCACCTTAACCTTGACAGAGAATCACTCCAGAAGCAAACCCTGGGCTAGATAGCCAAACAAAGGGTAGCGAACCTTTCCCCAAGGATAGCACACCAACAAGAGCTGATCGGATAGTTCAAACCCTAGCCAAGAGATAGTCCAAGCGTAACTGCTAGCTGCAGCAGCTGCAACGACAACTCTCCTCTTACTTGCGCACAAGACTGGACACTGTAGTGCGCACAAGTTGTTGCTCTGCAATTCCAAGATTGCCTGCCAGAATGAGAACTGGCCTCCTGTATTTATACTAATTCTGGCTAACTGCCTAGGCCGACTTCTCATTCCGGGTATCTGTCTGTTCAGTATATATTATTATTTCTGGCTGACTTCTTCTCTTGGAGGCTAATAACCTAATATAAATTATCTTCTTGAGCCGACAAGTCTTCTAGGGTTATTAGCCAACTCATTAGGGTTTCTTCTTGCTTCCCAGAGTAATTTATCCTCGTCAAGTTTACACGTGGAGGTAAATACCTCCCGCAATTACCATAATATCAACACTCCCTCCTAGCTAGGGAGGTATTACAGGTAATGGTCTTGAGCACAAAAATCTACCATTCACCCGGTAGCATCAACATAGTTGTATAGACTAGATCGTGACTAGATCATGAGCACCATCATCATCATCAATGTCATCAGTTGTATCATCTCTCAAAACCATACTCTATCTGAGTAATTAGACATGATGCTCACTCCACAAAGTGATACAAGAGCCATTCTTCTAATCTAGAAGAGTAAATGCTTTGAACCATTTTTCGTCTGGGAAATCTTTGTCATTTGCTTATCCATCTAACTGATAATCATTTCCAATACTGCCGATAGTCTTCAAGGAAATTAAAACAAAATAGAACACAACTATGTCTATCCATAGTAGTACATAACTACAATCCAGTGGTACACTACCACACCAAGTAACACACAAGTACTTGATCATCAACATATAGTCACGAACAATGGAACACATCCACCACAACAGTATACATCTACTGTCATACAGTCTTCATAACAATCATCTGATATCAACCTACACAAAAACAATGTTATGATATAAACTGAATCATCTGGGCCAATCTTTCACTCACATCTGTGAGATCTG
Source organism: Picea engelmannii (assembly GCA_009831015.1). NCBI lineage: Eukaryota > Viridiplantae > Streptophyta > Pinopsida > Pinales > Pinaceae > Picea > Picea engelmannii. The sequence continues at coordinate 230,150 of ML782355.1, read as the reverse complement.
AAAGAATATCTGCCCTCAGAGTAGAATAATAAGATATCTGAACTATTCTTCTCAAGCAAGGAAGAATAACTGTCCCGTCTTCTGAACCTGGACCATTCTCCACCCTGGACCATTCTTCCTACACTAATTAAAGTGTACCCTAGAGAGAATATATAAACCCTAAGGAATGCCTGTCCCTGATTGTTGAGCCTGGACCATTTCCCACCTTGGGCCATTCCTCCTACACTAATCAAGGTGCACCCTGGAGAGAATGTATAAACCCTAAGGAATGACTGTCCGGACCATTTCCTCTATTAACCACAAGAGGAAAAGACTGTCCTGTACCAACCTCCAAAACATACCATTCCTCATGTTAACCACAATGAGAAATCGTTGTCCGTCGAGGTGGGCCAGTCTTCTTGAGTAACCCTCAAGAAGAGAGACTGCCTAGACCACTCCCCATGTTAACCACAATGGGAAGTCGCTGTCTATGATACATCAACAAACTGAACCATTTCCCATGTTAACCACAATGAGAAATCGCTGTTCGTCAGAAATCTCAATCCACTTTTCGAACTAGAAAGGAAACTGCTCATCTTGGACCATTTTTCGAACTGAAAAATGACTGTCCATAAATCAATACATATCAGTGCTCCCTCCCAACCTGGGAGTTATCTCTTCTATTTTCAATAAGGAAGTCGTCTCCACGAGCTCCAACTTGAGTACACAAACTCTTTTATCTTGGACAGAAGCTTTACCAAGATGTCTGCTTATCTGCTCATCTGTGGAGATATGTATTGGAGAACCTCTTTCTCTTTTCTGAACTTCATCACGGATAATGTAATGCTTGATTTCAAATGTACTTCATTCTGGAGCACTGGTCTTCTTTGAAGGCTTCATGTAGCTCTGATCAATAAAATATATCATTGTTGGAAAATTGGAACATATCCATGTGGCACTTCTGAGTAATCATCTTGATACAATATCTTGTTATAGGAAATCTTCACCACGCTTCTGCTGTGCACTGGAGGTTCTCCACCAAGTTATTTTCTTCCATCTGCATACAAGGGTCTCTTTCTGGTGTGCCTCAAAGTCTTGAGATTGCTCTTCATATGCTCTTTGCTCAATTGCTCTGGAGAACATTCTTTGCATTTATCTGATGTAGAACTCCAACTCATGGATATTGACTCATGTAAAGATATGTTTGGTTTATCGAAATGAGTAATCATCATAGTCTTCTCCCTCCATCTGGGAGAACCTCTAGTTTTGGATCTTGCAATGCTTTCATTCATCTTTCATTAATAAGTCTTCCATACAATGTTCTTCATCACAATTTTCAGTTCCTTTGCTTGATTGCTTTTAGTGAGTTCATGTCAGGCTGGTAATCTTGGGATATAATGACTGGTTGTTCTGGCTTCTCTTGTTTCTTGGAATCTTCATGTTCTTCCTCATGTTTTTCATTTAGCTCTTGGGTCCATGGAGTTTCTTATAGATTCCATGCCCTAAAGATTTCATTTCTTTCTTTTATCATAGGATCACGGATCTGGATGGACAACCAGGGATACTTTAAGGCTTTTCTTCGAAGAGGTCTTCTTTCTGCGGTTGAACTGAACACGTACTGTCTTTCATGGCTGCTACCATACTTCATCATTTTTAATGGATCATAGGATTAGCTCCCTCCTAATCCTTGCTTCATGTATGAGTGCATATAATCGGTTCCCTCCGTCTAACAGAGTCCATGCTTCCGTTTGCATCCTTATTGTCTTCTACAATATATAATTGGCTCTCTATGTGTAACAGAGTCCACGCTTCCGTCTTGTTGTCTTCTACAAAACGTTATAAGTCTTTCTCTGACTTCTTTTTGTCTTTGCTTCTTCTAAGTCTCTTCATGATTGATTCGACGTATTTCATCATTTCATGTGTATTATCTAATGATATTAATCCTTATCTTGTTCTTCTTCCATAGGTATAGTTCTTCTTGGAATACATTATCTTCCGGGAGATAGATATACAAGATATGTATAGAGACGATGCAAACAAGATATGTACAAGAAATAAGAAGAGTATTGTTACCTTCATAAGAAGAAGTCTCTTTCATCCTACTTAGTCTTCTTTGTAGGTTCCTTTTCTTCGGCAACTGATGCTTTGTGTTTCTCTTTCCTTTTCTTTAGCTCGAGACAATGATTCTTGTAGTGACCATACTTTCGACAGTTGAATATCTTTCTCTTGATTTGTCTTCCTCTTTGAACCAAACTTTCTTTTGTTCCTGAAGTTCTTGAATCTTGATGTGAAGGCTTGATCATCGTACTTCTTTTGGGGTTTCTCTTTTGCGCTGATCCTTGATTCTTCTTGAGCACATCAAGTCCAAAGTTTTTCAAATGTCAGATACTCCTTTCTTGTGTTTATGCTTGCGACAAATGTATCCCACATCTTGGGAAGACCATTGAGTACTATGTTTACCAATTCCTTCTCTGAAATGATCTCTTTAATAGCTTGTAATTGATCTCTTAACTGAGAGATCCTCACAAAGTATGATGTTATGTTATCATCATTCATCTTCATGTCACAGAGCTCATTCTTTAGACTCATTACTTGTCCAATGTTTCTGACTGAGAAGAGGTTTGTTAGGGCATCTTACATCTTCCATGAGTCAAGGTGGGAGATGTAGGGTATCAAGTGGTTTTTTATGGAATCCACTATGGTACTCATGGCATTGATGTCACTGTCTTTGAACTTCTACATAGCTACAACGTTTTGTGGTTCCTTCTCTTTTCCTTCTTCAAACTCTGGCTTCACGATCTTTCCTTTCACAATATCCAACACTTTATTCTTGGCAAGGATGAGGTCAATCCTTGTCTTCCACGCTCTGAAGTTAGAAGCTCCATCTAACTTGTTTTTTGACTTCATGGAGTAAATCATGACTGCTTTGACTTGATCAACCCTAGATTTGACCAAAAACTCAAACTTCATGTCTTGGCTTGCTGAGAGTACCAGGAGATGCGTTAGGCTAGGGTGCACTGATCTATCCAGAGATTAGGTCAATCCCTTCACTTAAGGTGCCTCAATGAGAGGATTAGGGTTTCTGCAACTGCACCTGCTAGTAACCCTAGCGACAATGCTATGGTGACTGCTCCTGCTAGAAACCCTAGCGGTAGTTATTCATGAGCTTAATATCCTCGCGGCTATGTTTCCTTCCAGCGGTTAGATTGAATGAAGGAGGTGTGGGCCCATAACATGTTAGAATATAATGGATGTGCTTGTTTTACCATTGACAATATCTTTATTGTCACCCAGCCATAGGCCGAAGCCACCCTTCGAGCACCTTAACCTTGACAGAGAATCACTCCGGAAGCAAACCCTAGGCTAGATAGCCAAACAAAGGGTAGCACACCTTTCCCCAAGGATAGCGCACCAACAAGAGCTGATCAGATAGTCCAAACCCTAGCCAAGAGATAGTCCAAGCGTAATTGCTAGCTGCAACAACTGCAACGACAACTCTCCTCAAGCCTGTGCACAAGACTGGGCACTGCAGTGCGCACAAGTTGCTTCTCTGCAATTCTGAGACTGGTTGCCAGAATGAGAACTGACCTTCTGTATTTATACTAATTCTGGCTAACTGCCTGGGCCGACTTCTCATTCTGGGTATCTGTCTGTTCAATATATATTATTATTTCTGATCAATTTCTTCTCTTGGAGGCTAATAACCTAATATAAATTATCTTCTTGAGCCGACAAGTCTTCTAGGGTTATTAACCAACTCATTAGGGTTTCTTCTTGCTTACCGGAGTAATCTATCCTCGTCAGATTTACACATGGAGGTAAATACCTCCCGCAACGACCATAATATGAACCTATGTTTGGTTACATAGGTAATGCAATAACAGGAAGTGCTTAGAATGATCATGTTCAACTTCATAAATAAATATACTAGCTAGCTACCATTACACCATCTACGCGTCCATGTGATTAGCATGGACACCAAAGTTTCCCATGTCCACATCACATTGCAACTTAAATGCATCACGCTAAGGCATTTCATCACTATGGGTCATGATGTACATTTAATCACTATGGCTCATGATACCATTTGCATGTATCGTTGGATGTTTCAAAAGCTCCATACACAGTTTATATCCAAAAATCTAATACAACATTACGAGGAACTGTGAAAACCTACATACTCTAATTTGCATGTAGTAATAAAATTTATAGGCATAATTAATTATCCAAGTAAAATGCTAAATACACTGTAAATGAAAACATTTAATTAATCCAAAAATGTATTATAAATAATGTGAATTTTCCAAACCCTAGGTGGCTACTGTCCTATGCTTATTTATTAAATAAATCAGATCTCCAATTTACTCAATAATAGAAATGAAAATGAGCATAAATTAATCACACAAATGGCTGAAAAATACAACGGAAGCATAAAACATGAAACACCAAATTTGTCATTCAAATCAACTTATCCTTAATGACTCAAAACTTACAAGGACACCTCAAATATGAGGTTTTCTGCAGGACGAATGAGAAAAATGCAAAATAGGTTTGAGAAGCCTATGGTATGACTCTTCGTGCGATTGTACAGTTTATCTGTACAACTGTACATAATTCACTATGTGGATAGATCTGTAATTTGCAATCACCGTTAGGCTGCTCTACTGCATTGTTTTCTCCTTTCCTAAGCCTCTTTCTCGAGAAAACTGCAAAACAGGTTTGAGAAACCTGTGGTATGACTCTTCATGCGATTGTACGGTTTGTCTGTACGACTGTACATAATTCACTGTGTGGATAGATTCGTAATTTGCAATAACTATTGCGCTGCTTTATTGCATTGTTTTCTCCTTTCCTAAGCCTCTTTCTTTTCCTTCAAACAAAACTGTCTTTGTGAAGAATGAATGTGTCTTTACCTTCTACTTTGACTCGCTTTTATACTTTAGCTGAAACCCTAATCTACCAAAACTCCAATCTCTCAGTGAGATCAACGGTTGAGATTAATCTAAATCACTAATGCATTAAAAGTGCACTTTATTAGAATCAACAAATAATTAAAAGACTTTCACTTTATAAATAAAGTGAATTACAAAATAGATTTGACTTGGACGACTTCAAGCATGTTTGACACAAAACTCGTGTGACATTTTTTGTCCAAGTTACAAACATCAACACTCCCTTTTACCGAGGAAGGAATTCTGCACCAATCCAAGTTTGTCCCAGAATCAAACTTCCCTTTTGCTAAGGGCTTGGAAAAAATATCCACAACTTGTTGATCTGTGGGTACATACTTGAGCTTCACTGCTCCTTTCTAAATTCTGTCTCGAATGAAGTGATACTTGATCTCTATGTGCTTGGACCTGTTACGAAATACTCGATTCTCAATGAGTTTGATACAACTTTGATTATCACAGTAAATGACTATGGGATCCAACTTTTAATCAAATAATCTTGCTAGTATCTTGGGAAGCCGGATGGCTTCACAACTAGTGGTACTAGCTACCATATACTTTGCTTCTACTAAGCTAAGTGCCACTGAAGTGTGCTTCTCGCTAGACTAGGATATCATCATTGATCCCAACCTAAAGCAACATCTTGAGGTGCTCTTCCTACTTGCTGCACTGCCCAATCTGAGTCTGTATACCCCTGCAACTTCACCTCACCATCTCCAAGATATTTCAACCCATACTCCACTGTGCCTCTCAAGTATTTGAGCACATGTTTCACTGCTACCCAATGCTCTTGTCTCAGTTCCACCATGAACTGGCTCAAGGTGTTCACTACAAAATGTTGAATTTTTGAATACTAGACCAGTTCACAACTGCAGTAAATAACCATGATCTCAAGAAGATTTAACCAAGCACAAATTACAAAAAAATATAGAGAAGTTCCATGCCAAAGACATAATAACTAAGAACAAGCTCTATTCACTAGAGCAAACCAATAAGAAAGAATCCAACAATGCTTATCTCAACATGGAGACAACTCATCAATGCAAACCCTAGCTAGAGTGCTAGAGCACTAGTCCACCTCTAGTGCACCACCAAGATTGAGAGATATACCCCAACTAGACTTGCGCCTTCCTTCCTTTAGCAGTTGCAGTTGCAGCGACAACTGCAACTCTCTTCCAAGATTGCGCTATGATATGTGAGAGAGTGTGCCAAATGAGAAGTGGGCCACCCTTATTTATACTAATTTACCTAGTGAACTTTTCCAGTGGGGTCGACCTGTCCTTTTTGGAAAACATATTTACTTTATCTTTTTTTGGCAGACCGACTTGACTTCTGTAGCAATTTGTATCTTCTGGGGCTTCTTTAATTCTTTCAATGGTTTTCCTTTGACGTCTTGGCATCTTCTTCTATAAGAAAGGTTATCCCAGAGGTGAATACCTCCCGCAGCTACCAAAAACATCATCACTCCCTCTTAGCCAGGGAGGTATTCTCCATAAGGTTTTTCCTCTAGTTCTCATGGCCTCGCAGGCTATGCTATGGTCACACAGACCATGTTATTGGTAGCATCATCACGTCGCACTTGGCTACACACCCAATGTGGACCTTTTCTAGGTCCTCATCACCACTAGAATACACTGGGACCTACTCGCTCGTAGTGTGGAACTAGGACTTAGTCGCCCATAGTGCATCGTCAAGGACCTACTCGCCCTTGACGTGTCCACTTGGTCAACTCCCAAGGGACATGTCCTCATGGTCTACTCCCATGGGACGTTGGATGCCACCCCAGGACAACTTGTCACTACTCTGACAAGTGTCATGCTCAACTCCGTCTCAGAGGATCGTTCTCCAAGTTTACCCAACCCGATATGGGGAGAAGATCTGGGGCATCCCCACAGATCGACCTAGCCCATTCACCCAGGGAGAAGACCCATCTCAGGTCGACCCAACCCAACACAACTGAGGAGAAGACCTGTCACAGGTCGACCCAACTTAGTCCATCGGGGAGAAGACAAGGAGAAGGAACAACACACTCGCAGATTGACCCAACCCACTGCCATGGGGAGAAGATCTGGAGAGTGTCCTCATAGGTCGAGCTAGCCCACTACTCTGGGGAGAAGACTTGGAGAGATATCTCAACCACATGGGTTACAACCCAAAGGTCATTGGGCACCAACCCAATACAACTTATCAGTCCTGTTATAGCGCAAGTTGTAGGTTGGGAAAAGCCCGACCCAACCACAAAGCAAGTTCTACAACTGGGGAATCCTACACCCAATGTCACCTCGATGTAGGTCCCACACTTCAAGGGTGACTAGGTCACTCTAAGGAGGCGATCCTGATGACCCTAGAGGGATTGAGATGGAGATGAATATGGATAGAAGTGAAGCCCTTATAGGTCAAGTCCAAGTGGAATAAAATGTAGGGAGAGATGTCGTGCAAATGAAGTAATTGTTGCCCCACATGTATAATACTTCTTTGGATGATTGTACCTGCCCGAGACACAAGAAAATACACTTTGCAATAGTATATGTTAGTTGGATCAACAATTTAAGCTTGCTGTCCTTAGTTTGCAACAATAGATAACAATATAGATCAACAAGAAAATTATATTATAAGCTGCTCAATAAATGCTAGAGATCAAGTAGAAAATTTAGGAGAAAAACTAGTAAATGACTAGCTAAACTCAAGATGAAAGATCAATACTCTTAGCATAAAAGATAAGGTTGTTGTGAACACTTGTCTGCAACAAATTATATCAACCTTATGGCTGTAACATTCAATGTATTACAACAAGAAAATTAACCACCGAAATCTCCTCAAACTTTGCCAAAAAGTGTGCTGGACCAAGGAGAATAAGTGTACAAAATTTGAGGGAAAACCAATGGTTGATAAGAGAGTTATTCAAGCAAGTTAGAGTTTCTGCAGCCCTAATCACTGAAGATGCAATTTAGTAACAACAACAATAAGTATCCCCTATATGGGGACACCCTAGTGGCTGTAAGGTGCTCAAGGCACACAAAAAACAATCCACTTTGCAAGAAGTAAAAATGACGGAAAATCACATTTCCTAATGCAATATTTTATTTCTCCAATGCAACAAATCAATGACTAGTGCCTTTACTATTGGGTTAATGGATTCAAAAGGAACTAAGAGAAGCTACCTCCTTGGGGGTGTAAGCCCTTTTACTTCCCAAGACAAGTTTCTCTAAGCCAGGGTTTAAGCTAAGAGGGTGTATGCCCTTCTACTTCTTTTAGCAAACCCTAATCAATAAGATGAAACAAATAAAATGATGAAGGCTATGGCGGGGGTGTATGCGCTTATACTTACCACCTAGCTCTTAGCATAACAATACTTGACTTGAATAAAATGATAACAAGAGAGTAAAAACCATACCAAGATCAAGAGAAATGCTAAGACAATTCACCACAAAAGCTAGAAAGCATCATCCAAAGATAGTGCTAGGCCTTCCTCCATCAACCATTCATAACGTAGCCATAAAAAAATGCACAAGAGCTAAAAGAGCCAAGGGGGGTGAAAATTTCAGACCAATCCTCTCACAAGAGGGAGAGTTGTGATTAAAATGAGATCTTATGATCTCTATTTATACAAAATGTAGCTAACTTAGCTTGTCCACAAATTAAGGAGTAAAACACAAGATTAGGGGTCAATAACCCTAATATTTCCCCATTGACAAAGTAATATTAAACAACTCACTTTAAGTTTCACTTTTTTCACAAATTAAACCCTAATTTAGGAGGACGTCACCCCTTTAGGGGACGTTTTTCCACTTTGAGGAAGTCGTTGGTGTTGGAGAAGCATGAATGGGCCTCCAAAGACCATGTGTCTAGCATCTAGGTGCTCATATCATGGTGAAGACCCTTCTCCTCCTCAAATGTCCATGTGTCAAAGAGTGGCACCTCACCACCATGCCCTAGCCCCCCAAGATCATGATGTCAAGCTCAAAAGTGGAACGTTTTGCCCCTCTTGGGAAAATTGTTTGGCAAATAAGGGGTGGGGTAGGTCGTCCAAGTCATCATCAATTCCGTCCAAGTTTGATCTCTCTCATTCGGCATGCGAGCCCTTGTCATCCAACCTGTGGGCTTGTAGCCCCATGGAAGCCCAAGCTAGGCTTGCTTTCCGAAAACTATCCACCAGCTAGGTCCCACAAAGACAAATGAACACGCCCTCCAAGGATCTCAAGTCATAACATCATGATAAGTGGATCCAATCAATAAATAAGCCATCTAAGGATGTGCATCGAAGATCACTATATCAAACAATTAACAACTCAAAGACACTATGCGTCTTGTCAAGCTTAAGTATGGGAGGGTTGATGAGGTGTCCTATTGGTTAGGTCTTTCCCTAGGTCAAGGAGAGCTTCCAAGATATCCCTCTCTAAGCCATGTAAAGTTGATGAGGTGGTAGGGGTGAAGACTCAATGGACATAGGGCTCATGACATACAAGGGGTCGTAGTGTCTCATTCATGGGTGCCTTTATAGAGGGTGCATGGTACCTTTGTTCGCAATGCACTTTTTCCAAGCCCATCAATTGCCTTTTATCTTTCTTTCTTTATTTTCTTTCAATATAGTATAATGAGAGGTTGAAGGTCATTTCCTTGGCGTGGTGACCGGATGATGGAAATATCACCCACAAAAACCTAATGGAAATGAGAAAGTTGGCTCGTGATGAGACCCCCTTTCTCTCATCCATGCAACTGAGAGCCATTACCCTGGTTTGGTGACCACATGATGGTAATGCCATACCACTAGATATTCATGGATGTGATAGGTCTTCTCGTGATGAGACTTCCTATCCTTCAACTAACCTTTTAATCATTATTTATTGTATTGTGGGTCCCCTTTATTCAAAGATAAGAGTTTCATTGCTTTCTTGGGTGATCCCTGGGCGAATCATCTGGAAGGTTTATATAAGGTTTTTATCTTTTACCCAACACCAACCCCTTTGGGCCTTTAGCCCCTTCCCATAGAATGAGGGACAACCCCTTCTTGGGTCAATACACCCTAAAATCTCAAGAGATAAGCAAACAGAGGGGAACAATGATGGAAAGTGGTAAGTATGGTTGAGAATGGTACAATGGCTCATTAAGGGAGTTCCTAGTAGCAAACCCACCCCCAAGGAAAACCATTTGCTAGGGCACAAAGTCAACCACCAAGGTGAAGCAGGGAAAAATGCATAATGTCCAAGCACATGTCATGAAATTTAGAGAAATCTAAGATACAACATAATCAAATGGATTAAATATTGAAATGATGCTCACCATAATACTGACTTGTACCTCATGGAACAAGGCCCGTTGCCTTCCGGAAGCCAGCTGGTGTGGTGGATGCCATCTGCAAAACTGTGACCATGTGTGGTGGTGTGTGGGTTTTCCATCTGTGCAAAAGGGTACTGCTGGTCATGTAGTCTCTCGACACTCCATATCTGCAACCTGAGGGCCTCGAGACACGATCTCCTTAGTTATCCACAAAATGGGGATAACAAGTCCATCGATAAGTGTCATACTCAACTTAGTCCATCGATGAGTATCGTCACATGAGATTGTCTCACGAAGTTGTAACCATCAATACTCCCTCTTAATGAGAGGGGCATTCCACTCCAAGTTTATCATGGAAGTACTCGAACTTTGACTTGGCAAGAGGCTCAGTGAGAACATATGCAATCTGCTCATTTGTAGGAAGGTGCTCCACTAGTACTCCCTTCTTCTACACCATATCTCGAATGTAATGAATCACAGTGGGATCTGATATCTGATCAGAAAATCTTGGAAGGAGCTTCCGAAGCCAGACTGCTTCACATACTGCCATACATATTGCAATATACTCGGTTTATGTGGTACTCAAAGCCACATAAGTCTGTTTCCTTCTACATTAGGAAACCACGACCGATCCAAAATTGAAGCAACACCCTGAGGTTCTCTTCCTGTCAATTGCGCTCCCTACCCAATCTGAATCAACATATCCCTGTAGTCTCATATCAACACTGGAAACATGTCTCATGCCATATCCAACCGTGCCTCACAAATATCTCAACACATGCTTCGCAACCATCCAATGTATCTGTCTCCAATGACTCATGAATTGGCTAAGTGCACTCACCACATAGCAAATATCCTGTCCGGTGTTAACCAGATACATCAATGATCCAATCAGCTGCCGGTATATGGTTGGATCAATCAAGTCTGAATTGGAAGAAGACACATTCAACTTCTTCAGATTCATCACCATCACTGTGGTCATGGAATTGTAGTCCAATATCCCAAATCTCCTCAAGATCTGAACTGTGTACTTCCCTTGACTTGAGAAGATATCATCAAATCTCTGTCACACGTCAAGTCCCAAGAAGTAATGCATCATGCCAAGATCCTCCATATCAAATTCAGAGGCCAACTCATGCTTGCACCAAGCAATGAGATGCTCTGCTCCGGTGAGAAATAAATCATCAATGTACATGATCAAAATCAAGGACTCACCATCAACAACCTTATAGTACAGGTTGGCATCGACAACACTCTTGTTGAAACCCAAACTCATCAGGTATCCATCAATCCTCACATACCAAGCACGAGGAGTCTGCTTGAGTCCATATAGGGCCTTCTTCAACCTACAAACATGGGACTCTTTCCCATGAATAAAAAATTCATCTGGCTGCTCGATATACATCTCTTCCTCAATCTTTCCATTTGAGGAAGTTTGTCTTCACGTCCATCTGATGTAATCTCCAACCCAACGCTGAAGCAAGTGAAATAATCATCTTAATGGAGGTATATCGAGCAACAAGAGAAAATGTCTCCTCATAGTCTATTCCCTCCACCTCAGAGAATCCTCAGGCCACAAATATCACTTTGTGCTTCTTGATGCTCTCATCAGTTGCATGTTTTATCTTATAAATTCACTTGGAAGTCACCACAGACTTCCCTTTGGGTCTCATAACAATATCCCACACATCATTCTTCATGATGGAATGATACTCCTACATCATGGCATCTCTCCATACTGGATGAATGGATTCCTCCTCATAATAGGAGGGCTCAGAATCAATGATGTGGCTCATAGATGCAACATAGCTCAAGAATCTCTGAGGTCTCTTACTTTCTCTGAAAGTACCATGAGGAGCACAATTTTCTCCTAAAGAGTCTGATAAGCCCAGATAGGCCACTGTCGACCTACTGCAATATCTCTAGGAACATCAACATGATGTAATGGATCAACTGGATCAACATGCTCAACTGTCTCGATGGGATCAACTAGCTCCCTCTGAACTATTGAAGGGTGAGGGGGAGAAGACACCATCTCCTCCTGGGTCTCACTGTCAATCTGGATGTGAGATCCTCTAGATCTCCTAAAGGCTACCTCCTCTCACCTCAATCTATCTCTGACCTGGGATGTAGATCCAATATGTCTTTGACGATTCACGGTACCCAACAAATGTACCCTTCTGGACTGAAAGGTCTATCTTTGTCCTTTTCTCCTTGGGTACGTGAATGTGAACTGGACACCCAAATATCCTAAAGTGTCCAACTTGTCACTGTAACCAACCTGTGACAGTTATTGCCACTGTCTCATCCATGAGACCAGATCCACTCAAGGAAGCAACTGTCATAGGTCCACACAAATCTGAATGCACAAGATCCCCTTGGATCTGCTGTCACTGCTTGGAAAATATCCCTTGGCATTTGTGCTAAGAGCACAACCTTTGCAAATGCCATCATGCTCAACACAGAGTTGTGGAAGCCCCGTCACCATCTTCCCGAGAATGGGAAGAGATCTATAATTCAAATGAGCAAGTCTCCTATGCCATAAGTCATTCAGACTGATAGAATCATGCATTAGGGCCTGAACTGGTCGACCTGTCAATCTGTACAAACTCCTTCTTTGGTCATACTGCTTCATGTCTCAAACTAGAAAACATCTAATAAGTTGCATTCTGCAATCATCACTATAGCTCCCTCTCAGAGCTATCACTAGTGACATGCCTCCGAGGTAACCTACCCGGAACAAGAAAACAAGAACAATAACATTTCCATGGCAACCTCCATGGAATTTAGCAATATAACCTGCTTGGAACAGAAAACAAAACAAGAATATCTTCTAGAGGGGAGATAAACAAATGCATCTCTAGTATTATGTGGTTAGTATAATGATCATAACTCCAATAGATAAAAAACATAAGATCGCAATGGTGCCATAGCTGCTAGAGGCATATCAAAACAATCAAACCTGGAGGGTGTGTTGTTCCTCTGAATGCACTGGATCTGAGATCCCTCTGGATCTAAGTTGCTACTTGGAAAAAAGTCCCTTCTCCTGCAAACACCCTCCTGATATATATATATATATACTTGCGCAACTGACAACCGGTAGTTGGCAACTGCAACTGGCGACTGACAACTACAATTGGTGACTGCACCTACAATTGGCATGAAGCAACTAGTAGTGCAACTACAACTACAACCATGTGGTAAATTTCACGATCTTCCTTCCAACAATTATACTGTTCCGAAGGAAACCTGCTCTGATACCATGTTGAATTTTTGAATACTAGACTAGTTCACAACTGCAATAAATAACCAAGATCTCAAGAAGATTTAACCAAGCACAAATTACAAAAAAATGGGTGTGTTTCTCCATAGGCAATGCTCTTTCATTTCCACCCAACCATAGGCATCCTCAAGTGCCACCCCCGAGTAGAGCATAGTAGTTATTCTGGGAAACCCTTCTACATAAGGGGAGAAAACCCAACACCTTTTCATATAGAGAAGATCCATGCCAAATACATAATAACCAAGAACAAGCTCTATTCACTAGAGCAAACCAATAAGAAAGAATTCAACAATACTTATCTCAACATGAAGAGAACTCAACAATGTAAACCCTAGCCAGTGTGTTAGAGAACAAGTCCACCTCTAGTGCACCACCAAGACTGAGAGATGTACCACAACTAGACTTACACCTTCCTTCCTTTAGCAGTTGCAGCTACAAATCTCTTCCAATCTTGTGCTATGATATGTGAGAGAGTGTGTCAAATGAGAAGTGCACCACCCTTATTTATACTAATTTGACGAATGAACTTTTCCAGTGGGGCCGCCCTGTCCTTTCTGGAAAATATATTTACTTTATTTTTTCTGGCAGACCGACTTGATTTTTGGAGAAATATAGATCTTTTGGGGCTTCTTTAATTCTTTCAATGGTTTTCCTTTGATGTCTTGGAATATTCTTCTATAAGAAAGGTTACCCCGGAGGTGAATACCTCCCGCAGCTACCAAAAACATATATCTGGCATAGTGTTGACTAGATACATCAAGGAACCTATCAACTGCATGTACAATGTGGGATCCACCATACCTAAAATCTGAAGTAGTGATCTTCTTCAAATTAGTGATCATAGGTGTGGCCATAGGTCTGCAGTCCTCTGTTCAGAATCTCTTCAGGATCTCGACTGCATACTTACCCTGCCCAAGGAAAATCTTCCTTTGTCTTTGCCAAACCTCCAACCCCAAGAAGTAATGCATCATGCCAATATCCTTCATCTCGAACTTAGCTGCCATATCTTCCTTGTACCCTACAATGAACTTCTTTGATCCTATAAGGAACAAGTCATCTACATACAACACCAAAATGAGCATATCAACCCCAACACATATGAAATATAAGTTGGGATCTGCTTCACTTTTGGTCAAGCCCATACTCTGTAAGTATCCATCAATCCTACAATACCATGCCCTTTGTCCCTGCTTGAGTCCATACAAGGCCTTTTTCATCCTACAAACATGAGACTCCTTCCCATTGATCTTACAATCCTGAGGGTGCTCTATGTACACTTTTTCCTCAATTATCCCATTGAGGAAAGATGTCTTTACATCCATTTGATGTATCCTCCATCCCATAATGGAGACCAAGGACATCACTACTCTAATAGAAGTGTACTAGGAAACTGGAGCGGAAGTCTCCTCGTATTCCACTCCCTCCTTCTAGGAAAACCCTCTTTCCACAAACCTCACTTTGTACTTCTTGATGCTATCGTCTGCAACATGGTTGATCTTGTAGATCCACCTATAACTCACCACTTCCTTCCCTTCTGATCTTGGCACAATGTCACATACATCATTCTTCATGATGAAGGTGTATTCCTCCACCATGGCATCTTGCCATACTTGTTGGTCTGCTACTTCCTGATAACTGGAAGGCTTAGAATCTATGATGTTTCTCATCAATTCCATGTAGTTCGAAAACTTCTTCGGAGGTTTGATCTTCCTGAATGTGCTCCTAGGAGCCTCATTGTAATCCCAAGCATCCCTCAATGTCTAAGTGAACCATCGAGGTTTCTTGACAGGACTGGAAGGAGCCAATGACTCCTCCACCTCACCTGAAGGTTGCTTCCCTAAACTAGAAGCCGCGAATGACCTAGGCTTAGCCTTTAGATCTTCTTGCTCCTCGTCCTTTGTCACTAGAATAGGCTCATGACACTTCCTGGAAGCAAAGTCCTCCGCAAACTTTACATCCTTTCTTACGATTGTCTTCCTTTGATATGGGATGAAGACCCTATAGGCATTTGTAGTTTCATTGTAACCCACAAACAGTTGGACGGCTCCAACTTGGTCCGCTTATCCACAGGTACATGAATAGAAACTAGACAACCAAAAATGAGAAAATGATTCACCTTTGGTTTCACACCAGTGAATGCTTCCTATGGTGTCTTGTCCTCCAAGATCCTGTGCGGACACTTGTTATGGATGTAGACCACTGTGTTGCATGCTTCTGCCCAAAGAAACATCGGTAAGTCTTGGTCATGAATCATGGCCTTAACAAACCCTATGATGGTTCAATTCTTCCGCTTTGCAACTCCATTATTCCCTGGGTTGTACAAAATAATCAACTCCCCGTTGATCCCTACCTCTTTGTAGAAACCCTTGAACTCCTTAGATGTATACTCACCCCCATCGTATGATCTCAAAACCTTGATCTTCTTCCTTGTCTAGTTCTCAACAAGAGCTTTGAACTCTTGAAACTTGCTAAAGACATCATCCTTGGTCTTTAGGAAGAAGATTCAAGTTTTGCGAGAGAAGTCATCAATGGAGGAAACATAGTACATTCTTCCTATGATTGATGCTATTGACATCGGTCCACAAACAACCAAATGCACTAGATCTAGGCTCCCCCGTGGCCTGTTCTCATTGCTTAGGAGAGAAATCTTGGCATGATTTCCAAGCATGCACCCTCTGCATACACCCTACATACTTGTGTCTATCTCCCTCAGAATAGGAAACACCTTGTGATGTAGGTACCCCATCCTCTTGTGCCACAACTCACACAAGTTCTCCATGCCATGAACTAGGGATCAAACATGCTCACCCTACAACCTGTATAAATTCCCTTCCCTAACCCTGATCACATGTGCTGCTTTTAGGCTAGATTCCTTTGTTCTGATAAGAACCTACTGGTTCTTGAACTCTACTGCATAACTCTTATCCCTGTCTAAATTTGAAAGCAAGTTTTTCTTGAGGCCTGGAACAAACAAAGCATTGTCAAAGTCTAAAGAGTTATTTCATTGGAGTCGGAAGGTAATGACACCAACTCCTTCTATTGGGTACTTAGCATCATCACCAAGTTCAACCAAAACTCCCAAGTCTTTCTCTGTTAGACGTGAAAATCCCAGGCTGATGTCACATGCCTAGATGATTCACTGTCCACATACCAAGTGTTCCTCAGAATTGTATTGGTAGAAAGGTAAGATACCATCGAGAAATCGTTCTCGAACTTGGATGAAAACTCACTCATTTGAGTTTTAGCTGAGGCTATTACTTGATTCTGCTGCTACTTCCCTTTACCTTTCTTCTTGTCTTGATAGTATAATGCATAATGCACTTGCTTATGGAATATGAAGCACTTGATTTTACTCAAGTCCTTTTTCCCTGTATGTTAGGTTGAATCCTCAGTCTTTCCCTTACCCTTGTTGGGTCCTTTACCTTTTTCCTTCTTGGTTTGAACAATAGGGCATGGTCATTTTCACCTCCCTTTGACTCCATCTGAGTTTTCTCCTGGATACAATCATCCCATAGTATGATTAAATGTAATTGCGAAATAGTCTTAAAACTAAAATGAATAATTACATAAGTGCACATTAGTTGGGAATGATCAATTTAACCCTTGCCAATATACTTTAATAAATGAGGCCATCGCCCTCACATACAATGCTAATTAATTGCTCCTACATTCAATAAAAGACGAAGTCATCATCACTGAAAAATGAGGGCTTCCCTATTCTTCATTTTTTCCATAAGCACACAATCAAAGCCCAACAATATGGCCACATCCATAACACAATATTGTTGAATGTTTCTCTCCTCAAGGACACCCAAAGACCCAAAGTGGTGGGCATAGATGTCCTTATATGAAGATATGCATGAAAATAATAATGAAATTTCATGAAGATATGAATGAAAATAATAATGAAATTGAATGAGTAAGAGAGTATATGTAGTGAGTTCCTACTTTTTAATACACCCCTTGCGAAGTTGTAACTAGATGTGTAAAACTCTTAAAGTGATAATGATATGGTCATCATACCAAGCAACTTATTTGGGGCCTCACTTGGTGGTTAATGGGGCTTCTCTTGGAGGTTAATGACGTGCGAGGGGTGCATTCTAAGATTAAATTGGCATTTTTTCCCCTTTAATAAAACCTTTGCTCATTATTTTAAATGGTATATTATTTTCTTTTGCATCCATATTTAAGTTGTTTTTGTTTCCATGAACTTTGGTTATAATGTATCCACCATGAGAACTTAATGCCCTTAACAACACTAATACATTTAATTAATCACCTATTCTTTTTAAGGTTTATTGGATCATTATATAAGATTATATTTTTCATTGGTTTTTGATTAGTTGAATTCTTGTATTTTATCTCTTTGTTGTTCCTTGTGCCTTGTTGTAGATTTTACAATTTGAAATCATCTACATGATTGACGGTCCTAAATATTTTTGAACGAAGTCATACATTTTGGTTGTGTATTTGTATCTAAATTGATGGTCCTAGATAATTTTGAACGAAGTCATACATTTTGGTTGTGTGTTTGTTGTTATTGTACAAGAATCCTAGAGAAAGAAGTCTCGTAAAGTTCATTAATAGCCACACAAACTCTCAACATGTCCATAATATGATTCTCTTTCTTTCTGCCCAATGTTCACAGGTGGTCATTATTGCTAAAGTGAAATTGAAATCTAATGTGTGCATAGAGAGGACATTCCAAAGGAAAGTGTTTTTCATACTCAAATTTCGTAGTATCACAAATATTACATATTCTTTCTTTCCATGGTGTTTTAGGTTTTGTCTAACACTCGGTTTCACTATGAAGGTCATGAGAGTTCATTCTTATTTTAGCAATTATAATTTTTCTTTAAGTTAGCTGTAGTAGAAAGATACCTTTGTTCTTCTAAGTTAGGGTTAATGATCTCTTTATATACTATAACTTTCTCTTATTTTCTATTTCTTTGTTCCATCACATTTTCTCTTTTTAATTTTAGTTGTGATAGTTCTTTTAATGACACCAATATTTTGTAGAGTTGTTTCCCCCATATATTCTCCATTGGTTTAAAACCAAGAGTTAACATCTTTAAGCTACCCTCTCTTAATTCTTAGGTGACTTTTACTATAATTTGAAATAATACCACTTATCCTTCTTGTTAATTATGTTGGTCTTGTACATTGGGTACGTAATCATAGCCTTGCTTTCAATGGATGGAAGTGTAACCTCTAAGAGAAGTATTTGATAAGGTAAATTGCTTTTAATTTTAAGATTATACATTTATAAAATGCTTTCAGAATTGCTAGATTTTCCTGCAAGTTTCTTTAGAAATGCTACAGCCCAAAACTTCACATTCATATATCTGGAGTAACAAGTGTGTCAAAGAGGGATTTATTTCGATCATTGGAGCCAAAAATTACTTCTTTATAATTTTTCTTAAGACTAGAATAATATTTCCATCTTCCATTAATCCTTTTATCAACACTATAGTTCAATCTGATCATGCGATGAAGGTAAACTCTAAGATTCTTATATGAATTAACTTCCTCTAATTTGTTATTGTCATATAAAAAATTAGAATAACTAGTGTTCTTGGATTTGATGATTGAAACCTTTGTCATATCTGTGTATACTGACATGCCAAAGCTAGAACATAAATATTTGAGGAGTCTTAGTTGCTTGTCAAGATAAGAGAGGCACCTTGTAAAAAGAGAAATATCACGATCATAAAGAAGAATGATGATTAGTATCCCATCTAAAGTAGTGCCATCACAACCCGCTTCTTCCAGGCATGCATCTAACTTGTCAATATAAATACCAAATAGGGCATACTCATATACTATATTGCAATATGATATTGTATAGGTCAAAGTTATATAATATTAGCATTAACATAGTTGCTATTATATTATATAAATATAAAACTACTATA
Organism: Picea engelmannii; assembly: GCA_009831015.1. NCBI lineage: Eukaryota > Viridiplantae > Streptophyta > Pinopsida > Pinales > Pinaceae > Picea > Picea engelmannii. Next base: position 210,747 of record ML782355.1, on the reverse strand, counting down.
AAACACTTTTAATAGATATTATATTTAATATATTTTATTAAAAGTATAACTTTATATTAGGGAAAAATATAAGATCTTCAAAAATTTTCTTGGTGCAATTATGGACATCTCCTATGACATTTATTGGTTGTAAATAAAAGTGCCACTTCACAACCCAAAGTACCACCTAGATTGAAATACATGGATATATGCACTAAATTTATTGCTTTGTTGACTCTCTCCTCATGCGTAGTGGCAAGAGGTCGACCATGGAAAGGGTTCGACTCTAGTTGACCGTCGACACACCTCTATCTAACCTTATGGGTTGATGAATTCACCCTTGATCATGTACTCAATCAACTACAAAACTGGGTTTCTGCCCACGTAGTGCACAACTAACAACTATCCGTGTTAACATAAATTTAACAACTTAAAGAATGCCAAGAGGAAATTATAGTCGCAGGAAAATGGAAATCATAGACAACACTATTAAAACAGGGACTCAAGATTCTTTATTAGCAACATAAAATTTTTCTTCTACAACTTCTTTACATTACCAGAAAAATATGGCACAATTCTCATTCTTATTCTAATGACTAGGTGTGTGTTCATTGCTTCACGCTGTGAACCCAAAACCAACGTCCCTTCCTTTGCTCTATTTCTCATGTAGACATCCCTTTTGTGTTCCCTCTCTCCTCTCTCTCTCTCCTTCGGTGTTGACCAAACTCTGAACCCTTTTCCCATTTCCCTTTTTCTTCCTCCGTTTCTTGGCAGCCGAACCATTTTTTTTCCTGTCTGTTCCACTTCCTTCCCAACCATTTCTTTTTCCCCCAACCAAGATACGTTGGAAGTTGTGTAGTTACAATGATCCAAATTATCAACCATTTTCCAAATGTGCATTGGGAGCTAGACAATTGTGATGATTGACTTCCTCAAATCATTTCAAGCGATTTTCCTTTCATCATGCAATTGACCCACTAGTTTTCATAGGATTCTGACAAGAGACGTGGAGTCAAGATACACATAACTCACAACACTTTAACGAGCTTTCACCACACTTGGTGTTGCGACAACGAGTGTTGTAGCGCTGGTGTTACAATGTGATTTACAAAGTGAGTGTTACATAAGGGGTGTTGCAACAACATGATTCACAACATGGGTGTTGCAACAACATGATTTACAACACGTGTTGCGGAAACGAGTGTTACAACACTTGTTACAACACTAGTGTTACAACAATGGGAGTTGCAACACTTATTTCACCTTACAATTTACTAACTTGAAATGAAAATGTTTTTGATTGATGTGGATTTCTTAGGGCCAAATATTCTCTTGCATCATGGGTGTTTCTACCCCTCTTTAGATCCTTTATCTAGCTTCCTCATGTCTCCTTATGATTTCTTTGACCACTAAACTGGTGTCCTTGAGTTTTGCTTCTCTAATAGCAGTAAATCTTCATTCTTCTTGTGCAAGTTTTCCCCACGGGGCCTCTCCTTTGTTCTATCCCCCCGTGGTTGATGTGACTCCTCCTTATGGATCTATGGCTCCTTCCCTTGGTGTAGCAAGGGTTTCCTTCAATAATGTGGTAAATAATGGTAATGATGGGGGATCACTACCCTCGAATTGATTCATGGTGCAAGAGGCTCCAACCTTGTTCAATAGTCAAGGATGCAACTGAGAAAGTGAAATTTTACAAATCTAATGGTCTTGTGTGATCCAGGTGGATATAAGTGGCCATCCACCTTTTCCAATTGTCTCAAAACAGTTTTCTGGAAATTTTGGTAATTTACTATTTTTAGCAGCTTTTAACTTCCCGGGCCATTTTGAGGGCCTAAATGAAGGTTTTTTTGGATAGAGATTATCAATTATAGCCAAAGGATTTTATTTATCCCCTTAAATGAATCCCCTCGACGATACCTTTCCAACGAGCTATCGTGCGCTCAAAACAGAGATCGTATGCCAAAGTTACACCCCCGGGAAGTTGATACACCAAACTACCTAAAACGGGGTCCACAAAACTGTTGGATTTTCATCTTCTGGGGTTAGGGTTTTGGATTTTATTTATGATAAAAAGGCCTTTGGAGCCTCATTGTAAAATAATATTCTTACGAATGCGATTATCCGTCACATCTCTTCTCAGAGATAAGCTGCCACCACTCTAGCAAGTCTTTCACTCTGTATTTTTACAGTCTTTGTACATTTTCACTTATTAATAGAAAATTGTGTATTATTGTATCTCTGTGATTATGGTTTCATCTCTGATACATTTCTGTTCTATTATTGGATATCCAAGATATCTCTGTGCATTGCTTTATTATATCTCCGCTCTCATTTTGTGCCGAAAATAATATGGATTAGTGGTATCAGAGCAGGCCGCTCTTGATTGTTTTTCAATGCATGTCCCCGAAGAGGTCCGAGTATAGCAAGTTGGGTATTGATCTTGTCTCTCTTGAAGACAATCGCTCTCGCACACCCAAGAAAACCTCCATGGCGGAAGAAAAGAAAAACAACATAGCATATGATTCTATTAATCTGTTGCTTGAACAAGCTCTCACGCGACAGAGGGACGAAATGATGGAGAATTTTTCCCACATCCTTCAACGCCTGCCGATAACAACATGCACATCTTCATCAAGAGGCCACTTTGGATGCACCTCGCCTTTCAAGATACAAGTTAATTTTGATATTCCCATATTTGAAGGTCAAATAGATGTAGATGCCTTAGAAAAATGGTTAAATCTGATAGAGGGTAATTTCTCTATTCATAATTTCTCCGACAGGGAAAGATCACCTTCGCACTCCTTAAGGCTCTCCCTCATGTCAAAAATTGGTGGGAAACTTACAGGGATAAAATTTCCACAAAGGAGTCTGGAATATATGGGGCCGAGCCCACTTGGGATTTTTTTGTGGATGCGGCAAAGGAACAATATTACCTTGTTGGCAACTACGAGGACCATTACATGAGATGGACCACACTGTAGCAAGAGAGGGGCCAAGAAGTTCCGGAGTTCACCAATACCTTCCATACCTTGCACACCAATATGGGTATCAAAGACTTCGAATGGCATTTGATTTTGAAATACCATGGGGCTCTACACAGATACATCCAAACTGAAATGGATTTTCTGGACATCTCATCACTCTGTGCTGCTTATCGATATGCTGTTAAAATCGAACAAAAATTTAAGCTCCAGAAGAAATGAGAGTTTGGGTCTGCAAATATGCAACAACTAAAGTATGATAAAGATGATCCTAATAAATAGTCTCCCAAAAACCAGTCCAAGCCACATGAAAAGAAGGGTCACGGGAAGAAAAAGAAGGACACTGGAAAATGGTGCGATTTCCACAAAATCCCCTGGAACAACACCGAGGAATGTCACTCAAAATAGTCATTGGTGGCCGAGATCAAAGACAAGGAGCCGAACCCCGATTCAGAATATGATTATGAAAATACTGGTAAAAGACAAATCATCGACACAGACCCTACTGCTATTGTCACGACTGCAACAATTCAACTAGAAGAACCAACAGATCCTGAAAAGGGGGAGCACCTTTTTCATTCACAGATGTGGGTGAAGGGGACCCCATTTCATTTTATTGTTGATAGTGGAAGCCAGAAGAACCTCATCTCAGCAGAGGTCATCAAACAGTTGGGATTGTTGAAAACACCACACCCACAACCATACAACATCGGGTGGCTTCACCAGGGACGAGATCTCCGTGTCAGCCAACAGTGCCGATTGCCATACGACATCCATCCCTTCAAGGATGAGGTAGTATGTGATGTTTCCCCACTGGATGTCTGTGATGTTCTCTTGGGCCAACCATATATGTGGAAGCGCCATGTTGTTTATGAGTCTCGACCCCGCAGTGTCATTGTTTCTCTGTGGGATCATATCTACATAATAATAGAGTTAGTTCCGACTACTGTTCCACCTAAACAATGCCACAAGGTAGTATTTCATACTACAAAATTAAGCTTCTTCACAATCTGTTCAAAAGGTGAACAGAAGGATACTGCAACCACTACATCCTCGGCCCAAGCACCTTCTATCCAACAAAAGCAGGTCGAAAAGATTGCAACAAAGTGTAAAGATTCCTTTTTCACACATGCATCTCATGTATCGAGACTGGTTAAAAAGGTCCCACCCTTTGAACCACAGGTTCGTGACAACCTTCAATAAGCTAAGCAACACAACTTCTTCAACAAGGCAAACAACTCAAGATGCAGATTCAACAAACGCTTTTATCTCTCCCCCGAGCACTCAACGCAATCGATACTATTTCTTCCTAAGGAGGGAGGATTGATCCAGGTGGATATTGGTGGCCACCCACCTTTTCCAACTGGCTCAAAACAGTTTTCTGGCAATTTTGATAATTTACTATTTTTAGCAGCTTTTAACTTCCAGGGCCATTTTGAGGGACTAAATGAAGGTTTTTTTGGATTGAGCTTCTCAATGATAGCCGAAGTCTTTGATTGAGCCCCCTAAATGAATCTCCTCGACGATATCTTTCCAATGAGCTATCATGCGCCCCAAACAAAGATTATATGCCAAAGGTATGTCCCCGGGAAGTTGATACACCAAACTACCCAAAAAGGGGTCCACAAAACTGTTGGCTTTTCATCTTCCGGGGTTAGGGTTTTGGATTTTATTTATGATAAAAAGGCCTTTGGAGCCTCATTTTAAAATCATCTTCTTGCGAATGCGATTAGCTTTCACATCTCTTCTCAAAGATAAGCTGCCACCATTCTAGTGAGTCTTTCACTCTGTATTTTTACAGTCATTGTACATTTTTGACTATTAATAGAAAATTGTGTATTACTATATCTCTGTGTTTATGGTTGCATATTTGATACATTTCTGTTATATTATTGGATATCCGAGATATCTATGTACATTGCTTTATTATATCTCCGCTCTCATTTCGTGCCGAAAATAATTCGGATCACTGTGTGTCATTTTAATGACCTTTTTTCTTGGCTTGTGGATCTACATTAGTGGTTCTCTTATACCTAGAAGCCAAAAATCCAAGAAGAGGCCTTTATTTACTCTTGTGGTAAACACTTACTCATTGTGAAGTTTGATTTAGCAGCTAATAGAGATTGGATCTTAAACTTGAGACCCCAATTCTAGGGAAACTATGAATTGTGCATGAAAAAATGGGCTCCTTCCTTTGACCTAATGATAGAGTCTTTCTCCATGACGCTAGTTTGAATAAGGATTTCAAATTTCTCCTTGATTTTTGGGGTTATGATTTGCTCTATTCCATTGGTAATACCCTTGGAAAGTTTCATTTTTATAGTGAGGAGTTGTGCATTACCGTATCTCAACATATGCCTACATTTGCGTGGATATGGATTTCAACAAGGGGTTCTCAACATAAATAAACTTGATAGAAAAATACTATTCTTGGACCCAGAATTGTATTATGAGTAGGTATTATTTTGATGTAGATCTTGTTATGAAACATGGCATACAAAAAATCATCACCCCAAATCTCCCAAGAGAAAACATTCAAAAAAATCCCAACATAAACTTGCATGGTGGGATGGTGTAAAGGATGAGCACCAACTAATCAATAAAGAGTCTTTCATAGAGTTGCAAGCTTTTCAATATGTTTCTAATTCATTAGTGGTGGAAATTAGCTCACTTGAATCCCCTCCACTAGTGGAGCCCTCACCATCAAAGGCTTCATATATGTGTGACTGGCTAGATTTCCCCCAGTTTAGTGCTCAGCCAAGGGTGCATTGGGGGGCCCAAGCATAGGAATATGAAGTAGCTCAGGAATCCTAGGATCTATAGCTTGAGCTGTTAGGTCAAGTTAAAGTGGAATTGGAATGCCCAATCACGCCTTCTAAGGACCCTAAGGAAGCATGGATGAGTATGGTAAAAAATAAAAAAAAATTCTTTTGTTGTTAGGCCTATGAAGGGAAGTAATTGGTGTCGGTTCTAAGTGTTGGTGAGTACAATTGAATTTTGTTGGATAATTATTAGAGGGGTATATCATTAGATTCATATCATATCTTAAATTAATTAATAGATAATATTTTATTGATGTTGATGAAGATTACTGTCCACTAAGACCAAATTTGGTACATTGTACCTACCAAATAAAATTAATTACTTTAATATATCAAGTTGTTTCTATGATCAAATAATTTGGAATAAAATTTCAAAGATCTCTTTGATTCTTATGTATTAACAAGTTATGGAATTTGGTGTTATTACTAATGTTATGAAAACACGATAAGATGTCTATGTAGGTTGGGCATTCCATGGGAAAGTGGTGTTCATCCTCTATTATTCATTTCAACAAAATTTACAGTCTCTCATGCCAAGGTGTTCTAGGTTTAGCATTGCCCATTTTCACTATGAAGCTCATGAGAGTTGTTTTTTTTTATCTTTGCAATATTTATTTTCTTCTTTGAGCTAGCAACAATAGAGAGATACTTTTGATATTTCAATTTGAGATTATTGGGAAGAAACCATCAATTGTGCCAATTATATAGTAAATCACACTTCCAAACATTTAAAAAAAATATAAGACTAGAAGAAGAGTGGACTAAAATTAAGCCAAATGTAAGCCACTTCCTTGTATTTGGTAGTGTAGCATGGACTCACATTCCCGATGAAAAAATGAAATCATTACAACCTAAAAGTGAGAAGTTCATTTTTTTGGATATTCTAAAGATTTCAAAGGTTATTGACTTCTTCAACCTCATTCCAATGAAATAATTATTAGAAGAGATGTTAAATTTGATGAAAATCTCTTGGCCTACAAGCTTGATTCAATGTTTATGCCATCTTTGGCCTGTGATCCATCTTCAATGTTTGTGTCATCTTCTATTCCTAATCTAGTTTCTTCTTCAGATGATGATACTGAGGATGTAAATCCATGTATGCTTGTTCACTTTCCTCCATATGAGTCCATTGAAAATGAACCTTCACTAGCACCATTGCTTCCCAGATGGGTTTGTTCAACATGAGAAGCAATTGGTGATCTTATTGATGATCCTTCATATTAGCATTGGACACATTCACAATTCTAGTGAACCTCCTCTATTTTGGCTCATGTTTCATAGACTCATGATCTAGACAAATTTGTAGAAGCTTCTAGCCATCTAGAATGGGACACAACAATGAATGAAGTGTTGATATTATGGTATATGTGGGAGGCATTTACCTCCACGTGTAAATCTAATGAGAATATAATACTCCGGGAAGCAAGAAGAAACCCTAATGAGTTGGCTAATAACCCTAGAAGAATTGTTGGCTCAAGAAGATAATTTGTATTAGGTTATTAGCCTCCAAGAGAAGAAGTCGGCTAGAAGAAATAATATATACTGAATAGACAGATACCCAGAATGAGAAGTCGGCCCATGCAGTTAGCCAGAATTACTATAAATACAGGAGGCCAATCTTCATTCTGGAAGGCAGTTTCAGAATTGCAGAGAAGCACTTGTACGCACTACAGTGCCCAATTTTGTGCGCAGGTTTGGAGGAGAGCTGCCATTGCAACTGCTGCAGCTAGCAGATCACGTTTGGCTTGGACTATCTCTTTGTTAGGGTTTGGAATATCTGATCAGCTCTTGTTGGTGTGCTATCCTTGGGGAAAGGTGCACTACCCTTTGTTTGGATATCTAGCCTAGGTTTTGCTTCCAGAGTGATTCTTTGTCAAGGTTAAGGTGCTCGGAGGGTGGCTTCAGCCTATGGTTGGGTGATAATAGTGATATTGTCAATGGTAAAACAAGAACATCCATTATATTCTAATAGGTTATGGGCCCAAAACTCATTCATTCAGTCTAACCGCTGGAAGGAAACATAGCCGTAAGGATATTAAGCTCATTGAAGAATTGACGCTAGGGTTCTAGCAAGAGGAATCACCATAGCATTGCCGCTAGGGTCACTAGCAGGTGCAGTTGCAGAAACCCTAATCCTCTCATTGAGGCACATTAAGTGAAGGGATTGACCTAATCTCCGGATAGATCAGTGCGCCCTAGCCTAACACATCTCCTGATACTCTCAGTAAGAAAAGATGTCAAGTTTGAGTTTTTGGTCAAATCTAGGGTTTGACCAAGTCAAAAACAACCACGACTTACTATATGAAGTCAAAAAAAAAAGTTAGATGGAGCTTCTAACTTCATAGAGTGGAAGACAAGGATTGACCTCATCCTTGCTAAGAATAAAGTGCTGGATATCGTGAAAGGAAAGATCGTGGAACCAGAGTTTGAAAAAGGAAAAGAGAAGGAATCACAGAACGTTGCATTTATGGAGAAGTTCAAAGAAGGTGATATCAATGCCATGAGTATCATAGTGGAATCTATAAAAGACCACTTGATACCCTACATCTCCCATCTTGACTCATCGAAGAAGATGTACGATGCCCTAACAAATCTCTTCTTGGTTAGAAACATTGGACAAAGTTATGAGTATGAAGAATGAGCTCTGTGACATGAAGATGAATGATGATGACAACATAACGTCATACTTTGTGAGAATCTCTCAGTTAAGAGATCAACTACAATCTATTGAAGAGATCATTTCAGAGAAATAATTGGTAAACATAGTACTCAATGGTCTTCCCAAGACATGGGATACATTTTCTGCAAGCATGAATACAAGGAAGGAGTATCCTACATTTGAAGAGATTTGGACTTGCTGTGGTCAAGAAGAATCCAGGATCAGTGCAAAAGAGAAACCGCAAAAGAATTACGATGATCAAGCCTTCGCAACAAGATTCAAGAATTTCAGGAACAAAAGAAAGTTTGGTTCAAGGAGGAAGCCAAATCAAGAGAAATATATTTTAGAAATACAATTAGAAATACAATGTTTCAAATGTTGAAAGTATGGCCACTACAAGAATCATTGTCTCGAGCTAAAGAAAAGGAAAGGGACACACGAAGCATCAATTGCCAAAGAAAAGGAACCTACCAAGAAGACCAAGTAGGATCAGAAAGACTTCTTCTTCTAAGACAAGGTAACAATATTTCTTGTACATATCTTATTTTCATAGTCTCTGTACATATCTTGTATATCTATCTCATAGAAGATAATATGTTCCAAGAAGAACTATACCTATGGAATAACAACAAAGATACATATTGCTATCATTATACAAGACAAGGTAATACACATGAGAGGATGAAATACATCAAACAAATCATGTGGAAGATATTACAAGATAAGCCGAAATTAGAGTCAATCCTAAAGAGACTTAGAAGAAGCAAAGACAGAAAGAAGTCAACAATTAAGAGGAAACTGGAGAAAATACTTATGATGCTTTGTAGAAGACAATAAGGATGCAGACGAAAGCGTGGACTCTGTTAGACAGAGGGAGCCGATTATATATTTCCAAAAGAAAAACACGCACTCATACATGAAGCAAGGATTAGGAGGGAGCTAATCCTATGATCCATTGGAGATGATAAAGTATATATCCATGGTAGCAACCATGAAAGGAAGTATGTGTTCAGTTCAACCTCATAAGAAGTCTTCTTCGAAGAGAAGCCTTAAAGTATCCCTGGTTGTCCATCCACATCTGTGATCCTATGATGAAAGAAAGAAGTGGAATATTTAGGGCATGGAATCTATAAGAAACTCCATGGACCCAAGAGCTAAAGAAAAACATGAGAAAGAACATGAAGATTCCAAGAAAGAAGAAAAGCCAAAACAACCAATCATTGTATCAAGAATCACAAGATTACCATCTTGATATGAACTCACTAAAAGCAATCAAGCAAAGGAACTAAAAGTTGTGATGAAGAATAGTGTAAGTATGCAAGCATTGCAAGATCCAGAACTAGAGGTTCTCCCAGATGGAGGGAGAAGACTATGATGATTACTTGTTCTAGTAAACCAGATATATCTCTACATGAGCCATTATATTTTCCGCAATATCCATAGGTTGGAATTGACATCATATGAATGCAAAGTCTGTTCTCCAGAACAATTGAACAAAGAGCGTATGAAGAACAATCTCAAGACTTTGAGAAAGAGACCCTTGTATGCAGATGGAAGAAGATAATTTGATGGAGAACCTCCAATGCACAGTAGAAGCGTGGTGAAGATTTCTCAGAATGATTACTCATAAAATTAGGATGATGGATTTCCAATCCATGACAAAGAGCTCATAATGACAAAAGAAGTTCCACATGGATATGTTCCAGTTTGAGCCTTGCCACGATGTTATGAGCTAACAAGAAACAAAAGAGGAATCCAAGAATGATATACTTTATTGATCAGAGCTACATGAAGCTTTTAGAGAAAACCATTGTTCCAAACCAAAGGACATTTGAAATCGTGCATTACATTATCCGTGATGAAGTCCAGAAAGGAGAAAGTGGTTCTCCAATACATATCTCCACAGATGAGCAGATACAACAGACATTTTGGTAAAGCTTTTGTCCAGGATGAAAGAGTTTGCGTACTCAAGCTAGATCTTGTGGAGACGACTTCCTTATTGAAAAAGGAAGAGATGACTCCCAGGTTGGGAGGGAGCACTGATGTATTATTGATTGATGGATAGTCATTTTTCAGTTCGAAAAATGGTCCAGGATGAACAGATTCTTTCCAGTTCGGAAAGTGGATTGAGATTTATGACGGACAAACATTTTCCAGTTCGGAAAATGGTCCAGATTGTTGATGTACCATAGACAATGACTTCCCATTGTGGTTAACATGGGAAGTGGTCTAGGGCATTATCTCTTCTTGAGGGTTACTCAAGAAGACTGGCCTTCCTCGCCGGACAATGATTTCCCATTGTGGTTAATATGGGGAATGGTCCGTTTTGGAGGTTGGTGTAGGACAATCATTTCCTCTTGTGGTTAACATGGGAAACAATCATTCCTTAGGGCATATTCATTCTCTCCAGGCTGCACTTTGTTTAGTGTCGGAGGAATGGCTCAGGGTTGGGAATGGTCCAGGTTCAGCAATCAGGGACAGACATTCCTTAGGGAACACTCATTCTCTCCAGGTTACACTTTGTTTAGTGTCGAAGGAATGGCCCAGGGTGGGGAATGGTCTAGGCTAAAAAATCAGGACAATTATTCTTCCTTTTCTGAGAAGAATAGTCTAGATAGCTCATCATTGATGTCTTACTTTTTGAGGGCAGATGCTCTTCCAAGATCTCACAGATGTGACTGGAGGAATGGCCCAGATGATTCAGTCTATATCATAACATTGTTTCTGTGCAGGTTGATATCAGATGATTGTTATGAAGACTGTATGACAATAGATGTATACTACTGTGGTGGATGTGTTCCACTGTTTGTGACTATACGTTACTGATCAAGTACCTGTGTGCTACTTGGTGTGGTAGTGTACCACTGGATTGTAGTTGTGTACTATTATGGATAGACACAGTTGTGTTCTATTGAATGATATTGTTTTGATTGCCTTGAAGACTATCAACAGTGTTGAAAATGATTATCAGCTAGATGGATAATCAATGAATAGATATTTCCCAGACATAAAATGGTCCAGAACATTTATTCTTCTAGATTAGAAGAATGACTCTTGTGTCACTCTGCGGAGTGAGCATCATGTCTAATTACTTAGATCGAGTATGGTTCCGAGAGATGATGCAACTGACGACACTGATGGTGATGATGGTGCTCATGATCTAGTCATGAGATAGTCTAGACGACTATGTTGATGCTACCGGGTGAATGGTATGTTTTGTTCTCAAGATCATTACCTGTAATACCTCCCTAGCTAGGAGGGAGTGTTGATATTATGGTATCTGTGGGAGGCATTTACCTCCACGTGTAAACCTGATGAGAATATAATACTCCGGGAAGCAAGAAGAAACCCTAATGAGTTGGCTAATAACCCTAGAAGACTTGTTGGCTCAAGAAGATAATTTGTATTAGGTTATTAGCCTCCAAGAGAAGAAGTCGGCTAGAAGAAATAATATATACTGAACAGACAGATACCCAGAATGAGAAGTTGGCCCAAGAAGTTAGCCAGAATTACTATAAATACATGAGGCCAATGTTCATTCTGGCAGGCAGTTTCAGAATTGCAGAGCAACACTTGTGTGCACTGCAGTGCCCAATTTTGTGTGAAGGTTTGGAGGAGAGATGCCATTGCAGCTGCTATAGCTAGAAGATAACGTTTGGCTTTTACTATCTCCTGGTTAGGGTTTGGACTATCTGATCAAATCTTATTGGTGTTCTATCCTTGGGGAAAGGTGCACTGCCCTTTGTTTGGCTATCTAGCCTAGGGTTTGCTTCCGGAGTAATTCTCTGTCAAGGTTAAGGTGCTCGGAGGGTGGCTTCGACCTATGTTTGGGTGACAATAGTGATATTGTCAATGGTAAAATGAGCACATCCATTATATTCTAACATGAAGAATATAGTTCCTTAATGGAGAACAATACTTGGGATATTGTACCTCTTCTAAAATGAAGAAAATTTGTTAGATGTAAATGGGTGTATAAAACTAAGTATGCATCAGATGAAAGTGTTGAAAGACATAAGGCCTGGTTAGTTTCCAAAGGATTCTCTCAAGTTGAGGGAATTGACTATAATGAAACCTTCCCCCCCTAGACAAAATGAATTCACTCGCCTTGTTCTATCCCTTTCCTCCTCACATAGATGGGAGATCCATCAAATGGATGTTAAATTTCTTTCTTGTGTGGGGATTTGCAAGTAAAAATCTACATGGAACAACCTCTTGTCTATGTTCATAATGAATCTAGCCTTGTATGTTTTCTTAAGAAATATCTCTATGGTCTTAAGTAAGCTGTTTGAGCTTGGTATGCCAAAATGGACAACTTTCTTCTTGACACTTTCTAGATGTCATTCTGACACTGATGTCTATATCAAGAAAGTAGGAAGCCATCTCATAATACATGTTCTCTATTTTGATGACCTTATCCTCATTGGTAGTGATCCTAATATTTTAACTCAAGTGAAATCCAACATTCAAAATCAATTTGAAATGACAAACTTAGGTCATTTTCATTATTTCCTTGGCCTCCAAGTATTGAAAACTAAGGAAGGTATTTCTCTTTCCCAGTCTAAGTATGCATGTGGCCTTATTTGTTGCTTTCACATGGAAGATTCTAAACCAACCCCTTCTCCCTTCCAATCTGAAGTCAAACTTGCTACCACCTATACTACACCTGAATTTGATGCCACTGTGTACCATCAATTAGTTGGTATCCTTCTGGATTTGACTGATACCCATCCTGATATTTTCTTTGTCGTTAGTCTTGTTGCTCGATATATGAAAACACCCCAAGAGAGCCATTGGTAAGCAACAAAAATGATACTTCAGTATATCCTGGGTACATTTTAGTTTGTGATACATTACAGTTCATGTGGGACTCCTTTGTTGGTTGGTTCAATTAATTTAGATTGGGTCGACGACCTTGATAATCAAAAGTCTACTACAGGTTATGCTTTTAGGCTTGGTTCTAGACCTGTCACTTGGGATTTTAAGAAACAACATGCTATTACTCTTTCTTCAACATAAATAAAGTACCAAGCAATGATTAATGCAAGTTAAGAAGCCCTATGGCTTTGGCAGATCCTTTTGGAGTTTGGATTCCAGTAGTAGCATATGACCACACTCTAGTGTGATAATCAGAGTGCCATCAAGTTTTCCAAAGATCCAATTCAACATCAACACAAAAACACATTGAGCTACATATACAGTTCATCGAAAAACTCTTTGATGATCGAGTTATTAAAGTGCTATTTTTCCCTACAAAATATCAAGTTGCAGACATTTTCACAAAGTCTCTTATAGAAGAAAAGTTTTTCAAACTTCGATCTATGTTAGGAATTTAGGAAGATGCCATTAGGGGGGGACATGCACTAATGCCTCCTTCCTTTTCCTACTGTGACACCTTTATATATCCTTCAATCCTATCCGAAGTTGTTCTTAAGGGGGGATGTTAGGATATTTAGACACTTAGGTGTTAGTTAAGTTCAACTCAGCGTAATAACAAAATTACCAACTTAACAAGAACCACGACTTTAAAACAAGAACAACTATCAAAATCCATATTTTTGCGTCAAAAACACAAAAATCAAACTCCAAATGAAAAAGTGGTGCTATTTTGTCGTGGTAACATCCTTTTTTTTGAGGTTAGAATTACAACAACTTTCCACCATGGATTTAAATTCCTATAAAATTGCAAACAAAAATCATAAAATCGACTCCTGAATCAAAAAGTGGTGCTCATAGAATCACTTTTTTTTTTTCGAAGTTAAAATTACAACTTGTTTGAAATCGTGGTCATCGTAATCGATATCGTTTCAAACAAAAATTTGAAAATCAAAAGTATATCTCTAATTTCGAGGTTTTTGTTCAAACCAATACTAGTTGTCGAGACCGTGTTTCAACCAAGTTGTAATAACCTCGGAAAAAAGGGTGATGCTGTGAGCACCACTTTTGTTTCGGGGGTTGATTTTAAGATTTTTGTTTGCAACTTTATAAATAACGGTTGCAAAATGTTGTAATTTTAGCTTTGGAAAAAAAAAGAGTGCTACCAGTAGCACCATTTTTTGAAACGAGAGTAAACATAGTCACTGGATGCAACCTTTAAGAAAACGAGAACTTTGGAGAGTTCTTGTTAAGTTGGTAAATTTGTTTAATATGTTTTTAGGGAAAAATGTGTCTCTTTACTATGCATTAATATGCATTTATAGTTACGTAATACGACGATCACGGTATGTTCTAGACATAGAGTGTTTCGACAACTCATATTCTCCTCGATCTTAACAACTATATCGATCCGTGGCTTAACACTTGATTGGTCCATAATCTCTATTTAAAAAGCATGGAGGGTCATTTGCTAATGATTGATTGCAAGAAAATTTCTTGTAAAATATATTAATATATTGTCTCAATTGACCATGTTAGCTAAAGCTATGTACTTTTCTTTGTTCAAAAGTTTTAATCACGTAAAAACATAAATATGTCGATCTTTAATATGGTTGTATGAATAGTTACTGAAAATGTTCGTCTTATGTAAAAATACCCTATTTTATCAAACAAAACAATCATACAATATTATTTTTAAAAACAAATATAAAAAAAAAATGCATACAACAATAACAATACCAATACCGTTTATTGAACAAATATCTCATATGAAAGCACATGCATTTAAGGGACTTAAATGAATAAAACCCATAAGAAAGCACATGCATGAATAAAATCATAATATTTAAGGCACTTCAATGAATAAAACCACAACGCAAACACAAATATCTCATATGAAAGCACATGTATTTAAGGCACTTATATGAATAAAATCCATAACACACAACGCAAACACAAATATCTCATATGAAAGCACATGTATTTAAGGCACTTATATGAATAAAACCCATAACACAAAACATAGTGCTTTCAAACCACTACTCTTATATTGTGAATAAGAATATTTTTGAGCAAATATTGAATCCCAATTTTCAAGATGGATGTGTGTTTGAGTTGTGCCCTGTATTTATGATTTTACCTATTAATAATCTATTAAAAACCAATAAAAATAAGTGGTCAAAAAATTTGTTAGGAAAGACCGGATGTATCAAAACTTTATATTGTCACAATGTCACAATTATTCTGACTGAAATCTTTTCACTGCCTCTTAAAGACTATAGTTGACAAAACAAAAGTAGCTTTACATTCTTTTTCTTCCTTATTATACACTTCTCTTTTGTTTGAATTTTTTTTATTTAATATATTTTTGAAAAATATTATTTTCAAACAATCACCATATTAACATTAAAATTAAACACTACTTCTGTAACCATTGTCAAATTCAGAAAAATCCATTCTCCAATACCGTTTATTGGAATACCAATGCTGATCCATTTGGAAATATATTCCAAAAGCTGATCCTATCTGGTTTCTCAAGTTCACTTTAAAAGCTGATGTTTAATACTTATTGCACGATACCATTCCATATCTAATTGGTTTTAAATGCATACTTGTTTGTAAAAGTAGATCTAAAATTCAACCCAATAAAATTAAATTAAATATTTTTTCAAATGTTTTGGTTCTTATTTTATAATAATAATAATTCAAATTGGTTTGGTGTATGAGACTTTATGTTTATTGGATAAGGGATCATTTCTACTCAACCATTTGATTGCTAAAGTTTACAGAAGTGTATATACTCTATCCTCTTGAACCTGAACTTTTAACTTTTAAGAAGAAATAAAGTTTGGAGTATGAGACCTCTTGTTTGTGAGACAAGGGATCACCTCTACTCAAGGATTTGACTACTAAAGTTTCCAGAGGTGTACATACTCTATCATCTTGAACCTGAACCTATAACTTTAAGAGGAAACACACATTCTTAATCATTAAATATAATCCCCAAACACAATGTGATACATCCTTTAACAATCACAACAAAACAAATATCGCTTCAATGAAGACAATGCTGATTAATAATCTATCACCATCACCATCACCAGCACTGATCTGTTCACCAGCACTGATCTGTTTCCCAGCTCCGTGCCCTCCAACGAATTTTCATGGAGGTGATGAGTAGGCGATCATAGTCAGCTCTGGAGTGAGGATTCGACAAAGTGGTATACGCTGTGTGTATATCCATAAAATCCCGGGCGGACTTCTCCTTCTCATCAGGAGGCGCAGCGTCTGGGTGATGGAGTCTGGCCAGTCTTCTATATGATGCCTTTATTTCTTCGCTGGTCGCCCCAAATGATAATCCCAGAACATGGTACAGACTACCACTAGTATTACTACTCTTCTTCCACAGATCCGAGCCCTTGGATGTTTGCTCATGGGCATATACTACTGATATTCCTCTCTTATGATCGCCTGTATATTGAAAATTTCTTGATCTTCTTGTGTTATGTTGAATCTTCGGAGGCGGGGACATCATCATCTTCATGTCAATCTGATCACCTAGACGCAGGCGCACTGGGACCTCATAATCCGCTGACGATGATAATAATGAGTTAACTGTTTGTGCAGAGATCGGCCCTGCCGGGCTACTGCTGCTGCGAATCTGAACAAGATGATTCGCTACCCCACAAAAATCCATAGTCGCAAGCTAGCTGTGATCGACCCGCAGAGACTTGAATAGTCGATTGGATTGGCTGTGGATTGGAGAGGTTAGATATTTATCAAACGAAGGAGGTGAGTTGGATAGGGTTCTCCGTGAGGTCCAGTCATTCGGCCGACAGTAGTACAGTATCACTGACTCAGCATGGCTGTCCTTCGCTTAAAAAAAGTCGTGAATCTTTCCTTCGTACAGTATCACTGACTCAGCTTGGCCGTCCTTGTTGAGTCCTTAGTACAGTGTCACTGACTCAGCGTGGCCGTCCTCTCTTAAAAAAAAAAGGTAGCCAGTCCTTATCCTTTGGAGAGAAGAGGAGTGGAGAGAAGAGGAGTTGGTTAAAATGAGTTTGGAAATGTAAATTTGGATAAAATTGCTATTTCTTGTTTTTTAAATTGTATTTTTGAATGTATAAGTGGATTTAATGTGCTAAAAAATCTTGGAATATTTTTAGACAAAATCAAACAAAAAAATTACTTGAAAAAACCTTAAAACCCTAAAACATTTGAATTATGAAAATTTAACCACTCAAAGCTGCAAAACTAACCATTATTCACCAAACAAAATCAAACAAATAAATCATCTAAAAAACCAAAAGATAGAACCTTTATTCTACGCTCTTTGAAGATGGCCACACAATGTTTTGTTAGTTGAACCAACCTGATGAGGAAACACATGATCCCTTTCTTCAAAAGAAAGCTTATAGCGATGTTTATCTACCTGCTGCTTCATTCTATTTTGAGCCAAAACAAATTATCCTTAAGTGTACTGAGAATGGCTGCTCTGGTGTTAAGTGTGCGATCCACTTACTCAACCTTAGATGTGCCCAATAAATACAAAGCCACTGAGGGAAGCTTTTAGCCATAAACAACTTCATATGGTTACATTTTTGTAGCACTATGATAAGTTGTATTGTACTACCATTCGAAAAGGGGTAGGCACTTATTTAGACTTCTAAGACTAAGATAATAAACCTCCTTCATAAATATGGTAGTTAATCAAGCTATTCATTGCTGACTATAAAGTGTGTTTCTCCGCCATTATTCACCAAACAAAATCAAACAAATAAATCATCTAAAAAACCAAAAGATAGAACCTTTATTCTACGCTCTTTGGAGATGGCCACATAGTATTTTGTTAGTTGAACCAACCTGAAAAATTGTAAAACCAAGGAAAGTACCTAATTCAATATTTTGCTTACATTAATTTATTATTTTGTATGAACCAACATAAGTGTAGCTGATAATTACATATTTTACATCCATCCATCAATCAGTCAATAACCTCGAACCCATTGAACCAAGGTACCTCGAGATCCACTAGTTCTGCATTTCTTTGTTTTTCTTGGCTCTGTTTTACTGTTTGGCAAATCAATGCGAGCTCGTGGATGGTCTCTGCAAGGATGGAATTTGACTGCCCGACATGGCCAATTTACCCATCCACTACAATTCAAAATATTTTATAATAGACATTCTTCTTCGACAAAATTGGTAAAATGGCTACTGTAATTGTCAAATTCATCAAATTTAATAGGTTTTTTTAGTTTTGAAATTCCAAATCTGGATACAGGGGTACTGTAATTGTCAAATTTAATAGTTTTTTTTAGTTTTGAAATTCCAAATCTGGATATAGGGGTACTGTAATTGTCAAATTCATCAAATTTAATAGGTTTTTTTAGTTTTGAAATTCCAAATCTGGATATAGGTGTTGTGGAAAGTCATATTTAATTAAATACCAATAAGCCAATCAAAATTACAACCCCTTCCATATATATAAAATTTTAGGAGCAAGGTCATGTGATGTGTTACTATGATATTTTTTGCCATATATTTTGATTATTCTTTTATTTTATTTTTGTCATGTATGTAATGGCTCTAACTTAATTATAACAACCATTAAATTAGAACATCACAGTAAAATTTAATAATTACTACATCTAGCACATTTAAAATCTATTTTTTTCATAGTAATAAAATTTAATAACAATTTACTTCAAAATAATTCGTAACTCTAACCTGAACCTGATGCTGCCGCTTGCTTCCTTAGCTTGAACCTGATGCTGCTCTTTAGGACACCCCAAAACCAACCTCCCTGCCGACTAGTAGCACCTAGCCCTAGGATATCAATGGATATCCTAGCCCTCCGAGCCCAAATCCTCCGTAGCCCCCCGGTGCACTGTAAATTACACTCTATCCAATACTCCAAGCTCCCCCAAAATCCTTTCTCCCTTCTCGTCCAAATGAAAAATCGATCCCCTCTCAACTCCTTTCTTCCTCCCTTATTCCTCCCTTCACCGACACTCCATCTTGCATTAAATTCCTTATCCTTCCATTTATTACCCTTATCCATTCATTAATCCTCTTATCTTCTCGGGATCCTTATGTGATCCCTTCATGTACACGTAACTTGATTAAATGTTTTATTTTATTCTCCCTTTTTAATTTAATACTTTATTAATTAGTTAATTAATTAATAATCAAATTTATCATTAACCATATTGATTAAAGAGTTAATTATACTTAAATGAATCATTTTAATAATTAAAAGTCGTTACAATATATATAATAAAGTGAATTACATATATAATAAAGATAGTTAAGTGTAACTTAGTTAAGGAGAAGTTTAGACATAATAAATCTACTAAAAACACTTTTCATATTATAATTTCAATAGATTTATGAATATTTTTAGAAATGTATACAATTACTTAATGATATGATGGAAGTTTAGGTAAAACTATTTTGTAAATTGAATATATGTTATAATGGTTTGAACCAAGCCCATCATTTATAATTATAGAGATCAATAAAATAATATTCTTTCAACTAAACTACAAAGTTATAAATATTTTATATAGTATTTTTATATTTGAATAAAACAAACTTTAATAATTAAGAAGAAAATTCACATCAATAAATAAATATCTCATATTTGAATAAAACAAACTTTAATAATTAAGAAGAAAATTCACATAATAAATAAATATCTTAAAACATTTCTTACACTATTAAGAAAAAAATCCACATCAATAAATAAATACCTTAGAACACTTCTTACACTATTAAGAAGAAAATCCACATCAATAAATAAATACCTTTTCTTACACTATTAAGAAAAAAATCCACATCAATAAATAAATACCTTAGAACACTTCTTACACTATTAAGAAGAAAATCCACATCAATAAATAAATACCTTAGAACATTTCTTACACTATAGTTTTATAGTTTTAATGTTATGAATTTTTTTAATAGATATTTAAAATATTTAGTTTTTAGTTTTATAATTTTAATGTTATAAACTTTTTTATAAATAAATATTTAAAATATTTAGTTTTAATTGGCTTTCTACTCTAAACATATAGTAAGGTAAAGCTATTAGACAAAGAGTTAACACTACCAATGCCATTGAAAGTTCACATATATCAATAATATATTATGTCACTCTAAAATGCAAAATGTGTTTTCCTCTCTTAAGTTTAATGTTTTGATCACTAAGAATAAGATTTTCATAGGTTGTAAAAGCAATTTTTCTTAGTTTGTATTTTAAATTGTTTTATAAGAGAAATAATATAATTTTCTATTATGAAGTATTAAAAGGGTTTTGAAAGGCAATAAAGTATTCAAATTTGATTCATACTTTTATTTTTATTCAAAACAATAATGATTAAGATATTCAATATTAATAGTAATATATCTTATATGTATATTACATGATATTTAAGAAATTCGATTTTGATGGTATATATCTCTATAATATATAACTATTAATAATTTATTATTATGTGGTTATTATTTTCCCTCCTATAATGGTAAAATGTTTTTCTAAACCAACCATATATTAAAAATTCCTTAAAGTCTATGACCACACTCTATCTTAATGCAAGAGGATAAAATAATATTCATGTTTTTACCAAAAATAATATTCATGTTTTTACCATTTGGGTGTAGTGGATTGAATTATGTGCAAATTGTGTATAACTGTTATAATGATGGGAGTCAATCCATATGAGCTTAGATAAAATGATCCTATATGTAAATGATGAAAATATTTTGTATGGATTCCTAGTGCAGAGCTCAAGACCAAGGCTCAACTACTAAATGGATAGGAATTTATTTTTGATAATTATGCTTTCTATATACCATAAGGTAGACTTGCCATGGTATTCTCAAGATATGCAAATATTATTTCAAAAATTAATATAAAGGTCCAAGGTTATTTGCAAAGAGCAAGATAGGGGTTATGAGTCCACTAGAGGGGAAGAGGAAAGGGGGGTCCAAGAGGTGAAAAATAATCTTAAGTTTCCTAAGTGTCCTAACTTTCACCTTTTTACCATGTGCCATATTGAAAATCTCAACCAACAATTATTGAATAAAGGAGGTAGTTGGTGGGGAAGTCCACCTTCCCTAGTTACGAGGGCACGTGAGTTGATTACAACAAGGGAAAGGCATGTAAGAGACTCGATCCTCCTAGGAATTCAAATATTCTCTTTTCTTGTGCACTCTTTTCATGCTAATTCAAATCGAGTCATTTATTTTCTCATGCATCCTCATGAGACTCACTAACATTCTCATTCGAATGCTCTCTTCAAAGTTCATTCATTCCATACACCATTAGAACCATTCTCCCATACCCATATATTATTGTAGTCTGAGACCACATTCTCATGCTAGGGATTGAGATCTAAAACTGTAGATGACAAAATTAAGTTGAGAAAGAAGAAAACATGGACTTGATAAGAGAGATGAAAGACTCCATAGGATCCTAAAGGATGTGTGCTTAGGAAACCACCCCTTTACGTATGGATTATTACTCATTGAATACTAACAAGCTAATATATAACTTTGTCGGGTTGTTCTTGAAGGTAGACAATAGATTGGACTCCTTCTACACACACTCAAGAGAACGAGAGGGAAGAAGACTCTCAATGGAATATTGAGTAGAGAAGGGAAATATCTTCTTTGTGTTTTGTGGGGTTGTAACACACCCACGGTGACGAATAAGGTTTTTCTCTTTTCTCAAGGGACAAAATCTCAAATTCTGAAGCCAAACAATTCTTGAAGACTGGATGGTCTCGTTCTATAGTTAAACCCAGAACCTTTTGGTTTCTTAGTGCAGGTTTAAGGGCATACACGACCTTCCCCTCCGCCCTACTGTGAAAACTAGGAGTGTCGGGCGTTAGCTCCTTTTGTGACTTGGTTTGAGCGATTAAGTTCCAAGCGCGAGTTTCCCTCACGCGACCATGTGCTGTGACCACCCGCCTACCCAAAAGGCGTTTTAGGACTTCGCATGCTGGGTATTCTACATGTGAGTTACCCTGAACTTCCCAATCTCTGAAATCCAATAGGGGCCTAGCACATGCTAGCTCTTCCCTTATCTCCTCCACGTGACCACTACCCACGACAATAGGCTTAACCTAAATGGTGCGTCGCGTTTCACGACTTTGAAACTTTCGATGCAAGGCGCCCCAACTCCGCCAACTCCTGAGTTTCGAAAGGGGCTTAACAACCGTTAGCTCCCTCCTTTGGAATCCATCCACGTGACCATTTACTACGACCCAGAGCCTAACTCCAATGCGTGTCGAAACTTCGCATATCGCAAGTTCTCACCACTTCCCTCTTTGACTTTTCTACCCCGCGAGTCAGCGAAATGCTGAGATCTCACCACATGTCCTCCTTAATGGATGACCATGATCAAATCGAGATTTCACATATCGTGAGTTCGAACAATTATGCTCTTTGACCTTCTTGCCTTGTGAGTTAGCGAAATGCTGAGATCTTGCCACATGTCCTCCTTAATGGATGACCATGATCAAATCACGATTTTTCATATCGCGAGTTCGAACAGTTATGCTCTTTGACCTCTTTGCCTTGCGAGTCAACGAAATGTTGAGATCTCACCATGTGTCCTCCTTAATGGACGACCATGATCAAATTGCGATTTCGCATATCACAAGTTCGAACAATTATGTGCTTTGACCTTCTTGCCTTGCGAGTCAGCGAAATGATGAGATATCTCCACGTGTCCTCCTTAATGGATGATCACGATCAAATCAGAACCTGTCTCATGCACCTTTCCCTGGATCCAATGACTGTTGGTTCACGCACTTCAGATCTGACGACTCAGATCTGTTTTCCTCCACAACCAGGTCCTTAGGGAATTTCGAATTTCCACATACCCCTTGCGTTAATATGTTCGCGTCGGATCGACGGTCCATGACCTTCCTCGATCTAACAGTCCATATCACATCGCAACATCTAGTTTCAGAAGTTTAGTCGCGCCAACCTGCGACTCCTCCATTGTGCGAACTTGCGAAAATTGAAGTAGACGAGGTATTAATGCTTGCTCTCCTTCTTCAAATCCGTCGGTCGTGACAGACCTTGAATCCTTCTGACTGGATCTCTTCCACTCACCTACCAAAAGAAAGGGTATTCCCTTTTGGTACCTAAATATCACTATCCTTCCTAAGCTTTATTAGTCTTGGAGGATTAAGAGCATTGCGCTCCTACATTTAGTCTAGAATTTAGGTGGTTCTTAGTCTCTGCTTGCCTCGCAGAGAGCCTATGCATATATGCATTACCTCTCTTGAAATTAATAGACTCCGTCCTCGCAATGATTATGGGAATTCGACCCCCACAATCAGGGAAGTACTCACTCAACTCTAGGACAGGGATGCAATTCCCTGGGAAGGTGATTTTGAGGAATTTAACTAGCACATAAGGGAAATCAAATGGATGTAGAAGTTCTCAAGGACACAATCATACTCTTAATTTAATCATTCAATGCAGAAACCATTTACAGGCATACAAAAACAAGCATGTAATCCATTATTTACAATTTATAGTTCAAGGCATAAAAACACTTATCAGAACCATAAAGTGTGAAGCGACTGCTGAGAGGGGTGCTCTTTTCCACCCAAAAATAGGCTCAGTCACCCGCAATGGATTTATCACTGGCCACCCCCAAGATTAGGCCACGAATCTATGAGATTCAATCTCTTACTTCCAGCTCAACGGAAGTTAGGGACGAAGGCTACTCTCCTTCTCCCCATACAAGAATAGGTAAGGACGAAGGTTACTCTCCTTCTCCTCTCTCTATCTCCCTATTCCTTGTAATAAGAACTTGCTTGTTCACTTTCGATCCTTCCTCAGACCCGAGAGCTCTTCTCTTCTTCGCAAGCCTCTCCCTTTGTCCACCATGCTTCCCTTATTGCCTCCCTCGGTAAGGTTGCATGTGGCTCGAATCCCCCCTTCCATGGTCAGGTCCGGAAGCCATACCGATGGGCAGTCTGCCCCATCCCTCATTAACTCTTGAGGAGGCCCTTCCCACCTACCAGCTTGACGGGAATTCATTCCTCATCAAAGGGTTGTTCTGATCTGAGCAAAATTAACTCCAGCATGGTACTGGTTCGGTGGAGGTTAACGCAACCATTCCGGGTCCCCTCCCCTCCATAACCTTTTTCATTATCAATCATGATCTCTCTTTCTCTTAGCACATCCCCTCTCTCAACAATCATGAAACACGTAACATTTTATATTACAATAATCAAAATTTACATTCATCGACCTTCTACACAAGGTCCATCAAATCAAACATTCACACTTTTAAGTTTTCCATAGTCCCTTGGTCCATATAGTTATATTTACAGACTGGGGGAAACAGGGTGTTACAATTCCCTCCCCCTTAAAGGAATCATCGCCCTCGATGTTCTATCTATCAACATGATATTTATGTACAAAAGTAAACAAAATTAGAAATGCCTGCCTCATGGCATCTTCCATTTCCCACATAGCCTCATCTGGGCCAAAGTGTTTCCATTGAATCTTGACCTGTACAATGGTTCGGTTCCTGAATGAGGTTTCCTTCTTGTCTAGTATGCATTGGGATTCTAGCAGGAATTCTCCCTCCGGTTCCACCTGGACCACAGACCAGTCAATTATATAGTTAGCATCATGTACACATTTCTTTAATAATGAAACATGGAAAACATTATGTGCCTTTATGGTGGGAGAAAGTGCTATTCTATAGGCTACAAGTCCCACTCTATCTAGGACTTTAAAGGGTCCACAATACTGAGGTTCCAACTTGGCACAGACTCCCATTCTCAGGGAACTCTTCCGTGGTCTAACTCTGAGATAGAAATGGTCTCCGACTTTGAACTCTTGGGGAATTCTCTTTCTGTCGGCATTAATTTTCTGTCGGTCCTGAGCAATTTTCAGATTTTTCCTTATCTGTACTACTTGTTGTTCCATTTCTTTCAACATGTCAGGTCCAATTGTAATTCTGTCCACTGGATTACTCCAGTTGATTGGGATCTTGCACTGTCTACCATAGAGGAATTCAAGGGGGCTCATCTTCAAGGATTCCTGATAACTTTTGTTGTAGGAAAACTCTACCAATGGTAGGTAGTCTTCCCACCTCTTAGGCTGATGCATTACGTGCATCCTTAGCATGTCCTCCACTATTTGGTTTACTCTTTCTGTCTGTCCATTAGTTTGAGGGTGATAGACTGTGTTGAACAACAATTTAGTCTTGAAACCGACCATTAGGGATTTCCAAAAGTTTGAAGTGAATTTGGTATCTCTGTCAGATACAATTTCCTTGGGCATGCCATGCAGTCTGAATATCTCCTTCATGAAGATGTTGGCAATATCTACTGCCTTGCAAGTTGAGTTGACAGAGATGAAATGGGCAGAATTACTCAGTTTGTCCACCATGACCATGATGGTATCATTTTTATTGGTCGACTTTGGTAATTTGGTGATGAAATCCATGGAAATGGTTTCCCATTTCCATTCTGGGATTGGTAGGGGCTGTAATAATCCGACTGGATTTTGGTGCTCTGCCTTAACTTGCTGGCATTCTAGGCACTTAGCTAGATAGTTAGCTATGTCTTTCGTTAACCCAGGTCAATAGAATTGTTTCCTAGTGGCCGTGATCATCTTATGATATCCCGGGTGACTAGCATATGGTCTCTTATGCAATTCATCCATTATGAACCTCTTCAAGTCGTCACAGTTCGGAATATACAATCTGTTTCTATAAGTCAACAACCCTTCCTCGAGCATTTTGTAGCCTTCATACTTCAGCCCTATAGGATCTTGCCTTAGGTATGAGGTCACGGTCTTCAAGAATGCATATGTCTCTTGTGCATTTCTAATTCTCTCCCCAACATTCGTTTTGCAGGTGCGTACTGCTGCTAGATGAATCATTTTTATTCTTCTACTAAGGGCACCGACCACCCTATTTTCCTTTCTTTTTATATGTTTGATTTCAAAATCGAATTCACATAGGAGAGCCATCCACCTCGCTTTCTCGGAATTGAGTTTTGGTTGATCAAACATGTGTCTCAATCCACAATGATCTGTCATAAGCACAAATCTTCTTCCTAGGAGGTAGCATCTCCACATTTTTAAAGCATGTACTATGGAAACCAACTCTAGGTCATGGGTCACATAATTGATCTCATGCTCATTTAATTTTTGGGACGTATAGATAATTACACGTCCTTCTTGCATAAGGACTCCTCCGAGTCCTTCCTTGTAGGCATCTATACACACAAGGAAATCATCATTCGAGTCCACAATCTTTAGCATGGGGGCATGGGTCAGGAGGTTTTTCAGTTCCTGAAATATTTCTTCACATTTTGATGTCCAAAAGAATTTAATCCCCTTTTTCTGAAGGGAAATGATTGGACAAACAATCTTGGAAAACCCTTTTATGAACCTTCTATAATATCCTACTAAGCCCATGAAGGACTTAATATTAGATACATCTTTTGGGGCAGTCCATTCCATAATGAATCTGACTTTGTCGGGGTCTACTGCCACCCCTTCCTTATATAACACAACCTAAGTAGAAGACTTGCTTCTGAAAGAAGTCGCACTTGCTAAACTTAGCGTAGAGCTGATGCTCCCTTAGTACTTGAAGTACGAGTCTAATATGCTCTTCGTTCTCCTCCCTGTTCTTGGAGTAGATTCAGATATCATCAATGAAAACCAATACAAATTTGTCTAGAAATTTGCTGAGTACATTATTCATCAAGCACATAAAAGTGGCGGGGGCATTGGTTAACCCAAATGGCACCACCACAAATTTGTAGTGACCATACATCATCCTGAAGGTTGTTTTGTGGATGTCTTTGTCCTTAATCCGGACTTG
Source organism: Picea engelmannii (assembly GCA_009831015.1). Taxonomy (NCBI): domain Eukaryota; kingdom Viridiplantae; phylum Streptophyta; class Pinopsida; order Pinales; family Pinaceae; genus Picea; species Picea engelmannii. The sequence goes on along the minus strand of ML782355.1, from coordinate 183,558 downwards.
ATGGTAGCCAGATCTTAGGTCGATCTTTGAGAAGATGGATGCACCTCCCAATTGGTTGAACATGTCATCAATTCTTGGTAAGGGGTAATTTTTCTTTATGGTTTCCTTATTGAGTTGTCTGTAATCTATGCATAGTCAGAGTGTGCCATCTTTCTTTTTCACAAATAGGATGGGCGCTCCCCATAGAGATACACTGGGTTGGATGTAACCTTTGTCCATCATATCCTTTAGTTGTAGCTTGAGATCAACAAGCTCTAGCGTGCTCATTCTGTATGGTGTTCTAGATGCTGGTATTGTTCCCAGTGTAAGTTCTATTGAGAAGTCAATATCCCTTCTCAGAGGTAGACCTGGTACTTCTTCTGGGAATACGACCTTGTATTCTCTTAATATAGGGTGGTCCTCTAGGTTTGGTTTGTCGTCTTCAACAGATTCCAAGACCTGTATTGCATATAAGGAACACCCTTTTCTGCAATACTTCTTCATTTGAAGGGCCGATATTCATCTCACTGAGACAGGCTTCTGAATCCCTTGGAGGGTCATCTTTCTCCCTTCTTCGTTTACACATTCTAAAGTTTTATGATAACAATCCATTTTAGTTTTATGAGCAACCAACCAGTCCATACCAATCAATAAGTCATAAGATCCCAAGGGAAGTAGGTTAAGGGTCGCTCGGGTGGGCAATCCACCCATGATGAATTGGCAGGCTGGTATAGCCTCTTCCACCTTTCTTTTGGTCCCAGTGGCTAGTTGTACCAACCATGGTTTAACATGTCTAATTGGTTGCGAACTACACTTATCGACAGTCTGAGGGGCTACATAACTCAAATTAGAACCTGGGTCAATTAAAATAGAAATAGGACGGTTGGCGATCATACCTTCCATCTCCACTACTGGAGCTTGGTGGTCGGCTTGATTATTATCCAAGGATGCATAGATTCGTGGCATGCTCCTAGCCACATCATTGACGATGGTAGCTTCTTGGATATTGTATACCCCCTTACTGTTTTGTTGTCTGTGTGGGCAGTCCCTCATTCTATGATTTTCTCCACAACCCCAACATTTTAAGGGTTCCTTCTTTAGGTTATTGGTGTTTATGGGGGCTGTCTGAAAAGGTTTATTTCCACTTTGAGAGGGGAAATTTTGTTGATATACACTTCTAGCAGGAAGGCCCCCCCTAGAATCTTCTCCATAGTTCTTAATTCTTGAGGAGTTAAACCTTTTCTTTTGGAATCCTGAACTACTCTTCTTCTTCCAGCCCTCGTGGGGTCCTGTCTTGCTCCCAAACTGTTCATAACAATACCTTTCCTTCCAAACAACTTCTTCTAAGGTCCTTGGTTCATCTAACTCAATCCTATCCCAGTAGGTATGAGGTAACCCACTAATGAATCATTGTGTTTTTGCTTTTTCATCTTTTATGTAGGGTACATACCTCAGTAGTTCAAGGAATTTATTGACGAATTCCTCTATGGTGAGCTGTCCGAGCCAGAATTCGTAGAATTCCTTAGTTTTCCCATCCATGTATTTTTCTGATAGATACTGCTTCCTAAAGTATTTCTCAAATTGTTTCCATGAAAAATCCTTCTCATGGACTCCTTTCACATTCCTAAGGTCTTCCCACCATATAGAAGCCTTTCCATTCAGGTTGAAGATGGCTATCCGAGCCTTCAGGTTCTCAGAGTAGTCGTGGACTCTTAAATACTTCTTTAAACCAAGAAGCAAAGCTTCAGCCTCTTCTCCCTTCTTTATCTCTCTGCTGAAAAAGGGTGGTTTGGATTTCTTGAAATCTTTAGTACCACGGGTTTTGGAACGCTTCTGTTTCCTTCCTTTCTTCTGAGAATGCGAGCTGGCCCTGCTACTAGAAAACCCTTCGAAGTTGTCAACTTCCCTTCCAGAGGAATCTCCCAATGAGTGTCCCCTGCCTCCAGGTTGGACCTTCTTCGTGGTACGTCTCCCAGTGGGGTCACTTATGGAGTCATGTTTTTGGGTCTCAGGTGGACTCTGACCTCTCTTCTTGTGTCTTCGGTCCACATGAATGGTTGCGGGTTCGTGCTATAGTTGCCTCTGTATGTTGGATAAGCTCTGTAGCAAGACTGCGTTAATTTCTCTTGCTCCTTTATCAATCTCTTGTTGTTAGCCTTGAAACTCTATAGCTCGGCCCTGAGGCTCCTTACAGTTTCAGCCATATCTGGAGGGGTTTCCACCACCCTCCTTTCATCAGATTCCTCATCTCTATTGTGGGAGCCATCCCCCACTTCATGACATGTCATCATCCTTTAGTATTGGAGTCTTCCTATGATTCACTGACTGTTCGAGTGTTGCCAAAAACCCTTATAGTTAGATAACAATATATTAGTTCATGAAAAATACACGGTTTTAATTTTTTAATGCACATGCACAGTAGAAGGTTTCATTCCTTTCTTTCATAGCAATTTTAAATCAGACCCCNGCCATCCCCCACTTCATGACATGTCATCATCCTTTAGTATTGGAGTCTTCCTATGATTCACTGACTGTTCGAGTGTTTCCAAAAACCCTTATAGTTAGATAACAATATATTAGTTCATGAAAAATACACGGTTTTAATTTTTTAATGCACATGCACAGTAGAAGGTTTCATTCCTTTCTTTCATAACAATTTTAAATCAGACCCCCCCCCCCTTTTTTTTTTAAGAAAGAGGTAAGGTAGGGTGTCAGTCTTTTGAAAGTACTCCAAATAGAGTTATTTAAGTGACTTGTTCATGAGCCCATGATGGCCGCGCGCCCACTACCTCTCAACCCGCAGGTCGGGCGGTCCACGTGCTCACAGGATCTTTTCTTCCTTTCGGCCAGAGGAACTCCAAACGATTCTTCTATTTCCCTCTCGGGAAATCTGCACCCACATAAATCCTCGTGGGATCCCCTCTTTACAAATCGGGGGATCGAAATTCGTGACTTCGCGAATCCAAAGGTCGGGCGTAGGTCTCTCGAATCCCCGAAACCTGACAACCAGTCAATGCTGACTTTCTCCTATCCGGGTTTTCCCTATCGCAATTTTTCCACTCGCGATATCAAACACCTCGCTTCTCCGAATCCCGAATCCCGATACGCCGAAACTCCGATATACTTCGCGAGTTTGACTTTTCAACGCTTCAGCTAATTGGCATTTCGGAGTTCACAATATCGCGAATCCAAATGAAATTTTTTCGGGACTTCTCGCCGCGAATCCCCGAAATAGTACGCCACCTGTCCACTTCTCTGTCTCCCGTGGCCCCACACGATCCTTTGACTTTCGGGATATCGCGTTTCGCGATTTCGCGATTCCTGCTACAGTGTTTACGGGACTTTCACCCACGAAACCCCGATACACGATATATGTATAGATCCAACGACCCTTGTGGCTCGGATCAATGGTCCTACCCCTCCTGAGCTTTGAACCTTTAGAGAATACGACGCCGTATCTCCCCTGCACCTCTGTGAGATCTAACGACTCATGGGATGTCGTGAATCCTCCTCGGAGAATTCCGACCGTCAGTCCTTGCTCTGATGGTTTCTACGAAACGAACCAAGTATTCCTCCATGAAGACTTGTTCACCTGCAGCGCGAACTTACAACGCCCTTACAACTTCAAGGAAATTGGCCTTTCCTTCCTTCGACTCCTTCAAAGGGTTTCTTCCCTTTGGGCTTTTCCATGGCTCTGCGTCTTTAAGAAAACCCTCTTGCTCACACTCCTTGCGGAAACCTTTCAAGCATGTCTAAGTGTTGAAGTATTTTGACTCTGCGCACCCCTGCAGCAGTAGTCCTTCAACTCTTGCTCAGGTTCGCAACCCTGAACTTCAATGGCCTGCACACTCTTTGCACGGCTCCTGTACCCAACTGCACTTCTGCGGAAATGAGAACAAAAGTAAAACTATCTGAGCTTCAGAGACACAACCCTGACTTCTTGTCGACGCACTCCTTGTGAACACTTCAACTGCACTCCTTGCAGAAATTATTACTCAGACAGAGAAACAATTGAAACTCATTCCATTATCCTCTCAGACTTCAAACTCAAAGCATGAAATTATATACACAACATATAAAGCAAATGTATAACATGAAGCAAACATTCATGAGCACATCATTCAACATCAATATACAGAGAACAAACACAAAACCATGAATTTGAATCAAACTCTTCTATTAATTCAAATATCTGTACATGGGTGTTCTTACACATCTCTTTGCATGCTCTTTCTCCAGTGCTTCTAACTCTCTTACAATACACAATGAGGGTGTCTATATCCCGTTTCCCTCTTGCGCTCTAAAACTGTCTAATCTAGAATTTAATTCTATCTACTTGCATTAACTATCTTAAATTCCTCCATCTACTAAGGACGAGAACAAATGGCTCAAGGTACGATTACATTATACAAGTGCGCCTCTTCTTAATGGCTCATTTAAGATTGTGCATCAATTTCCAAGGTATTTTCAAAATTTGCGCTGGCGCTTGTCCAACTGTCCGATTGTCTCCGCGCTGGTCGCTTGATGTGGGAGATGCTCCTGCATCATACTCCCGTGCTTGAAAAATTTCATGGGCTCCTGTCCATGATCTCCTGCACGGTCTGTCCATGCTTCTGGATCTCCGCTTCAGTCTCCCAGCTGGCATCTTCAACTGGATGGTTCTTTCACTTGACCAGATATTCAAAGTATTCTTTCCTCCTGGTCTTCTTACTCACCCTCTTGTCCAGTATGTGCTCCATCTGCGGCTTATTTGCAACTGGCATCTGCTTCGTCCACTGGACCACTGGCTGCTCATCTCCAGTCCCTGTTTCCTCAGCTCTATATGGGTACAAATAAGAGATATTGAATATCGGAGAAATTCCGATCCCATCGGGTAATTCAATCTCATAAGCATTCGCCCCAAACTTCTTCAAGACCCTACATGGTCCGATTTTCTTCATCTTCAGTTTATTATATGTTCCTCTTGGGAACCTTTCTTTTCTCAAATGTGCCAGAACCAAGTCACCAACCTCAAACTAAAGTTGTCTTCTATGCTGATATGCTCTACACTTATACTCCTGACTTGAATTTTGTAGCATCTCCTTCACCTAGCTGTGAAGTTCTTTCATCGCCTCTATGAATTCTTCTGCACTAGCGCTCCTAGTCGCAGTCTGTTTTGAATCTCTCAGCTTAGAAATTCCTCTCGGCTGCATGCCATAGACAACCTGAAATGGACTCTGCCCTATGCTCCTGTTAACCGAGTCATTATACGCAAACTCTGCCTGTGGTAATATGTTATCCCACTGGCTGTGGTGCTCTGTCACCAAGCTTCTCAACAAGTCTCCTAGACTTCTGTTCACCACTTCTGTCTGTCCATCCATTTGAGGATGATAAGCTGAACTAAATGACAAGTTAGTTCCTAGCTTCTTCCATAAGGTCCTCCAAAAATGCCCTATGAACTTCGTGTCTCGATCCGAAACAATGCTTCTTGGAAACCCATGAAGTCGAATGACCTCTTTGAAGAATAGGTTCACAATGTGAGTTGCGTCACTGGTTTTCTGACATGGAATGAAGTGTGCCATCTTGGAAAATCTATCCACTACCAAAAACATTGAGTCAACACCTCTTTGTGTCCTTGGCAACCCCAATACAAAATCCATGCTAACTGCATCCCACGGCCTCTCTGGTATGGGCAATGGTTGATAAAACCCTACATTCTGCTTCCTTCCCTTTGAATGCTGGAAAATCCTGCATATGTCCACGAATCTCTTGAAATCTGCTTGCATTCTTGGCCAAAAATATGACTCATTCATCTTTGCGAATGTCTTGTCGTGACCAAAGTTCCCTGCCAATCCTCCACTGTGTTTCTCCTTCAGCAGATTCTCCCTCATGGAGCATTTCGGAATACACAGCTGATTACCTCTAAACAATAATCCTTCCTGGATCATGTACTCTATCCACTGGCTTCTGTCCCCAAGGATTGGATTCTCAGTTGCTTCATACGCCTCCTTAAAATCCTGATCATCTGCGTACATGTCCCTGAGATCATCAAAACCCAATGTTTTGACTCTGAACTCCTGCAACAACAAACACTTCCTTCTCAAAGCATCAACCACTTTGTTAGCAGTACTGGAAATATGTTTTATCACAAAAGTGAAATTTTGCATATACTCAACCCATTTGACATGTTTCTGATTCAACTTTTCCTGTTGAGTCACAAATTGCAGTGCATGATTGTCACTGTACAAGACAAAATCTTTCGGGATCAAGTAATGTCTCCATTTCTTCAATGCCTGTACGATAGCATAAAACTCCTTATCATAAGTGGAGTACTTTACTTTCGCTTCATTCAGCTTCTCGCTGAAGTATGCTATCGACCTGTCTTCTTGACTTAAGACTGCCCCGATTGCAAATCCGCTTGCATCGCATTTCACCTGAAATGTCTTTTGGAAATCTGGCAACACCAAAACTGGTCGTTCCGTAATCTTCCTCTTCAACAGATTGAAACTCTTCTCAGCCTCCTATGTCTAGTGAAAATACTTGTGTCTTTTATTCACTGTATCCATCATCGCAGCACTAATTCCACTGAAATTTCTGATGAACTTCCGGTAAAAACTAGCCAACCCGTGAAAACTTCTCACCTCAAATATATTCTTCGGTGATGGCCAATTCTTGATTACCTCCACCTTATCTGGATCCATCCTCAACTCATTTGATGAAATAAAAAACCCCAAATAAATGAGCTCTGTCTTCATGTTTATCAACAACTTTTCCTGCTGTAGTTTCTGCATCAATGTAGCGAAATGCTTCAGATGTTCTGCCACTGTTTTACTGTAAACCAGTATGTCATCTAAATACACAATGACAAATTTTCTGATGAACTCCCTCAGGACTTCGTTCATAAACATCATGAAGGTACTCGACGCATTTTTTAAACCAAACGGCATACCAAGCCATTCATACAACCCCTCATTGGTTTTGAATGCTGTTTTTTATTCATCACCCTTTCTCATGCGAATTTGATGATAACCGCTTTTCAAATCAATCTTTGAAAAGTATTCTGCTCCACTCAATAAATCCATCAGATCATCCATTCTCGACAATGGAAATCTGTACCTGATGGTTATCTTATTTATTGCCCTCGATTCAGTACACATCCTCCGGCCTCCGTCTTTCTTCGGACTGAGTACTGTTGGAACATCAGATGGACTCAAGCTTTCCCTGACTAATCCTTTGTCCATCAACTCTTGGACTTGCCTTTTAACCTCTTCATTCTCTTGCGGCGTCAATTTGTACGTGGCTTTATTTGGAAAACTGGCTCCTGGTACGAGATCAATATGATGACTCACACTTTTGATCGGTGGCAACGAACGAGGTAATTTGTCCACTATTATATCAACAAACTCTTCCAGCAGTTCCTGAACTTCCTCTGGTAAATCATCCACTCTTGTGCTAGTCAGAACAATCCTCGATTTCCTGACCACAATGAACTGTGGATCCTCCTTCTTCTTAACCTCTGTAAGAAGTTCCTTCCCACTCATGAGAAGTACAATGTTGCTTACTTCAGGCTTCACTTCCTTATCCTTAATTGGAAGCAACATGTGTGTCCTCCCATTCTTCTCTAGGGTGTATGTGTTCATTCTCCCATCATGAATCACATTCCTGTCATATTTCCATGGTCTACCCAACAATAGATGAAAAACATCCATAGGAATTACATCACATAATATCTTATCATTATATCCTCCTATCTTGAATTCAACTAAACATTATTTAGTGACAGTTACCTGGTGTCCTTTTTGCAGCCACGAAACTTTGTATGGGCTTGGATGATTAGTCGTTTCCATCTACAGCTTCTCTACCATCTCTGTAGATACGAGATTATTCGTGCTAACGCTGTCTACGATGACCTTGCATACCCTGTCCTTGGTCTTGCAAGCAGTCCTGAAAAGTCTGGTCCTTTGGAATGAACTCTCCACCTCCTTCTCGGGTGTCAAAAGGACTTTTCGCATCATCAACGATCTTCCGCCTAACGTCTTCTGCCTCAACATCCCGCCTCTGTGCTTCGGCGATGTGAGCTTCTCCAATGTCCTTCCTTTTATCTGGACACTCATAATACTTGTGCCCATTCTTCCCACATGTGAAGCATGTAATTACTCCACTTCTTCCTCTTCCTCTGCCTCTAGTACGAGGAAAAGTGTTGTTATTAGCATAATCTCCTCTCTGCTCAGTATGTTGTCCTCTCTGTTCAACATATGGCCCTCGCTATGAGGTTCCACCTCTCTCAGTTCGAGTTTGAGGTTTCTTCCAGTCCTCCTTGGGCTTCTGGTATTTGTCCTGGGCAACTGACTTGCCTCTTGGCTGACTTCTGCCTTGACCTCTCTGACTCTACTCTGCTTTCGGCTCAGCTTCTCTTCCGCTTTCAGAGCCATCTGATAAGCATCTTCCACCGTTCGGATGGTTACCATGCTCATCTCATCCTGGATATCATATCTCAGGCCATTCATATATATGGCAACGTTTTCATCATCGCTCTCTCAATGACCTGCCCTGATGTTCAGTTTGTAGAATTCCTTAGTGTATTCTTTCACTATCATCAACTTCTGTCTCAGGTTCTACATCCTCCTGAACAAAGAAATTTGATAGTCCCTGGGGATGAATTTTGCCTTCATCTTTGCGATCATTCAATCCCAGCTTTTGATCTTCTGCTTGCCCTTGCAACGTCTATCAACTTGTAGTTCATCCCACCACAATGCTGCATGTCCCTTCAATCTCGTGACAACATGCTTGACTTTCTTATCTTCTTCGACATCTTCATAGTCGAAGTATGTATCAAGAGCTCTAATCCAGTCTAGAAGCTCCTCTGCATCGAGATTTCCCTCATAAACTGGAATGTCCATCTTTTCTCTTGCATCCATCCTTGCAATAGCTCTGATCAAATGCTCGTTTGATGCATCTTCGGCTGCAACTTCTTCTTCATGTTCAACCTCTATTTCACTTTCAGAATCACTTAGATCCCCAGCACTGACTGTGCATCTTTGCATTGTCTCCATGTCTTCGAGTCTAGCTCGTAGATCACGCATTTGTCTCTCCACAACTGGATATGTCATCTTCCTGCCTCTTCTCCGCGACATTTCCCTATCCTCTGGTGGATCAGGTGTCTGCATGTCCCTTCTCCTTGGTGGCATGGTGAATTTTCTTCTTCTCTGCTATAGAAAGCAAAGAACCTTTCTGAGCTCTGATACCAAACTGATGGCCGCGCACCCACTACCTCTCAACTCCCAGGTCAGGTGGTCCACGTGCTCAAAGGATCTTTTCTTCCTTTCGGCCCGAAGAACTCCAAACGGTTCTTCTATTTCCCTCTCGAGAAATCTGCACTCATAGAAATCCTCGTGGGATCCCCTCTTTACAAATCGGGGGATCAGAATTCATGACTTCGCGAATCCAAAGGTCGGGCGTAGGTCTCTCAAATCCCCGAAACCCGACAACCAGTCAACGCTGAATTTCTCCTATCGGGGTTTTCCCTATTGTGATTTCGCCACTCGCGATATCAAACACTTCACTTCTCCGACTCCTGAATCCCGATACGCCGAAACTCCGATATACTTCACGAGTTTGACTTTTCAACGCTTCAGCTCATCAGCATTTTGGAGTTCGCAATATCGCGAATCCAAATGCAATTGTTTCGGGACTTATTGCTGCGAATCCCCGAAATAGTATGCCACCTATCCACTTCTCTGTCTCTTGTGGCCCCACACGATCCTTTGACTTTCAGGATATTGCGTTTAGCGATTTCACGATTCCTGCTGCAGTGTTTACGAGACTTTCACCCACGAAACCCCGATACATGATATACGTATAGATCCAACGACCCTTGTGGCTCGGATCAACGGTCCTGCCCCTCCTGAGCTTTGAACCTTTAGAGAATATGACGCCGTATCTCCCCTGCACCTTTGTGAGATCTGACGACTCACGGGATGTCACGAATCCTCCTCAGAGAATTCCGACCGTCCGTCCTTGCTCTGATGGTTTCTACGAAATGAACCAAGTATTCCTCCGCGAAGACTTGTTCACCTGCGACGCGAACTTACGACGCCCTTACAAATTCAAGGAAATTGGCCTTTCCTTCCTTCGACTCCTTCAAAGGGTTTCTTCCCTTTGGGATTTTCCACGACTCTACGTCTTTAAGAAAACCCTCTTGCTCGCACTCCTTGCGGAAACCTTTCAAGAACGTCTAAGTGTTGAAGTCTTTTGACTCTGTGCACCCCTGCAGCAGCAGTCCTTCAACTCTTGCTCAGATTCGCAACCCTGATCTTCACTGGCCTGCACACTCTTTGCACGACTCATGTACCCAACTGCACTTCTGCGAAAATGAGAACAAAAGTAAAACTATCTGAGCTTCAGAGACGCAACCCTGACTTCTTGTCGATGCACTCCTTGCGGACACTTGAACTGCACTCCTTGCAGAAATTCTTACTCAGACAGAGAAACAATTAAAACTCATTCCATTATCCTCTCAGAATTCAAATTCAAAGCATGAAATCATATACACATCATATAAAGCAAATGTATAACAGGAAACAAACATTCATGAGCACATCATTCAGCATCAATATACAGAGAACAAACACAAAACCATGAATTTGAATCAAACTCTTCTATTAATTCAAATATCTATACATGGGTGTTCTTACACAACTCTCTGCATGCTCTTGCTCTAGTGCTTCTAACTCTCTTACAATACACAATGAGGGTGTCTATATCCCATTTCCCTCTTGCGCTCTAAAATTGTCTAATCTAGAATTTAATTATATCTACTTGCATTAACTATCTTAAATGCCTCCATCTACTAAGGATGAGAGCAAATGGCTCAAGGTCTGATTACATTATACAAGTGCGCCTCTTCTTAATGGCTCATTTAAGATTGTGCATGAATTTCCAAGGTATTTTCAAAATTTGCGCTGGCGCTTGTCCAGTTGCCCGATTGTCTCCGTGCTGGCTCGCTTGATGTGGCAGATGATCCTGCATCAACCCAAGCAGGCCAAGTCTTGTAACCATGCTCTGATACCATTTTGTAACACACCCATGATGACGAATAAGGTTTTTCTCTTTTCTCAAGGGACAAAATATCAAATTCTGAAGCCAAACAATTCTTGAAGACTGGATGGTCTCGTTCTATAGTTAAACGTAGAACCTTTTGGTTTCTTAGTGCAGGTTTAAGGGCATACGTGACCTTCCCCTTCGCCCTACTGTGAAAACTCAGAGTGTCGGGCGTTAGCTCCTTTTGTGACTCAATTTGCATGATTAAGTTCCCGACGCGAGTTTCTCTCACGCGACCATGGGCTATGACCACCCACCTACCCAAAAAGAATTTCGAGACCTCGCATGTTAGGTATTCTACATGTGAGTTAAAATGAATTTCCCAATATCTGAAATCTGACAGGGTCCTAACGCATGCTATCTCTTCCCTTATCCTCCTCCACAAGACCACTACCCACAACCATAGGCTTAACCTAAATGGTGCTTCACGTTTCGCAAGTTCAAAACTTTCGATGCAAGGCGCCCCAACTCTTCCAACTCCCGAATTACGAAAGGGGATTAACAACCGTTAGATCCCTTCTTTGGCTTTTGTCCATGTGACCATTTACTACGACCCAAAGCCTAACTCCAATGCACGTCAAAACTTTGCATATCATGAGTTCTCACAACTTCCCTCTTTGAATTTTCTACCCTGCAAGTCAACGAAATGCTAAGATCTCACCACATGTCCTCCTTAATGGATGACCATGATCAAATCACGATTTCGCATATCACGAGTTCGAATAGTTATGCTCTTTTTCCTTCTTGCCTTGCGAGTTAGCGAAATGTTGAGATCTTGCCACGTGTCCTCCTTAATGGACGACCACGATCAAATCACGATTTATCATATCGCGAGTTCGAATAGTTATGCTCTTTGAACTCCTTGCCTTGCGAGTCAACGAAATGATGGGATCTTTCCATGTGTCCTCCTTAATGGATGACCACGATCAAATCACGATTTCGAATAGTTATGCTCTTTGACCTTCTTGCCTTGCGAGTTAGCTAAATGATGAGATCTCTCCACGTGTCCTCCTTAATGGATGACCACGATCAAATCAGAACTTGTCTCGTGCACCTTTCCCTAGATCTAATGTCTGTTGGTTCACGCGCTTCAGATCTGATGACTTAGATCTGTTTTCCACCACAACTGGGTCCTTAGGGAATTTCAAATTTCCACGTACCCCTTGCGTTAATCCGTTCGTGTCGGATCGACGGTCCACGACCTTCCTCGATCTAACGGTCGAGATCACATCACAACATTTGGTTTCAGAAGTTTAGTCGCAACAACCTGTGACTCTTCCATTGTGAGAACTTGCAAAAACTGAAGTAGAGAAGGCATTAATGCCTGCTCTCCTTCTTCCAATCCGACGGTCCTGACATACCTTGAATCCTCCCGACCGGATCTCATCCACTCACCTACCAAACGAAAGGGTATTCCCTTTCGGTACCTAAATCTCGCTATCCTTCTTGAGATTTATTAGTCTTGGAGGATTAAGAGCGTTGCGCTCCTTCATTTAGTCTAGAATTTAGGTGGTTCTTCGTGTCTGCTTGCCTCGCAGAGAGAATATATGCACTACCTCTCCTGAACTTAATAGACTCTGTCCTTGTAGTGATTAAGGGAATTCGACCTCCATAATCAGGGAAGTACTCACCCGAATCTAGGACAGGGATGCAATTCCCTGGGAAGGTGATTTTGAGGAATTTAACTAGCACATAAGGGAAATCAAGAAGATGTATAAGTTCTCAAGGACACAAGCATACTCTTAATTTAATAAGTCAATGCAGAAACCATTTACAGGCATACAAAAAAAAGCATGCAATCCATTATTTCCAATTTAGAGTTCAAGGCATAAAAACACTTCTCAAAACCATAAAGTGTGAAGCGAATGATGAGAGGGGTGCTCGTTTCCAGAAAACCATAGGCTCAGTCACTCCTAGTGGATTTATCACTGGCCACCCCCGAGCTTAGGCCACGATGCTCTGAGATTCAATCTCTTACTTACAACTCAACGGAAGTTAGGGATGAAGGATACTCTCCTTCTCCCCATATAGGAATAGGTAAGGATGAAGGTTACTCTCCTGCGCCTCTCTCTGTCTCCCTATTCCCTGTGATCATAACTTGCTTGTTCACTTTCGATCCTTCCTCAAACTCGAGAGCTCTACTCCCATCTCTGCACTTCTTCACAGGCCGCTCCCTCTGTCCACCATGCTTCCCTTCTTGTCTCCCTCGACAAGGTTGAGTGTGTCTCGAATCCCCTCATCCATGGTTAGGTCCAGAAGCCATACCGATGGGCAGTCTGCCCCATCCCTCATTAACTTTTGAGGAGGCCCTTCCCACCTACCAGCCTGACGAGAATTCATTCCTGGTTAGAGGGTTGTTCTGATCTGAGAAAAATTAACTCCAGCATGGTACTGGTTCAGTGGAGGCTAACACAACCATTTCGGGTCCCCTCCACCACCTTTATCATTAGAAATCGTGGTCTCTCTTTCTCTTAGCACATCCCCTCTCTCAGCAGTCATGCAACACGTAACATTTTCTATTACAATAATCAAAATTTACATTAATCGACCTTCTACACAAGGTACATCAATTCAAACATTCACACTTTTAAGTTTTCCATAGTCCCTTGGTCCATATAGTTATATTTAAAGACTGGGGGAAACAAGGTGTTACAGGGGTGGTGGAATGGAGTGCCATGGATGTGTTGGTTGGATGGTTATCTAGACTATTCTATGGTGAATATTTTGGTTGAGCCTAAGAGCAATTGGGTTGGGTGAGTGACCCAAGAGTCCTTAGACTATTTCCTTCACCCTAGTGGATTTATAGTGTGGCTTGAGGGTGACATCTACAGTGGATGCCTACAATTGGCTGGGAAATTACTCACAAATAAGAATTTTCTTGGACCATTTTTGTTAAAAGATAAGTGTTCCATCTCTACTTTGAATTTTTGTTTATAATATTGAAGTTAAGCTAGATATTTGCATGATTGTGAGTTTAGAAATGGAATTGATGGTTGTATTAAGTCTCGTATGTTTGGATTATTTCATTAATTAGTTAAACACCTTATGCATTCTAAGTGGGATTTTGTTGTGAATGCTGTTTTTTATGCTTAGTTCCCTACATGGTTTTTATGCTTAGTTCCCTACCGGATTTAGATTCATGTTGTGTATTTTGGATTTAGCTATTTATGGCATAAACAATCATATCATTCATGTATGTGGCCGTAGGAAAAATACCAATATGGAACAAGACTCTATGAATAAGTCTTTGCTATTTCTAATTTCAAATGATGTTTAAAGCCCATGGGACTTTCTGGTAAGTTTGACACTTTTGTTTTTCTTCAAAGTGTTATCTTTGAACTAGGCCAATGCCCATTTTTGGTTTATGTTTGGGGTATACCTTCAAAAAGGGATACTTTTCCCCTTATAGCCTCATCCTTCAAAAAGGGATGTCCTTGATACCAAATTTTTTATTAGGTATGAAATTCGTTGATGTAGTGTCACACAAAACAATCATGCTCCTACCAGAGATATTGTAGCATCCTCCTAGGTTAATAACACAATAGTGCATTAGAACAAATCAATTTTTTTTGTCTTCTTTTGTTGCACACCATAAGTACCACATGATTAAATGATCTCATTTGGGTAACTTGTTTACTTGTTCTTTTACTAAGCAAGGATCCAAGTGATCAAATACTAGGGTGATAGTTTCACTATTTAAACTCATGTTACGTGATGTATATTAATTGGGCAAGGATATGGATTTCTATCATAATAATGAGAGTAAAATCATACTAAAACTTGAATAAAAAATACATTATACACATACCAACATTTGAAGTGGAGTATAAATAATCTCGATAGCATCAATGGATTTATATAATCAATCCCGAAAAATTCCAACCATAAGATTACATTCGAAGGACTTAATCCTTTAAATATTGGAATTTCTTTCGCATGCTAAGAAAAACAACCAATTTAAAAATGCAAGGGTTATCTCAATTGATTGGATCATTCACCCAAGGCATTTTACCAACAAGGAGGCTATAGGTCACAGGTTCAATTCTGGTGGAGTCCCTCAAATTCACCAATCACTATTGTGGCTTACATTTCAATTTCCCTCCATCTAGATATTCTATGGAAGAGGGGGTATGTCATGAGTTTTTCTTTGGAAAATAAAGAACATTCACCTTATAACTATGCACAAAATATGAGTATACATCCCATTCATGTTATACAACAAATCAACAATTTATTTTAGGCTTGGAAAGAAGAAGAAATCTCTTTCCCTAATCACTACCTACATTCTAATTAGGTGAAATAACTCACTGAAGATTAGTCTAATCATAGATTGTCTCCATATCAACACTTTGGTATTTTCCACCTACATCCAGTCCTAGTATAATTGTCCTAGGTATACTATATTCCACTTAGTAAATAACTTAAAATTAAACATCATTGAGAGGCAATTTCTACTTCATCATTTTAAGCCATTTTACTATTGCATAAATTACTCAAGGCATTGTTGGAATACTAAGAAGGGGGGGGGGGGGGG
>ML782355.1:136050-152598 GCA_009831015.1 Picea engelmannii | reverse complement strand
TCCGCAATGGAAACTACTCATTGGTAGTGGAACTGATGCCAACCATAGATATATTTGGCGGGTGACGATCGACGATCTAGAATAATTGCGGGATTGGAATTAACACGTTGTTTAATTCTCCCTTCGCACTTCACAATCAATCCCTTCCCTTGATCTGGTGCTTTCATATCCGATGGTCACAACTTGATTTTATCATTGACCAATCCTCCAATGGTCCTTCTCTTGTAACTCCCAGATCTGATAGTCTAGACATAATTCTTCAAAACTCTGACTTCACCTCGATATAATGATATTTCTTCTGATCTTTATTTCTTCTGATATTTAGAGTGGATTCCTCTGCACCTCACGTTATGTCTTTCTGTGTGACTACTCCTTAAAACTATCTCAATGAGCAAGATTATTTCTTGAATCCTTTGGAGTTTTCCTATGGGGATTTCGATCCCGACGACATTTCTACAATGCGCTGTTCCTTCTGAGCTTTGATTAATGTCTTTTCTTATGAGATTGAATCTCTGCATACTGTTTGAAATTTTCATTCTCTGCTAGCTGTTATATTGTTGACATCAATGACAATTCATTAATGATAACTTATCAATGACAATTCATCATAACAACTTATCATCACATCACAATGACATTGACTGTTGAAATCAATGACAACATATTAAATAAAATATGTCCAACAATTACATTCATAGGAAGCACCAACTTCCCAATTCTCTAGGACCAACTGGAAGGAGGATCCAACCCCCTATTTACAAGCTCCAACCTAAAGGAAGCTACAACTCCTTGAATTCTACAGCTACAACTGGGAGGAGGCCACAACCCACTATTTTACATGATCCAACCTAAAGGAAGCTCCAACTCCTTGTATTATTTGGCTCCATCCAGAATGAGGCTATGACCCCCTAATTTACAGGCTCCAACCTGAAGAAAGCTCCAACTCCCCGAGTTCTCTAACAACAACCGGAAGGAATCTACGACCCCTTTCCTTGCCTTGTTCTACCCCCCTGAAATATAAATGTAGACTCAAACTGTCACTACCATTGATCAACCTGTAACTACCATAGTCACCGATACAATAATCTGTCACTGTCACTGTCACATCAACCTGTCATCTAACTTGACACTGTCACTGTCACATCAACCTGTAACTGTCACTATCACATTAACCTGAAACTGATGATCAACCAAGCATCCAACTTGTCACTGTCCCTGTCACTATCACTGTCATTGTCACTGATATACCATCATCAACCAACTATAATCAGATCCACTCACATGGATATCAAAACCATCACCATACCATGTACATCAACCATGTACCAGAACCTGTACCATACCATGTACATCAACCATGCATCGAAACCTGTACCATACCATTCATCAACCATGCACCAAAAATTGTACCATATCATGTATCAACCATGTGCTGAAACCTGTAACATAGCATGTGATCAACCATATATCATATCACACATGATATGTCTCAATCATGTCATACACAATGTACCATATGATATCATCAGTGAAGTGCCTCAACCAAGTACCAACATCACCATGTATCATACCGTCATCAATATATGTGTCTCAACTATGTACCCAAACATCAATGATATGCAACCAACCATATACTTCAATCAAACCATGTGCCATGTACCAAAGAATCAACCATGTGATAAACCATGTACCGTAAGATATGCCAAGTGTATACCTCAACCATGTACCGACCTCATCAAATTCATGTACCTCAAGAATGTCCCATAACCTTATCAAGAAGTGCCTCAAGCATGTCCCATAACCTTATCAAGAAGTGCCTCAAGCATGTGATACCATCACCATGACATATACCAAACCGGACACCAAGATAGCCAAGTATGCTCTAATCAATGTATCATAACATCATCAAGGTGTACGTCAAGAATGTACCATACCATGTAACATATGCCTCAAGAATACGCCATAAAAACTAATATCATATACTAATTATATGCCTCACACATGTGCCAATCATAACAAATATGTGCCTCTAACAATGAACCATAAAATCCATACAAAATGTACCAAGGATATGTCTTAAGCATGTATCAATATCACCAGACATGAACCTCAACCATGTACCAAAAAGGGCCTCCAACACATGCCTTAAGAATGTGCCATAATTACCATGATACAAGCCTCAAACAAACACATAAAATACATACCTTTTTCATGAAGAAGACCTGGTGCATATAATTTTAGACAAATAGACCAACCTGATTCATCTCATCTTCAACAAACCAAATATATCGTCTTCTTCAAGTCCTTTTCACAGATCCGCGACTTGCACACTATCAACTTATGGATGTCTATTCTTTTCTCCATTGTGACCCACATACATCTGTGCCTTGCTCCACTATGACCTGCATTTAACCTTAGAAAGATAGTTTTCATACTTTTCCTTCAATTCCCTTCGCTACCTCAGACTTAACTACTTCAGAATTCACTACCTCAAAAATGATATGAAAATATTTACCAAAAGATCACTTGAAAGATATATAATCATTTAACTTGTGTGTATACTTATGAGAGAATTCTTGTAGTGTATTTATAATTTTACAAAATGACTTCTTTCCTTAATTCTAGGAATTCTTGTTACAACCACTTTACCATTTAATTAATGACTTGTAATTGTTTAGGGGCTTCTTAACCATATTTTGGGGCTTCCAACTTCATGAGGGAATAACTCCTCAACCGTTTGGAACCACATGGTTTAGAACCTACCGTTGGAAACAACATGATGAGGACTATACATCTATGAGGGTTTTGTATACACTTGAAGTATTCTTCAAGCTCATTTTCCTTGGTCAAATTTGGGCATAATGAACGCACCTATGGGTTTCTTATAGACTTATTCAAAGTGTCTTCCCATGAGGGCCATGCTTAAAGATACACCATAATAGGACCACTTTATAGAGTTCTTCTATTATGCCCATCACATTTGCTGACATCAATGACCACCACTTTTATTGACATCAATGAAAACCAACTATCCAACATGACATCAATGAAAACCAACTGTCCAACTGAAATAATGTAATCTCTATCTACACCCATACTTACAACTTAATTGATCTTTAATTATTAACTTGAGATTGTTGGCCGACTTCCTTGCAAATTGTTTGTTTATTTTCTATGTGAGTGATCACCTTGGTTTTAATAGTAAGTTGAAGTATTATTATAGAGACTTTATATCATGGGTTCAATCATTATCCATATATATTATTTCGAGGTAGATATATTATCTTTGATTCCAATTGTAAATTCCATGCGAGTACTACTAATTTTATTGATTGTAGCCAATACCCTTAATGTAAACTACTACCAATGGTTGTAGGTGCAATTTTATTGTGCTATTCAAAATGATAAATGCATTAATTTCCATGAGAGGTTTCCTTTAGATTGTGGATCATTCTTCCTTAAGGTTGACTTGATTTATTTTCTAGGAACTAAGATATGTTTAATATATTAGATCAACTATTCTATTGATATCTAGTTATTATTCAAGTTTACAACTAAAGAAAAATATATTAGTTAAGATGGATCCTACTTATTTGATAGTTGAGATGGTTACATTCCTCTTGGTTGCTTGACACAATGTAGAGGCTAATTGTACCTCATATAGTCTTATTTCTGAAGTGGTGAAAGGAGAGGAAGGAGAGGTGAGGGCTTGAGCGCTATCCCTCTTATAACCAAATGATGAGGTGTTGTCCTCCCTTAGCTCCATTGAGGGCCAAAAAGGATGAAAATTGGTGAAAAATGTACAGGGTAAATGAATTAGGAACTCGTTTTTTTTAAAACCAAAAATCTCAAAAGAATGAATAACCAAATATTGTCATTCTAATACACAAAAAAATAGGTTAAATGAGTTTTAAGGTTGAATTGATTTCTAAATCAATTCTTCAAGTAAAATGTCCAGGAAAGGATGTGTGAAAAGGGGTCAAATGTGCCTATGAAACCTACAACCTATCGATTTAATATGGATGGAGATTGTGTCTAACAAACAAGGAAAGGTGGACATCAAGTTGTTCACAGTTAACTAAGCCTAGAAGACAARCGTAAAGTGGCCTAGAAAGCAATCAAAGTAAGGTAGAAATGAGTCAGGTGAAAGTATTTGAATTGTTGAATAAAATAAAGTCACTTACATGCTGCTACAAACATAATAAAATACATTTTCGGGTTTATAAAAAACTTATAAAATTAAATAATTTTTTTTCCCTATGATTTCCTATTAGTTTTAGAATGAATTGGAGACAAGGAAATAAGATTTTGGGTGATTTTATTTATATGGAAACATAATATGTTCTTGTGGAAAAGGTAATTAAATCATGCCAAATATAATTATCAAGTTCCAACAACATGGTCATTACATGACAAGTTTAAATTTTGAATGTGACATAGATTTTCCAACCCCTTAATGCAGAGTAATCTTCCTCTTCTATCATATGAATTCTAACATCTTCCTCTTCATCATTTTCCTGAATTTTGACATCTTCCTCTTTTCTCGTGGATTCAACATGATCTCACACTACTGCAAATAATGGGAGTATGACTTATGGACGTACTTCATTCATCTGCTCTTCCTTTACCTATTCTTTCTTTCTTTTCCAAACCTTCTTGCATATGATATCATTGTTTTCTTTCATGGAAGTACCCATCATGCTTCTACAATCACAATATATGTCCATAGTTGTGGAAATTGTAACATTCAATATTGTGTGGGGCCACATAAACATTTATTGCTTGACCATTTCTTCCATAAGCTTTGCAATCTACAACTTTATGTCCAAAGTTAGTACAAGTAAAACAATGACCATAAAATAAACTTTGATACCTGGAAGTAGATTATCCTCTTTGTGATGTAGTCCTTCTGAATTCATGCCTTGGATGATCACGATATTCTCTTTTCTTGTTTCCTTCATAATGATTAAAGATTATTTGATTCTTGAAAGTGGAGGGTATTCTTTGATATCCATCTCTTCTATGATCTTCTTCTCGAGTCTTCTTTATTTATAGAATATTCTCCTTTGAGAACTCACATTCTTCCTTCTGAATAGGGCCTCTGATGACTTATGCATAACTGTTAGCCTTCTCTTCATTCTTCCTTTCCAGCAACCTGTAACACTTCCCTTCAACTTTCTTTACTAATTATGTGGAGCTTTCTCTCTCTTCAATGTTCTTGTTGATCTTGACAACTTTAACTCTTAATGTGACATCTTCTTCTTCAATCTTTTTATAGTCTTCTTCTTTCTTCATCATATGGATCTTCACGACTTCTTCCTTTCTTTTTACTTCTTCAAGTTGGGTCTTCAAGGAGACAATTTCTTCTTCAAGTCTTCTTTCTTATTGACTGAATTCTGCTTCAAGTTTATTTAAGTCCTCAAATTTTTTCTTGAGATGGATAGTCAAAATATTTTCTCTGTTCTTTGCTTCCTTTCTTTGTGCTACTATTTCGGCTTCCAAATACTGCTTTTCTTCCAACTGAATTTTATATTCTTATTTGATCCTTCTGGCTTCTTCTAATTGGAGTTTTAAGTTTGTAATCATCTACTAGACTTCTTCAGAGTTGGGATTTTGAGACCCCTTCTTTAGCTCGATCAATTCTTCCTTGAGTGACTTGTTCTTTTGTAACATTCTCAAATATTAAACAATTTAGTCAATAATTTCCAATTATGGAAATTTGTATTTGAGTTTATTAAGACAATTTACTGTTATTATTTGAATGATTATGCAAGATTTTGACTTGCTAACTGTCCTCTTCAGATGGACAAATGTAAGAGACAATTTTTTTAATTATAATAAATACAGGAAATAGATGGAACAACCAGGTTAAAAAGAGGTGACTATCACTCCATGAGTGGGGAACATGATGAAGCTAACTCAGAGTATGATTAAACAAGTGTCAGAAGTGATTTTCTGTCATTGGAAGCCCCTAAAAATCAGGGATATAGGAAGCTGTGAATTTCCAAGGAGGCAAATAGCTTCAAGGAAAAATACCTAGGCAATGAAAAATATATAAATACAACATATGTGGGAGGCAGGACACTGCTTAGTATATTGGAAGAAAAATAATTATTTGCTGTGTGAGCACATGAGTGTTAGGAAATTTTTCCGAGTTGTACAAAGGTACATTGGCAAAGGAGTGGAGTTCACTTCGTCCTCATGGAGTCATAGTCGGGCTTGGGGGTGATCATGACAAACAACTTGGTTGTTTTGCATCTACGGTTGGGTGGAATGTGGCTGTTCCATTTGTTTCCATCTTATTGTGGTATATATATATATATATATATATATATATATATATATATATATATATATATATATATATATATATATATAAACTCATTATTCAATTGAAGAGATTGCTGAATATGCAAATTTGTTCATTACATATTTAAAGTGATTTATACGTTCTGTATAAACTTCATAGTTTTGGGATTTCTGCATTTCAAATATAAATTGTAAGAAACAAAAACTCATGAAATTAATTTTTTTTTTGCCATGCAATAGTATGTTATTTAGCCTTATTGTTGATGTTTCAAAGCAATTTATTGCTTATTATACAACTTTTGTAAAACAAAATAAAATTAGGAAACAAGACATGAAGTGGAATACACATCAATACACATGCACAATTAAATCATAGTTCATAGTTCATCCACTACATAACCTTGAATCATAACCTTGAATCACAATTAAATCATAGTTCATCCACTACATAACCTTGAAAGGCCATCCTTGGAATCATCGCCTACTTTAGGGTTTTGGTCTACCCAATAGGAATTTTATGACACCCCTCCCATACCTAAACTTGGTCAATTGTATAGGGTCGTGGAGAATTTGTTTGATTTTATGAGGTAGTTTTGATGCACATGTTTAGGTGCCTTGATTATTATATTTTTTTTACACTTGTCATGATATATTTGACTTGAGACCTTGGAGGGCATACACTTTTGTTTTGCAAGACCCTGCTTGGTGTCTAATTTTGGGAGAACAAGCCTAGCTTGGGATTCAATGGGGAAAGAAGCCCACATGTTGGATGCTATGGGACTGCACACTAGATCACATAGCCATACCTTTGGAGGATTGCATGGCATCATGGAGGACCTAACCTAGCCCCTACCACCTAAACATTTTGCTTGAAGAGGAAAACATGTCACTTTCTTGAGGTTTGACGTCGCAAAGGGGTGGAGGTTTGGTGGTGATAGAGTTTCTCATTGATACTTGGAATCAATTGATGATGAGAGCATGTTGAATTGAGGGAGAAGGACATAGTGAATGAAGATAGGGCCTTTGGAGGCCAAACAGTCCATCCCCAACCTCAACGACTTGTCACACATGCCAAAACGTTGCCATAAAGGGGTGATGCCATCTTACTTTTAGGGTTTCTAATGTGTTAAAGTGAAAATTAAATATTATTGTTTGGTTCAAGGGGTAAGATAAGGGTGACCCCTTATATTATGTTTTTCCCTTATTAAGTGGAAAAAAATATGTGTTAGAAATTTTGTATAAATAGGGATCATGTGAATCTCTTTTCATAACACAACTCTCCCATTATGAGAAGTACTTGGCTGAAATTTTCTCTATTCTTGGGAATTATGGTGTTTCTCTCTTGTGAAAATGTTTTATGGTGCTATATTTTGGTGAATGGATTAGGAGGAGTAATGCACACCTCTTGGTTAATTGTTATATTGATGCTTATGGTGAATTTGCTTGGTGAAACTAGGGGTTGTTCTCTCTCTCTTGGAATTGGTAAGAAAAAATCTTCATTGTTAGTTATTTCTTGCTATTTCTTGGTTATGGTTGTTTGAAACCATAGGAGGCGTATGTTGGATACACCCTCCATTAATCTTCATCTAATTTTCTAAATTTTACAAGCTATTTTGCAAGGGTTTCTAGGAGGAATACATGCGTGTATACCCTCTTAGATTTACCCTAAGTTTGATTGGTATACCCTAGGAAGTAAAGTGGATTACAACCCTAGGGTCTTTGTTGAGATAAATATTTATTATTTGACTCCATTTACCCAATTTTAAAGGCACTAATCTAAATATTTTTCATTGGAGGAATAAAATAGTGCATTGGGAAAAGTGAATTTTTGTCATTTCAACTTTTTTCAGTTTGGGTTTTGTTCCTTGTGCCTAGAGAACCTCTTAGCGACTAGGACATCCCATATAAAGGGGTATTTATTGCTTCTATCATAAAATTTCATATTCAACCATTAGGGTTGAAGAAACCCTAACACTCTTTCACTTATAACTTTCTTTTCCACCGTCAAAATTAGCTAAGAGTTTTCCTGACTGGATTGGATGCATACATAAATTACTAAAGGATGACAATTTGATTATTAGTACATGCACAAGATTTGAATGTACTAGCTACACATGCATTTCTTGTACATATACACTAGTATGTATGAGTTTTCTTGACTTACTTACTGATAATGTTGGTTACTTGTTATGAATGTGTGAACCATGTTTCTTTTCCTTTGTACCATAAGATACCTTAACTTTGGGACGAAGTTTCTTTAAGGGTGGGTGTATGTAACAACCCTAGTTGAATAAATGTTTAAGGTTTATTAAGTAAAAAATTAATTAGGGGATTAATTGTCTTAACATGGTATTAATTAAACAAGATTGGTATAAAGATACTAATTAAATATTTATTTATTAATTAAATGTTATAATTTTGATTAATTAATTAATTAATTAACAACCTATTATATTCAATAACTTGGGTATTAAATTTAAAAGGGATAATAAATTATATTGTTTAAATAATAATAAAAAAAGAGTTACGTACACGGAAAGGGATAAGATATTAATTCAAAGGGGAAAGACATTAAATATAGGATAAAATAATAAATAAAGGGGATAAGGGGCATTAACGACGAAAGGATAAGATAAGGTAATAAATGGGTAGGTAGGGAAGTAAATGAGGGGGAAGTCGGTGAAGGAGGAATATGGAGGGGAAGGAGGTTTATGGGAGGATCATTCTACGTGAGATGGGGGATTGATTTTTGGGGGCTCTCTTGGATTTGTAGAGAGGAGTTGAGTTTTGGAGTCAGATTGGATCAATACAGGCACTGGTTTGCTGGAGGTTTTGGGCATAGGGGCCATGATATCCATATGATATTCTGGAGCTAGGTAGTTGTCCTAGTTGGCAGGGAGGATAGTAGGTTTGGGTAGTGTTGGTCAGTGCATCAAGTAGTAGGAAGGAAGGCAACAACAAGGCGAATTAGCATCAGAACCAGGTAATTTAAATTGTGTGTTTGTTTTAATTTTGCTATAAAATTTTATTATTGTTGATAAATCTATATGCGAATGTGCTCAATTAAAGAAATTTTTGAATTTTACTAATTTGCTCAATATAGAGGAATTATTGAACTTTACTGTTATGTTAGCAGAATTAATGGATGTTTAATTTATTTGGCTATTACACATGGTATCAGAGCCCTGGTTCAAAATCTAGAACCAAGGGCCTACCTACCTACCTACCCGCCTACCCGATTTAGTAATGGAATTGTACCCACCCAAAAATTTGATAAATCTGAGCCTTAAGGGACAAATTCCCAGCTCCAACTCCAGTTACGCTTAACCTGCAAAAAAAACACAGAAATTTTAATAATGAACGCTCCATGGACTAATGCTCGTTGCCATGCAATGTGAGCATGCCAAAACAGAGTACCCCTTTGTTCAGTGATACTGAATCTATAAGTGTATGAGTGGCCTTCCTATATTGGGCACTGAGTAATATAAGCTGGACCATCAGCCCATCTTGTCTGAAATTGACGAACACCGTGCCTGCACAGACATGTTAATGAATGCAATAATACTAAAAACCATACACAAGAATAAATCTCAAATCAAAACTATTGAGTCCCACAATACAAAATTAGTATCAGAGCCATACCAGTGGATTGTGGTATTGTGCTTTACATCATTAGTGACCTTCACGATCACCTCGTCGCCCTCATTTACTGCAATCCTAGGTCCACAAAACTGTCCATTCACTGTTAGAAGAGGCTTGGACTGGCACAGGCGTGTTGTATTCTGATATTGCACTTGCAAATTAAACACGATCGGAACAGTAATATCATTGCCCCAAAATATATTAAACACGGAGAGATTTATTTTTCCAAAAAAATAAAAATCTCTCTTGCCTTAAGTTATATATAACAATAGAAAAAAAAACTGTAAAGGATAGTTTAACCAGTTATTATCAATGTTGTTTTGGGGTATTTGCCTATTTTTGAATAATTGGTTAATTCTGTGACAGTAAATACCCCATTCAAAATGAAACTCACTACTCTACACTTCTGTGACAGTAAATACCCTATTCTGGATAAGACTCATTACCCTGCACCCACTAATTTATTAAGTTGTCATAACATGAAAAAACATCTATTAAATTTTCCCATAAAAGAAAATAAAAAAAAAACAGGAACTAAATGTATATCTTATATGGAAATCGAAGTATTTAGTGTTGCGTCTTGGAGTGGCGCATTGCGCATCTTTGATCATCAGGAACAATGAAAAAACGAAGAAGATAACCCAACCACAAATAAACGATGTTCTATTAACAAATAGAGCCATAACAAATAACAAATGGTGGAATTTTTCAAGAACTAGGATGCTAGCCTTTTTTTAAATTTACTGTATTGTGACTAAGAACTGAGCACTTAACAGGGAGCGTCTTACTTAAACTGACTCCAATCATATAAGACAGGCAGTCAGATCGCATCGGTTCAGGTTACCAGTGGCGAACGTACAAAAAGTTGGTGAACTCCTTCCTGTGCCAACGCTCCTTTGGATTCAAACTGGCAAATTGTCGTTATCATCCGATGCTGTACTTGATTTTTTTCCCCTGAAAGTAACTTTCATTAAAATATGCAGGAACAATTATAACAACCTTGTTGACCTTATCATTTAAAAATTTGGTGGCATCATCCACGAGCTTTCTCAAAACCTGTGCAGAAATCTCTTCGACCGCGAATTGTTTGCCAATGGCAGGGAAATCGAGCTTGACATTACCATTGTCATCACGGATAACACGATAGGAGACCTTCTTGGACTCCTCAGACACCTCTGACATCTTTCTCCCAATGAAACTCTTCACGGAGAAAAAGTGTGTTCTCAGGGTTTACCACAACCTGCCATTTCACAATTTGCCCGCTGAGACGGTCGCCGTTCTTGGAGTAAGCAACCACAGAGGGAGTCGTTTGCTGGCCCTTTGCATTAGTGATGATGGTGAGCTTCCCTCCTTCCATGGCAGCCACGGCCGAATTCGTGGTTCCCAGATCGATTCCCACAACCTTCTCGCAGACGACCCTAAGAGGCCCCGCGACCCGCCTTTTGGATTGTTGCGGCTACTTGCTACGCATGCTGCCAAATCGACCATTGAAGACGGGATTTTTGCCCAGACCGAGATCGAAGAAGGTGCTATTTCGATTCCCATGGCTGGCTTTTCTGGAAGAGCTAGTGTGAGTATGAGGTATGCCAGCTGCGAACAAATGAACATGAGCTACCGCCTCCATGGATGGAATATCTGAAATGAAAACCTTGGGGAAGAGATTGAATATGGATAAATTGTGTGGATTAGGTCACCAGGCGTTGTGCTCATAACAATGGCGAGGATGCGAGCCATGGAAAGGATGCTCAGAACAATGGCGAGGATGCGAGCCATGGCGGGCGAGACTCTTGGAACCTCTGAACAGAGCAAAGGAAAGATCTGTGGTGAAGAAAGAATGATGCGAGGAAGGTCTCGGTGGATGAGAAGGAGGTGTCAGAGGAAGGACGCGTAGGGTTCGAAGAGCTGACATGTGTAGGGTTTTAGGGTTAGGTATGAAGAGCAAGCGTGAAGGAGGGGGGGGGCACGTGGGCCTCATGCGAGGACCCACTGCCCGACTGTAGATATATATATATATATATTTTTATTAGATTATATTTTATTCTTTTACAAATTCAGTTTATTAATTTACTTTAATTGCATTTTAAATAATTAATTTTAATTTTAAATCTAAATTTTAATAATTAAATTTAAATTTCTAATCTCGTTGAATGTCAATTTTTTTTTGCATAGAAATAAAGTATTTACTTTATAAACTTAAATTTATCCAAAGTAATTAATAATAATAATTAATAACAATAATTAAGTAATTAATGTGTTATTAACATTAACCTATTTAATAATATTTAAACATAACATTACGATACTAATAATTTTTTTTTATTTTGGAGAGATTAAAATTTGGGGGAGTCTATGGGTTTTGAACCCACAACCACCCACTACCTAAGCCTTAAGGAACAACCAAACACCAATGCACCATGTATGTGCCTTGAAACAAAAAAATGTATGTGTGTTGATTAAGGCGATTGAAGCTTAGGATTAAGTTTAGTCTAGATTATTAGTTTTTAATAAACTAGCACAGCCGCAAAGTGGCTGGCAGCTGGTTAACGCTGAAAGGTACATAGCGTTGTGAACGCCGAAACGTGGCTGGCAGTTGTGGACAATTATTTAGATGCCACGGTTTAATCCTATTTAATCATTTAAACGTGGTAATTATATAACCTTACAACAATTTTTTAATATGATTAGGTAAATGTTAAAAAGTAAACATGTTAACAGACGCCTTGATAAATGCAAGAAAGTTATGAACAATAAGTCTGACCCATTGATTTTGGAGGACGACTAAGAATATGCCAGCATCTTCAATGCATAGCCATCAGATAATGGTTTAAGGTTAAATAAGATTAAAAGATCATTAATTGTGCCCATTGTCAATAGGTGTACGCCTTTCGGCGTAAATTAATAAACATAAGGTTGGAAGTCACTTTAATCAAGTTGTAAGAGGAAAGTTAAAAGGGCTTAGACTAGGACAAGCGGGAAGGAGGCGGCATATGCACTAGGAGAGTAAGCATAGCAAGTAGCAAGTATGGCGCAAGGCTAGCGTAGCTACAGGGCAAGGGAACCAATAGTTTTTTTTTCATAGGGGCGAAGAAATCAAGCTTAGACGCTTAATCCTAACCCTAACCTAGCCAATTCCCTAATGGAGCAATGCTTGTTTACAGACAAGTAAAGAAAACTTACGCCTAACCCTATTTCTAGTTTGAGTAGCACCAATTTTTCAGTTAAGAGACAACGCCTTGAACTGGTGGGGCAACTTGGAAAGACAATTGCACCTTACCCCAGACACAGTATCTTGGGAACTTTTTGAGGAGAGGTTCCGAAGGAAATATATACCAGCATACTACGAGGAACAACAGGTAGGGGCATTTCATGCCTTAGTACAGGGAAATAGAACTGTAGAAGAATATGAGATCAAATTTATGGAACTGGTCAAATATGTTTCGTATATGGATAATGACCAACGATAGGCAGAGCGCTTCATCTATGGATTGAAACCAAATATAAGAGCTATGGTGCGGATGTGGAAACCATATTCAGTAGCGGAGGCGGTGGAAAATGCTCGTTATGCGGAAGAACACATGAACTTGACCGGGGGTACAAGACTGACATTTCCGCATCGTCCTGGATTCGTAGGGAAGGCCCCGAGGACATTTCCTAGGGGAGGGGGCTCAAGGACACCACCATATGGTAACAGATTCGCGCCAAGGATAGTAGCTGCATGGATTTCAATGGCAACGAGTGCAACATCTCGTTCATCGCCAACGGTGCAGACAGGTCTACGACCATCTCAGGGAACAAGGAGTAGGGGCATGGGTTCCAGGGGAAGGAACTCATTTCAGAGATAGTCACATAATAGTGCACAGGTTCAATCTCGTGTTACCTGTTGGGGGTGCGGAGGACCCCATTACCAACATGACTACCCAGAGTTACAATCAGGGTTCGTGCATAGAGAAGGAAAGGCACCGATGGGGAGAGCAAGTAGCAGCCACCAGATTTACGCAGCGGTTAATAATCTCCAGGTCGAACATCAATCCATGGTGGTGGAGTCATCAGGTACGCTAAATCATATCAATGTTAAAATTTTGTTTGATTTTGTCCGACATATAGTTTCATTTCACCATATGCATTAGAAAAGAGTGGGTTGGAAACCTACGAGCACGATGACTTTAAACAAGTTGAGATGGATTCGGGGGAAAAGCAAGCAGTAGGACCTAGTGTTGATAATTGTATAGTAGACCTAGGAGTGTGTACTACCAGGTTGAAGGTATACGTCACTACTCCCGGGGCATATGACCTAATCATTGGAATGGATTGGTTAGCAACTCATCAAGCTTTGGTAGATTGTTTTGCAAAGAGGGTGCTTTGTGTCGATATTGAAGGAAGACCAGTAGAGATCTAGGGTGTACAGAGAAAAATGTCATTATGCTTTATATCAACTATGAAGGTTAAGCGATGCTTGAGGAAAGGGTGTCGATTGCATGTAGTGGAAGTAGTGAATGAAAGGA
Source organism: Picea engelmannii (assembly GCA_009831015.1). Classification (NCBI taxonomy): domain Eukaryota; kingdom Viridiplantae; phylum Streptophyta; class Pinopsida; order Pinales; family Pinaceae; genus Picea; species Picea engelmannii. Next base: position 138,145 of record ML782355.1, on the reverse strand, counting down.
AGGGACCCTCATTGGATTAGTACCCGATATTGTCAGAATTTCAGGATGTTTTTCCGAACGAGTTACCAGGGTTACCTCCTGAGAGGGAGCTTGATTTTACTATTGAGCTAAAACCTGGTGCAAAACCAATCTCCAAAACTTCGTATTAGATGACAGTGCCAAAACTTTGTGAATTGTAAATGTAGTTGAAAGAGTTACTGGACTTAGGGCTAATAAGGCCCAATGTCTCACCTTGGGGCGCACCGGTAATTTTTGTAAAGAAGAAGGATGGATCCTTATGACTATGTATATACTACATGGACTTGAACCGTGCTACAGTGAAAAATAGGTACCTGATGCCGCGAATATATGACCTCTTCGATCAGATGAAAGGAGTAGCGGTATTCTCAAAGATCGATTTGCGATCAGGGTATCATCAGTTAAGGATTAAAGAAGGTGATATCCCAAAAACTGCCTTTCGAACTTGGTTTGGACATTACGAGTTTGTTGTAGTACCTTTTGGATTGACCAATGCGCCAACAGTATTCATGAGCCTCATGAACGACGTATTCCGGAAGTACTTGTACAAGTCTTTTTAGATGACATCCTCATCTATTCCAAGAATGAAAGAGAACATGAGGAACACATGCGAATAGTGTTGTCCTTCCTTAGAGAGAACAAATTGTATGGGAAGCTGTCGAAGTGTTCCTTCTTCCAGAAAGAGATCCACTATTTAGGTCATATCATTTTCGGCGAAGGAATATCCGTGGACCTAGAAAAGGTAAAGGCCATTATGGAGTGGCCAGTGCCAAAAAATGCCCATGAGGTGAGAAGCTTCATGGGGCTAGCAGGTTATTACCAGAGATTTGTAGAAGGATTCTCAAAAATAGAGAAACCCATCACCACCTTGCAACGCAAGGGGGTCAGGTATGAATGGACAAAAGAGTGTGATAGTGCATTCATTGAGCTTAATAGGTTACTAACTAGTGTGCCAATTCTAATAGTGCCAGATATGGAAAAGGACTTCACAGTCTGCACGGATGCCTCGAAGAAAGGGTTGGGGGCCGTGCTAATGCAGGATGGAGGAGTGATAGCCTATGCGTCAAGGAAGTTGAAGAAACACGAAGAGTTATCCATGACTCATGATTTAGAGTTGGCAACAGTAATGCTAGCTCTGAAACTTTGGAGGCACTATCTTGTGGGGAAAAACTTTGAGCTCAAAACGGACCATCAAAGTTTAAAACATCTCTTCACTCAAAGAGATCTTAATGCAAGGCAAAGGCGATGAAGTGAGTTTATGAGTGAGTACGATTTTGGTATTTCGTACATCAAGGGAAAGGAAAATGTGGTTGCAGATGCCTTGAGTAGGAGACCACGTATATTCTCCTTGGTAACCTTAAAGGTCAATTTGAGGGAACATGTGTTGACACAACTCCCAGGAGACAATTGGTATTTAAAGGTTACTTCAAACCTCCAGAGCGAGAGGCAGTTAGGTCCAAAGTATGAAGGATTTAGTCTGGAAATAGACAGACTGTTAAGATATCAAGGAAGGATGTACATCCCTGAGAATGGGGATATTCGAAGCATCATACTGAAGGAAGCCCATAGAGAACTTTATTGTGCGCATCCGGGTGTGAAGAATATGTACGCAGATATGAGGAAGCTCTTCTTCTGGGTAGGCATGAAGCACGATGTAGTCCATTTCGTCACCAAATGCCTGGAATGTCAACAAGTGAAAGCCGACCACCATCACCCGGCAGGCCTCCTACAACCACATGATGTCCTTATGTCCAAGTGGGAAGTCATCTCTATGGATTTTGTTGTGGGGTTGCCGCTCACATCCCATAGACACAATGCCATTGTTGTGATAGTGGATAAGTTAACCAAGAGTGCTCATTTTATTTCAGTTAGAGACACTTACGATGTCACTGATGTGGCACGTGTGTTTGTAAGAGAGGTTATCCATTTGCATGGGATACCTAACAAGATCATTTCAGATAGGGACTCCAGATTCACTTCTAGGTTTTGGACACGTTTACAGTCAGCGTTGGGGACTCAGTTGAACTTAAGCACAACTTATCATCCTGAAACAGATGGGCAAACTGAGAGAGTAAAT
>ML782355.1:115910-133976 GCA_009831015.1 Picea engelmannii | reverse complement strand
AAAAAAAAAAGGAAATATGTATATATGAATATTCATAATTTCATAACTAAACCACAATTGTTTAAAATAACATTGTTGAACCGTATAATAGTAATTAAAGGATTTCTCAAACAATTGATTGGTTTTTTTTTATTTTATAAAAGACTAGTCTTGTTGACTGGATTGGATGCATACATAAATTACTAAAGGATGACAATTTGATTATTAGTACATGCACGAGATTTGAATGTACTAGCTACACATGCATTTCTTGTACATATACACTAGTATGTATGAGTTTTCTTGACTTACTTACTGATAATGTTAGTTACTTGTTATGAATGTGTGAACCATGTTTCTTTTCCTTTGTACCATAATATACCTTAACTTCGGGACGAAGTTTCCTGAAGGGTGGGTGTATGTAACAACCCTAGTTGAATAAATGTTTAAGGTTTATTAAGTAAAAAATTAATTAGGGGATTAATTGTCTTAACATGGTATTAATTAAACAAGATTGGTATAAAGATACTAATTAAATATTTATTAATTAATTAAAGGTTATAATTTTGATTAATTAATTAATTAATTAACAACCTATTATATTCAATAACTTGGGTATTAAATTTAAAAGGGATAGTAAGTTATATTGTTTAAATAAATAAAAAAAATAGTTATGTACACGAAAAGGGATAAGATATTAATTCAAAGGGTTAAGACATTAAATATATGATAAAATAATAAATAAAGGGGATAAGGGGCATTAACGACGAAAGGATAAGATAAGGTAATAAATGGGTAGGTAGGGAAGTAAATGAGGGGGAAGTCGGTGAAGGAGGAATATGGAGGGGAAGGAGGTTTACGGGAGGATCATTCTATGTGAGATGGGGGATTGATTTTTTGGGGCTCTCTTGGATTTGCAGAGAGGAGTTGAGTTTTGGAGTCAGATTGGATCAGTGTAGGCACCGGTTTGCTGGAGGTTTTGGGCACGGGGGCCAGGATATCCATATGATATCCTGGAGCTAGGTAGTTGTCCTAGTTGGCAGGGAGGATAGTAGGTTTGGGAAGTGTTGGTCAGTGCATCAAGCAACAGGAAGGAAGGAAACAACAAGGCGAATTAACATCAGAACCAGGTAATTTAAATTCTGTATTTGTTTTAATTTTTCTATAAAATTTTATTATTGTTGATAAATCTATATGCGAATGTGCTCAATTAAAGACATTTTTGAATTTTACTAATTTGCTCAATATAGAGGAATTATTGAACTTTACTGTTATGTTAGCAGAATTAATGGATGTTTAATTTATTTGGCTATTACATGGTCGATATTCGTCTCACCGAGACAGGCTTCTAAATCCCTTGGAGGGTCATCTTTCTCCCTTATTCATTTGCACATTCTAAAGTTTTATGATAACAATCCATTTTAGTTTTATGAGCAACCAACCAGTCCATACCAATCAACAAGTCATAAGATCCCAAGGGAAGTAGGTTAAGGGTCGCTCGGGTGGGCAATCCACCCATGATGAATTGGCAGGCTGGTATAGCCTCTTCCACCTTTCTTTTGGTCCCAATGGCTAGTTGTACCAACCATGGTTTAACATGTCTTACACTTATCGACAATCTGAGGGGATACATAACTCAAATTATAACCTGGGTCAATTAAAATAGAAATAGGATGGTTAGCGATCATACCTTCCAGCTCCACTACTGAAGCTTGGTGGTTGACTTGATTATTGTCCAAGGCTACATAGATTCGTGGCATGCTCCTAGCCACATCATTGACGATGGTAGCTTCTTGGATATTGTAGACCCCCTTACTATTTTGTTGTCTGTGTGGGCAGTCCCTCATTCTATGATTTTCTCCACAACCCCAACATTTTAAGGGTTCCTTCTTTAGGTTATCGATGTTTATGGGGGCTGTCTGAAAAGGTTTATTTCCACTTTGAGAGGGGAAATTTTGTTGATATACACTTCTAGTAGGAAGGCTCCCCCTATAATCTTCTCCATAGTTCTTAATTCTTGAGGAGTTAAACCTTTTCTTCTGGAATCCTGAACTACACTTCTTCTTCCAACCCTCGTGGGGTCCTGTCTTGCTCCCAAACTATTCATAACAATACCTTGCCTTCCAAATAGCTTCTTCTAAGGTCCTTGGTTCGTTGAACTCAATCCTATCCCGGTAGGTATGAGGTAACCCACTAATGAACCGTTGTATTTTTGCTTTTTCATCTTTTATGTAGGGTACATACCTCAGTAGTTCAAGGAATTTATTGATGAATTCCTCTATGGTGAGCTGTCCGAGCCAGAGTTTGTAGAATTCTTTAGTTTTCCCATTCATGTATTTTTCTGATAGATACTGCTTCCTAAAGTATTTCTCAAATTGTTTCCATGAAAAATCCTTCTCATGGACTCCTTTAACATTCCTAAGGTCTTCCCACCATATAGAATCCTTTCCATTCAGGTTGAAGATGGCTGTCCGGGCCTTCAGGTTCTTAGAGTAGTCGTGGACTCCGAAATACTTCTTTAAACCAAGAAGCCAAGCTTCAACCTCTTCTCCCTTCTTTATCTCTCCGTTGAAAAAGGGTGGTTTGGATTTCTTGAAAACTTTAGTACCACAGGTTTTGGAACGCTTCCGTTTCCTTCCTTTCTTCTGAGAATGCGAGCTGGCCCTGCTACTAGAAGACCCTTCGGAGTTGTCAACTTCCCTTCCAGAGGAATCTCCCAATGAGTGTCCCCTGCCTCCAGGTTGGACCTTCTTCACGGTATGTCTCCTAGTGGGGTCATTTATGGAGTCATGTTTTCGGGTCTTAGGTGGACTCTGACCTCTCTTCTTGTGTCGTCGTTCCACATGAATGGTTACGGGTTCGTGCTGTAGTTTCCTCTGTATGTTGGATAAGCTCTGTAGAAAGACTGTGTTAATTTCTCTTGCTCCTTTATCAATCTCTCGTTGTCAGCCTTGAAACTCTATAGCTCGACCCTGAGGCTCCTTACAGTTTCAGCCATATTTGGAGGGGTTTTCACCGCCCTCCTTTCATCAGATTCCTCATCTCTATTGTGGGAGCCATCCCCCACTTCATGACACGTCATCATCCTTTAGTATTGGAGTCTTCCCGTGATTCACTGACTGTTTGAGTGTTTCCAAAAACACTTATAGTTAGATAAAAGTATATTAGTTCATGAAAAATACACGGTTTTAATTTCTTAATTCACATGCACAGTAGAAGGTTTCATTCCTTTCTTTCATAGCATTTTTAAATCAGACCTTTTTTTTTTTTTTTTAAGAAAGAGGTAAGGTAGGGTGTCACTCTTTTGAAAGTACTCCAAATAGAGTTATTTAAGCGAATTGTTCATGAGCCCGAGTAGGCCAAGTGTTGTAACCATGCTTTGATACCATTTTGTAACACACCCATGATGACGAATAAGGTTTTTCTCTTTTCTCAAGGGACACAATCTCAAATTCTGAAGCCAAACAATTCTCGAAGACTGGATGGTCTTGTTCTATAGTTAAATGCATAACCTTTTGGTTTCTTAGTGTAGGTTTAAGGGCATACTCGACCTTCCCCTTCGTCCTACTGTGAAAACTTAGAGTGTCAGGCGTCAGCTCCTTTTGTGACTCAATTTGCATGATTAATTTCCAGGCGTGAGTTTCTCTCACGCGACCATGGGCTATGACCAACCACCTACCCAAAATCCATTTTGAGACCTCGCACGTTAGGTATTATACATGTGAGTTAAAATGAATTTCCCAATCTCTGAAATCTGACAGGTTCCTAGCGCATGCTAGCTCTTTCCTTATCCTCCTCCAGGTGACCACTACCCACAACCATAGGCTTAACCTAAACGGTGCTTCACGTTTCGCGACTTCGAAACTTTCGATGCAAGGCTCCCCAACTCTTCCAACTCCCAAGTTCTGAAAGGGGCTTAACAACCATTAGCTCCCTTCTTTGGCTTTTGTCCATGTGACCATTTACTATGACCCGAAGCCTAACTCCAATGCACGTCAGAACTTTGCATATCACAAGTTCTCATGACTTCCCTCTTTGAATTTTCTACCCTGTAAGTCAACGAAATGCTAAGATATCACCACGTGTCCTCCTTAATGGATGACCATGATCAAATCGCGATTTCGCATATCGCGAGTTCGAACAGTTATTCTCTTTGTCCTTCTTGCCTTGCGAGTTAGAAAAATGTTGAGATCTCGCCACGTGTACTCCTTAATGGATGACCACGATCAAATCACAATTTCGCATATCGCGAGTTCGAATAGTTATGCTCTTTGAATCCTTGCCTTGTGAGTCAACGAAATGATGAGATCTTTCCACGTGTCCTCCTTAATGGATGACCATGATTAAATCATGATTTTGAACAATTATTCTCTTTGACCTTCTTGCCTTGTGAGTCAGCTAAATGCTGAGATCTCGCCACATGTCCTCCTTAATGGATGACCACGATCAAATCAGAACTTGTCTCATGCACCTTTCCTTGGATCCAACGACCGTTGGTTCATGCGCTTCAGATCTGATGACTTAGATCCATTTTCCACCACAACTGGGTCCTTAGGGAATTTCGAATTTCCACGTACCCCTTGTGTTAATTCGTTTGTGTCAGATCGACGATCCATGACCTTCCCCGATCTAACGGTCCAGATCACATCACAACATTTGGTTTCAGAAGTTTAGACATGCCAACCTGCGACTCTTCCATTGTGAGAACTTGCGAAAATTGAAGTAGACAAGGCATTAATGCCTTCTCTCCTTCTTCAAATCCGACGGTCGTGACATAGCTTGAATCCTCCCGACCGGATCTCATCCACTCACCTACCAAACGAAAGGGTATTCCCTTTCGGTACCTAAATCTCGCTATCCTTCCTAAGATTTATTAGTCTTGGAGGATTAAGAGCATTGCGCTCCTTCATTTAGTCTAGAATTTAGGTGGTTCTTCGTGTCTGCTTGCCTCACAGAGAGAATATCTGCACTAGCTCTCCTGAACTTAATAGACTCTGTCCTCATAGTGATTGAGGGAATTCGACCTCCACAATCAGGGAAGTACTCACTCGAATCTAGGACAGGGATGCAATTCCCTGGGAAGGTGATTTTGAGGAATTTAACTAGCACATAAGGGAAATCAAGAAGATGTATAAGTTCTCAAGGACACAAGCGCCATACTCTTAATTTAATAATTCAATGCAGAAACCATTTACATGCATACAAAAACAAAAATGCAATCCATTATTTCCAATTTAGAGTTCAAGGCATAAAAACACTTCTCAGAACCATAAAGCATGAAGCGAATGCTGAGAGGGGTGCTCGTTTCCACCCAACCATAGGATCAGTCACTCCTAGTGGATTTATCACTGGCCATCCCCAAGCTTAGGCCACGATGATCTAAGATTCAATCTCTTACTTACAACTCACTGAAAGTTAGGGACGAAGGATACTTTCCTTCTCCCCATATAGGAATAGGTAAGGACGAAGGTTACTCTCCTGCACCTCTCTCTGTCTCCCTATTCCCTGTGATCATAACTTGCTTGTTCACTTTCGATCCTTCCTCAGACTCGAGATCTCTACTCCTGTCTCTTCACTTCTTCACAAGCCACTCCCTCTATCCACCATGCTTCCCTTCTTGTCTCCCTCGACAAGGTTGCATGTGGCTCGAATCCCCCCATCCATGGTCAAGTCCAGAAGCCATACCGACGGGTAGTCTGCCCCATCCCTCATTAACTTTTGAGGAGGCCCTTCCCACCTACCAGCCTGACGAGAATTCATTCCTGGTTAGAGGGTTGTTCTGATCTGAGCAAAATTAACTCCAACATGGTACTGTTTCAGTGGAGGCTAACACAACCATTCTGGGTCCACTCCACCACCTTTATCATTAGAAATCATGGTCTCTCTTTCTCTTAGCACATCCCCTCTCTCAGTAGTCATGCAACACGTAACATTTTCTATTACAATAATAAAAAATTACATTAATCGACCTTCTACACAAGGTACATCAATTCAAACATTCATACTTTTAAGTTTGCCATAGTTCCTTGGTCCATATAGTTATATTTAAAGACTGGGGGAAACAAGGTGTTACAGGGGTGGTGGAATGGAGTGCCATGGATGTGTTGGTTGGATGGTTATCTAGACTGTTCTATGGTGAATATTTTGGTTGAGCCTGAGAGCGATTGGGTTGGGTGAGTGACCCAAGAGCCCTTAGACTATTTCCTTCACCCTAGTGGATTTATAGTGTGGCTTGAGGGTGACATCTACAGTGGATGCCTATAATTGGCCGAGAAATTACTCACAAATAAGAATTTTCTTGGACCGTTTTTGTTAGAAGATAAGTGTTCCATCTCTACTTTGAATTTTTGTTTATAATATTGAAGTTAAGCTAGAAATTTGCATGATTGTGAATTTAGAAATGGAATTGATGGTTGTATTAAGTCTCGTATGTTTGGATTATTTCATTAATTAGTTAAACACCTTATGCATTCTAAGTGGGAATTTTTTTGTGAATGATGTTTTTATGCTTAGTTCCCTACATGGTTTTTATGCTTAGTTCCCTACCGGATTTAGATTCATGTTGTGTATTTTGGATTTATCTATTTATGGCATAAACAATCACATCATTCATGTATGTGGCCATAGGAAAAATACCAATATGGAAAAGGACTCTATGAATAAGTCTTTGATATTTCTAATTTCAAATGATGTTTAAAGCCCATGGGACTTTCTGGTAAGTTTGACACTTTTTTTTTCCGTCAAAGTGTTATCTTTGAACTAGGCCAATGCCCATTTTTGGTTTATGTTTGGGGTATACCTTCAAAAAGGGATACTTTTACCCTTATAGCCTCATCCTTCAAAAAGGGATGTCCTTGATACCAAATTTTTTATTAGGTATGAAATTCGTTGATGTAGTGTCACATAAAACAATCATGCTCCTACCAGAGATATTGTAGCATCCTCCTAGGTTAATAACACAATAATGCATTAGACCAAATCAATTTTTTTTGTCTTCTTTTGTTGCACACCATAAGTACCACATGATTAAATGATCTCATTTGGGTAACTTGTTTACTTGTTCTTTTACTAAGCAAGGATCCAAGAGATAAAATACTAGGGTGACAGTTTCACTATTTAAACTCATGTTACATGATGTATATTAATTGGGTTAGGATATGGATTTATATCATAATAATGAGAGTAAAATCATACTAAAACTTGAATAAAAAATACATTATACACATACCAACATTTGAAGTGGAGTATAAATAATCTCGATAGCATCAATGGATTTATATAATCAATCCCGGAAAATTCCAACCATAAGATTACATTCGAAGGACTTAATCCTTTAAATATTGGAATTTCTTTCGCATGCTAAGCAAAACAACCAATTTAAAAATGCAAGGGTTATCTCAATCGATTGGATCATTCACCCAAGGCATGTTACCAACAAGGAGGCTATAGGTCACAGGTTCAATTCTGGTGGAGTCCCTCAAATTCACCAGTCACTATTGTGTTTACAGTTCAATTTCCCTCCATCTAGATATTCTGGGGAAGAGGGGGTATGTCATGAGTTTTTCTTTGGAAAATAAAGAACATTCACCTTATAACTATGCACAAAATATGAGTATACATCCCATTCATGTTATACAACAAATCAACACAATTTATTTTAGGCTTGGAAAGAAGAAGAAATCTCTTTCCCTAATCACTACCTACATTCTAATTAGGTGAAATAACTCACTTAAGATTAGTCTAATCATAGATTGTCTCCATATCAACACTTTGGTATTTTCCACCTACATCCAGTCCTAGTATAATTGTCCTAGGTATACTATATTCCACTTAGTAAATAACTTAAAATTCAACATCATTGAGAGGCAATTTCTACTTCATCATTTTAAGCCATTTTACTATTGCATAAATTACTCAAGGCATTGTTGGAATACTAAGAAGGGTGGGGGTGGGGGTGAATTAGTATGATAAATTTTTACCACTTTCAATCACAATATAGATAAACTTCAACTTTATCAACAATATTCAATAGTTTATCACTTATGCATTCAATATATCAATGCATCACAAACAATATCATTCATTAGTTCATAATAAACAATCACAGATACAAAGTACACCATAATTTACGTGGAAACCCAAATGGGAGAAAACCACATAATGATTTCTTGTATATATCAAGATTGTTGAAATGGATACTTGACACTGAGAGGGGGGGGGGTGAATCAGTGTCGCAAAACTTTGGACAATTTTCCACTTTTCATAAATTAACTGAACAACATATATTTATTTCATTTTTCTCAACCAATATATATAAAAGAATAAATAATTTATTTATTTATTTAACTTGAATGAATACATAAGATCAGTCTTTGAATGCCATCTTCAAACAATTATGAGAGACCCAACTCTCTGTTACAAGACCCATCTTGTAGTTCTCAGATCCAACTGAGAAATGATGAATCCAATCCTCATACAAGACCCAACTTGTAAACATGCACCAACCTGATATAATGAACCTTCATTCAATCCATTATATATAAATATATATACTTCAACAAATTCAACTACACTACTTCTCACCATTCCTTCTTGTTTATATAGTCTTCCAACTGGTGTGAATTTGAATCATTGTGTCTTTTGATATTTGAACCATTGTACCTTTTCATTTAAATGATAATATTAATCTTTAATTAATATAATTTTCCCTTTTATTCTTTATTCATAATGCTCATGAATTAACTCTCTTTTAATCATGACCCTGTGTCGGTTCTTTTGTCTTCATGAGTTGATCACAGACATGGATCGACTCATTATATCATACTCATGCTTCTTCTGTGTTCTCAGTTCACAAACATATCATATTTTGATATTTTATCAATTCCCTGTATTATTCTAGTGTTAACTCTTTGTCGAATTAAATATTTATGAGGCACTTCCTTCAAACCATTTACATATGACTATATGCACAAAACCACGGGCTTATTGATTTGAGTTTTTCCTCTTCCTTTTCCCTTTGTTTCTTTATTCCATATGACCATAGGTGGTGACCAGACGCTAAGATAAATAAGTGCTTGATCACTTGTCAAGATCGACGGTCACGATGAGTTGGACGGTTCTCATTTACTTCAGAACTTCGGCTATTCATGGCTCCTGAATTATGGAGTAGAAATTCCTCCGAAGTGATTACCTACCGAATGCATCATAAAATGGTGGTGATCGCTCACTGTCGGTTAACACCTCCACTTACTCTATCCTTCCACTATACTTGATCATCGGTTGGGAAATATCCAGAAGTAGATCAACGATTAACGTTGACTTCGACTTTCAGTGCTTCGGGTGATTTCTCCTTCACATTCCTTCAATATTTTGGAGTTCATTTCGCCGAAGTAGATCAGACGATTGGATTTTATTCACAAAATGAACGGTTCTCGTTCATTTCCGAACTTCGAGACTTCAGGTATTTGCTAGTGGTGAAACTCTCGAAGTACAAAACTCCCGAAGTGACGTAACTTGTTGATGAAACTTGTTGATGTGGCACTGAATGACTGGCTGCCACATGTCACTTAGATTCATGACTTATACATACCTGAAAATCCAACTGCACTTTGACACTTGTCATCATCTGATTGTGCCACATGTCCTTGCTGACGTGGATCTCCTCATGTGGCACATGTTCTTCTCCTGGATCTAACGGTTGTCCTAACTCCTGAAATGTATCTCAGATCGATGACCGAGAGTGACTTTAGAACTTCAGCCTTCGGCTGAACTCATATGTTATGAATCCTTTTTCTCTGAAGTGGTCTTTGCCGAAGTTGACCACTATTCTGAACCAATGACCATCATGTATTGTCTAGATCCGATGGTCCTCATTTACTTCGGGACTTCAAGTCTCCAACCTTCATCTTTTCTTATCCTATCCTTCCACTTTATAGATCAGACGATCAATATGACTCCCAAAATATTTCTTAGATCGAACGACTCATGTCCTCTTCGAAACATTTGTGGATTACACTGTCCTTCCACTTTACTTGATCCAATGGTCGGTATTTAATCCGAAGTGTTCCTTGGATCAGACGATTCATGTCCACTTCAAGACTTCGACCCTCAGGTAATCTTACTTATTCTCAACCCTTTTCTGCCAAAGTGGTTAGCACCAAAGTTGACCACTGTTGATCTAACGGTTCCCCTTTTCTATTCTAGATCAATGACTAATACTAAATCTATATCAAATCTTGATATAACGGCTGAGAAACATTCTGAAGCTCCTACTTTAGATTTGATGGTCCTTATTTAACCTGAAAAAGATTAACTCAATCCAACGACTATCAAGAATTCGGGTATTCAGGATCTCAACCCTTTTGCCTTGCTTATCCTATCCTTCCAACAACTTGATCCAACAGTCGAGAAAGATCCCGGAGTAGATCAAGATCAAGGATGATTTCGGGGTCCCAACTAGCATGACATTTAAAACTATTGTCGAGCTCTGCAATGGAAACTACTCATTGGTAGTGGAATTAATGCCAACCATAGATATATTTGGCGGGTGACGATCGACGATCTAGAATAATTGCGGGATTGGAATTAACACGTTGTTTAATTCTCCCTTCGTGCTTCACAATCAATCCCTGCCCTTGATCTGGCGCTTTCATATCCGATGGTCACAACTTTATTTTATCGTTGACCAATCCTCCAACGGTCCTTCTCTTGTAACTCCCAGATCTGATAGTCTAGACACAATTCTTCAAAACTCTGACTTCACCTCGATATAATGATATTTCTTCTAATCGTTATTTCTTCTGATATTTAGAGTGGATTCCTCTGCACCTCACGTTATGTATTTCTGCGGGACTACTCCTTAAAACTATATCAATGAGAAAGATTATTTCTTGAATCCTTTGGAGTTTTCCTGTGGGGATTTCGATCCCGACGACATTTCTACAATGCGCTCTTCCTTCTGAGCTTTGATTAATGTCCTTTCTTATGAGATTGAATCTTTGCATACTGTTTGAAATTTTCATTCTCTGCTAACTTTTATATTGTTGCCATCAATGACAATTCATTAATGATAACTTATCAATGACAATTCATCATAACAAGTTATCATCACATTACAATCACATTGACTGTTGAAATCAATGACAACATATTGAATAAAATATGTCCAACAATTACATTCATAGGAAGAACCAACTTCCCAATTCTCTAGGACCAACTGGAAGGAGGATCCAACCCCCTATTTACAAGCTCCAACCTAAAGGAAGCTACAACTCCTTGAATTCTCCAGCTACATCTGGGAGGAGGCCACAACCCACTATTTTACATGATCCAACCTAAAGGAAGCTCCAACTCCATAGATTTTTTGGCTCCATCCAGAAGGAGGCTATGACCCCTTGATTTACAGGCTCCAACCTGAAGAAAGCTCCAACTCCCCGAGTTCTCTAACAACAACCGGAAGGAATCTACGACCCATTTCCTTGCCTTTTTCTACCCCCCTGAAACATAAATGTAGACTCAAACTGTAAATACCATTGATCAACCTGTAACTGCCATAGTCACCAATACAACAATCTGTCACTGTCACTGTCACATCAACCTGTCATCCAACCTGACACTGTCACTGTCACATCAACCTGTAACTGTCACTATCACATTAACCTGAAACTGATGATCAACCAAGCATCCAACTTGTCACTGTCCCTATCACTATCACTGTCATTGTCACTGATATACCATCATCAACCAACTATAATTAGATCCACTCACATGGATATCAAAACCATCACCATACCATGTACAAGAACCTGTACCATACCATGTACATCAACCATGCACCGAAACCTATACCATACCATTCATCAACCATGCACCAAAAATTGTACCATATCATGTATCAACCATGCGCCGAAACCTATAACATAGCATGTGATCAACCATATATCATATCACACATGATATGTCTCAATCATGTCATACACAATGTACCATATGATATCATCAGTGAAGTGCTTCAACCAAGTACCAACTTCACCATATATCATACCATCATCAATATATGTGTCTCAACTATGTACCCAAACATCAATGATATGCAACCAACCATATACTTCAATCAAACCATGTTCCATGTACCAAAGCATCAACCATGTGATAAACCATGTACCGTAAGATATGCCAAGTGTATACCTCAACCATGCACCGACCTCATCAAATGCATGTACCTCAAGAATGTCCCATAACCTTATCAAGAAGTGCCTCAAGCATGTCCCATAACCTTATCAAGAAGTGCCTCAAGCATGTGATACCATCACCAAGACATATACCAAACCGGACACCAAGATAGCCAAGTATGCTCTAATCAATGTATCAAAACATCATCAAGGTGTACGTCAAGAATGTATCATACCATGTAACATATGCCTCAAGCATACACCATAAAAACTAATATCATATACTAATTATATGCCTCACACATGTGCCAATCATAAAAAATATGTGCCTCTAACAATGAACCATAAAATCCATACAAAATGTACCAAGGATATGTCTCAATCATGTATCAATATCACCAAGACATGAACCTCAACCATGTACCAAAAAGGGCCTCCAACACATGCCTTAAGAATGTGACATAATTACCATGATACAAGCCTCAAACAAACACATAAAATACATACCTTTTTCATGAAGAAGACCTAGTGCATATAATTTTAGACAAATAGACCAACCTGATGCATCTCATCTTCAACAAACCAAATATATCATCTTCTTCAAGTCCTTTTCACAGATCCACGACTTGCACACTATCAACTCATGGATGTCTGTGATTTTATCCATTGTGACCCACATACATCTGTGCCTTGCTCCACTATGACCTTCATTTAACCTTAGAATAATAGTTTTCATACTTTTCCTTCAATTCCCTTCGCTACCTCATACTTAACTACTTCAAAATTCACTACCTCAAAAATGATACGAAAATATTTACCAAAAGTCTATCACTTGAAAGATAGATAATCATTGAACTTGTGTGTATACTTATGAGAGACTTCTTGTAGTGTATTTATACTTTTACAAAGTGACTTCTTTCCTTAATTCTAGGAATTCTTGTTACAACCACTTTACCATTTAATTAATGACTTGTAACTGTTTAGGGGATTCTTAACCATATTTTTGGGCTTCCAACTTCATGAGGGCATAACTCCTCAACTGTGAGGAACCACATGGTTTACAACCTACCGTTAGAAACAACATGATGATGACTATACATCTATGAGGGTTTTGTATACACTTGAAGTATTCTTCAATCTCATTTTCCTTGGTCAAATTCGAGCACAATGAACACACCTATGGGTTTCTTATAGACTTATTCAAAGCATCTTCCCATGAGGGCCATGCTTAAAGATACGCCATAATATGACCACTTTATAGAGTTCTTCTATTACGCCCATCACATTTGCTGACATCAATGACCACCACTTTTATTGACATCAATAAAAACCAACTATCCAACATGACATCAATGAAAACCAACTGTCCAACTGAAATAATGTAATCTCTATCTACACCCATACTTACAACTTAATTGATATTTTATTATTAACTTGAGATTGTTGGCCGACTTCCTTGCAAATTGTTTGTTTATTTTCTATGTGAGTGATCACCTTGGTTTTAATAGTAAGTTGAAGTATTATTATAGAGACTTTATATCATGGGTTCAATCATTACCCATATATATCATTTCGAGGTAGATATATTATCTTTGATTCCAATTGTAAATTCCATGCGAGTACTACTAATTTTATTGATTGTAGCCAATACCCTTAATGTAAACTACTACCAATGGTTGTAGGTGCAATTTTATTGTGCTATTCAAAATGATAAATGCATTAATTTCCATGAGAGGTTTCCTTTAGATTGTGGATCGTTCTTCCTTAAGGTTGATTTGATTTATTTTCTAGGAACTAAGATATGTTTAATATATTAGATCAACTATTCTATTGATATCTAGTTATTATTCAAGTTTACAACTAAAGAAAAATATATTAGTCAAGATGGATCCTACTTATTTGATAGTTGAGATGGTTACATTCCTCTTGGTTGCYTGACACAATGTAGAGGCTAATTGTACCTCATATAGTCTTATTTCTGAAGTGGTGAAAGGAGAGGAAGGAGAGGTGAGGGCTTGAACGCTATCCCTCTTATAACCAAATGATGAGGTGTTGTCCTCCCTTAGCTCCATTGAGGGCCAAAAAGGATGAAAATTGGTGAAAAATGTATAGAGTAAATGAATTAGGAACTCATTTTGTTGTAGACCAAAAATCTCAAAAGAATGAATAACCAAATATTGTCATTCTAATACACAAAAAAATAGGTTAAATGAGTTTTAAGGTTGAATTGATTTCTAAATCAATTCTTCAAGTAAAATGTTCAGGAAAGGATGGGTGAAAAGGGGTCAAATGTGCCTATCAAACCTACAACGTATCGATTTAATATGGATGGAGATTGTGTCTAACCAACAAGGAAAGGTGGACATCAAGTTGTTCACACTTAACTAAGCCTAGAAGACAAGCGCAAAGTGGCCTAGAAAGCAATCAAAGTAAGGTAGAAATGAGTCAGGTGAAAGTATTTGAATTGTTGAATAAAATAAAGTCACTTACATGCTGCTACAAACATAATAAAATACATTTTCGGGTTTATAAAAAACTTATAAAATTAAATAATTTTTTTCCCTATGATTTCCTATTAGTTTTAGAACGAATTGGAGACAAGGAAATAAGATTTTGTGTGATTTTATTTATATGGAAGCATAATATGTTCTTGTGGAAAAGGTAATTAAATCATGCCAAATGAAATTATCAAGTTCCAACAACATGGTCATTACATGACAAGTTTAAATTTTGAATGTGACATAGATTTTCTAACCCCCTAATGCAGAGTAATCTTCCTCTTCTATCATATGAATTCTAACATCTTCTTCTTCATCATTTTCCTGAATTTCGACATCTTCCTCTTTTCCCGTGGATTCATCATGATCTCACACTACTGCAAATACTGGGAGTATGACTTATGGATGTACTTCATTCATCTGCTCTTCCTTTGCCTATTCTTTCTTTCTTTTCCAAACCTTCTTGCATCCGATATCATTGTTTTCTTTCATGGAAGTACCCATCATGCTTCTACAATCACGATATATATGTCCATAGTTGTGGAAATTGTAACATTCAATATTGTGTGGGGCCACATAAACATTTATTGCTTGAGCATTTCTTCCATAAGCTTTGCAATCTACAACTTTATGTCCAAAGTTAGTACAAGTAAAACAATGACCATAAAATAAACTTTGATACCTGAAAGTAGATGATCCTCTTTATGATGTAGTCCTCCTGAATTCATGCCTTGGTTGATCACGATCTTCTCTTTTTTTGTTTCCTTCATAATGATTAAAGATTATTTGATTCTTGAAAGTGGAGGGTATTCTTTGATATCCATCTCTTCTATGATCTTCTTCTAGAGTATTCTTTATTTCTAGAATATTCTCCTTTGAGAGCTCACATTCTTCCTTCTGAATAGGGCCTCTGATGACTTATGCATAAATGTTAGCCTTCTCTTCATTCTTCCTTTCCAACAACCTGTAACACTTCCCTTCAACTTTCTTTACTAATTATGTGGAGCTTTCTCTCTCTTCAATGTTCTTGTTGATCTTGACAACTTTAACTCTTAATGTGACATCTTCTTCTTCAATCTTTTTATAGTCTTTGTCTTTCTTCATCATATGGATCTTCACGACGTCTTCCTTTCTCTTTACTTCTTCAAGTTGGGTCTTCAAGGAGACAATTTCTTCTTCAAGTATTCTTTCTTGTTGACTGAATTCTGCTTCAAGTTTATTTAAGTCAAATTTTTTCTTGAGATGGATAGTCAAAATGTTTTCTCTCTTCTTCGCTTCCTTTCTTTGTGCTACTATTTTGGCTTCCAAATACTGCTTTTCTTCCAACTGAATTTTATATTCTTATTTGATCCTTCTGGCTTCTTCTAATTAGAGTTTTAAGTTTGTAATCGTCTACTAGACTTCTTAAGAGTTGGGATTTTGAGACCCCTTCTTTAGCTCGATCAATTCTTTCTTGAGTGACTTGTTCTTTTGTAACATTCTCAAATATTAAACAATTTAGTCAATAATTTCCAATTATGGAAATTTGTATTTGAGTTTATTAAGACATTTTACTGTTATTATTTGAATGATTATGCAAGATTTTGACTTGCTAACTGTCCTCTTCAGATGGACATATGTAAGAGACATTTTTTTTAATTATAATAAATACAGAAAATAGATGGAACAACCAGGTTAAAAAGAGGTGACTATGACTCCATGAGTGGGGAACATGATGGAGCTAACTCAAAGTATGATTAAACAAGTGTCAGAAGTGATTTTCTGTCATTGGAAGCCCCTAAATATCAGGGATATCTGAAGCTGTGAATTTCCAAGGAGGCAAATAGCTTCAAGGAAAAATGCCTAGGCAATGAAAAATATATAAATACAACATATGTGGGAGGCAGGACACTGCGTAGTATATTGGAAGAAAAATAATTATTTGCTGTGTGAGCACATGAGTGTTAGGAAAATTTTCTGAGTTGTACAGAGGTACATTGGCAAAGAAGTGGAGTTCAGGTCGTCCTCATGGAGTCATAGTCAAGCTTGGGGGTGATCATGATAAGCAACTTGGCTATTCTACATCTACGATTGGGTGGAATGTAGTTGTTCCATTTGTTTTCATCTTGTTGTGGTACACATATGTTTATTCTCTCTCTCTCTCTCTCTCTCTCTCTCTATATATATATATATATATATAAACTCATTATTCAATTGAAGAGATTGCTGAATATGCAAAGTTGTTCATTATATATTTAATGTGATTTATACATTCTGTATAAATTTCATAGTTGTGGGATTTCTGCATTTCAAATATAAATTGTAAAAAACAAAGATTCATGAAATTAGAAAAAAAATTGCCATGCAATAGTATGCTATTTAGCCTTATTGATGTTTCAAAGCAATTTATTACTTATTATACAACTTTTGTAAAACAAAATAAAATTAGGAAACAAGACGTGAAGTGGAATACATATCAATACACATGCACAATTAAATCTATGGATAAGAGTATTGATTTAAAAAAAAACTGAAATACAAAAATTTAAATAGTGAAGAGATAGAATGTATATGCATGTATATAGGTCATTTTCTATTTATTTATATATTCAGAAAAGAAATCCCGTCTTTTTTTCAAAYATAGAATATCCCCTTAGAGGAACTAATGACCTTACAAAATTGCAGGCATTTCTGATAGAATAGAAGTCCCAACACATACTCTAAAATATTTTATAACAAATCATAAAGGTCAATATAGAATGCTGGAACTTGAATACCTTTCGTCATTATTAGCCATGAATTCATAACAACAATTTTAACATGTAGGAAACAAAATACAGGTGATTAGTACGGTGAAAGTTGTAGGTTAATAATGAAGGAAAACATTTAAAATGGTAGCTGAACTTACCTTCAGTTCTCAAGCGATTTTTTCTACATGTGAAGTCGGGATCATGTAAATTCAATTCCTGTAGGTTGAACAATATATTATGATTAATATTAATGTAATATTTAACCACTTAAATGCTTAAATGATATAGAACGATCGAACTGCCAATTAGAAAAAGAGAGAATAAATTTGATTACCCGTGCCAACTTCATGAGTTGGATCTGAAATTTTGTAGGAGTCGATGGAAGTATAATAGAAGAAGTCCCTCCGTTATTTCTGTTGGGTTCCCTCGTAAAAATAAAGGGACCCATCATTAAAACAATAACGATAATTTGTTAACATATATACTCAATGAATAACACATAAATAATAGTTGATGAGTTCTCAGTGTAAGAATGGATTATTAACCCTTATGAAGGAATTACCTAAGTTATATAGGTAGTCTGAAATAATATACGATCAATATATTATATTGAGTTCCAGGTTACGATTCTAATCGCAGATTTGAATTCCTACATTTTACTGCATCATATGTTTTTTTTTTTTTTTTTTT